>CM044014.1:442762-996043 GCA_024085815.1 Flaveria linearis | reverse complement strand
AAATACTTTAGGTAATAAGCTTTTTATTATTTATATTTAATACTTGATTATGAAAAATAAATACTTTCGGTAATCAATAATTTGATTACAAAAAAAAAATAAAATGTGATGATTAAGTGATTATGTGAAAATGGAACAATGTCTGTGATAGATGATAAATTATAGAGAAAACTTATGTTTTGATGAATAAATGCATTTGAATTTTGAAATATGACATTTGAATGATCTGCATTCTTGGATTTTATGATCGGAGTTGCTGCTAAACCCGCATACACCTTATGAAAATTCGATCCAGAGACAAAAGGCTCAACAAAGATACCAAAAAAAAAACTTACCTCTGAATCTATATATAGCGTTAGGTCTACTAAGGGGGGTGTTGAATGTGCTTTTCAAAATCACTTATTAGCTTTTGGAGGGGTGAAAAGACAATAATACCCTCCAAAAGTCTTAATAAAGTCAGAATTTTTTTGACTTATTAAACTTTTGAAGGTGTATTTTTATCTTTTCACCCCCTCTAAAAGCCAATAAGTGCTTTGGAAAGCACATCCAAACACTCGTTAAATTGGAAAGACGGTGATTATATGAGAGAGAAGAAAGTAATACTCAATATGTATTTGGGGCATCATCATCATGAACCATATTAAGCTTCTGGTATTATGCATAAAAGAAGAAAAAAAAAGACCCCTTAAAATGCATGAATGTTTAACTATATGGGACTAACTTCGATAGATTTTGTATATCAAAAAATTCTATTACCATAAAAATAATAATCAAAGTCACACAATGCAGGTTTAAATCAACGACCACTTAGTTGGAGACACACCATCTACTATTAAGTTATCCAGGACATTAACTAAACTAGAACATTAGCACAATTAAAAGAAAATTCAATATGTAACTATGATATTAATAAAATCATTCACGAATTCATTCAATAGATACTTCTCGTAGTTTGCACATGCAATGGTTAGGCCGTCGAAAACATGTTGGACCTACGGGACCAACATGTTAATAATGAGATAGTTAAAAGATGACAAAATTTAAGGTGGTAAAAAGTGGTTTATTTAGTCGGAAATTCTGCGCACACACCGCTGCTTTATTTAGGGCTACCAATTCAAACGGTCACGGTTAGGGCTAACCGTAATCTTTCAGTCTGGTGTAAGACCTAACTGTCAAGGTGAGGTCTAACCATGACCATTTTACACCCCTCGAGATCAGTTGCAATTATTGAGTGTGTAATTAATGTGAGAATTGATTGTGTGCAGGTTAGATATGTCACGGTTTGGCCAAACCGTGACATATTGTATATATTTTCAATATTTTTTTTTATTCTTTTTAATCATACAAGTTTGTTTTTATTTTTATTTTATCACACGGTTAACCTAATCGTAACATACGAGTTTGTGTTTTGTGTTTATTATTAATTTATCATATTACAAGTAATTTTTTATTAAATATGTGACGGTTGTTACAAGTAGTTTGTTATTTTATCACACGGTTAACCTAAACGTAAAAATCGGTTGTTATTATACAGTTACATTACAAGTTGTTTCATACATATACAATTAACATTATCAACATTACAAATATAAAACAAACAAACAAAGAAACACAACCAAACAAACACAATCAAATATACAAGCCATCATAACTGAAACTACATATATATTATATATAACAAGTTTGTACATACAAAAAAATACAACAAAATATATATCTAATCTGTCATATCTGCATCATCACTGTCCTGACCTGACCCGCCCGCGCCAGAGGGGCCACACCGTCATGGCCTAACCGCCTGGGTGGCTGTGACACAACGGCGTACCCGAGGTGGCATAGTCCGCGACCATGTGCTGGATGACCCAGTCCAGCATATCCTCCAGCCTCGTGACCCTGGCTCGCATGTCCTGAAGCATATCTATAACGTGAGCAGGCAATCACACGACATGGTACACGCGCTAAGGATGCTGGGGGGGGGGGGTCCTGGTCGTGCGGTGGAGGAATGTGCTGATCCTCCCCGCCACTAAGCGGCTTGTGGGCAACCTGAACGTGGACCTCAGCCCCCGCCAACTCGGGTGGGTCCACCAACGGCTCGGCACCCATGCCACTAGCTCATGGTATCTATTAAGCAGGTGCCACGTGCCGTCAGGGAACCTCCGGACTATCCTCATCCCAGTGGCGGTGGCCCGGTTTGCCACGCGCACAGGAATCGGAGGTAGCGGGAGCTGAGATATGGCATGCGCGTACCCCAGGCCCCGAGCGATCCGGGAGACGATGTTCCGCCCACCAACGCCCCTCGCACCTGCCTGTGATAATAACTAGCAAAGTAGTCCTCAAGGGCATGCGCGAGGTGGCAGTGTCGGTGTGTGAGTATACACCGGAGAAAGAAAAGGTCGGCGGTGTTGACCCTGTCGATCCTAGCACCACGACCAGCGACGGACGTGACGATTAGTCGGTGAATGTATCGATATAGAGGGTCTCGTATATGAGAGGACCTCGAATCGCCACCGTATGGTCCGCCGCCGATCGCAGGCCACAAGACCTGATCCGAGTCGTCAGCCCCACAAATCAAGGCGGTGGTCTACATCGGCTGTCGGACCTCCACCTCCGTATAGAGGCCGCTGACGACAGCGAACCGTCTAAGTGACATGCGGTGGAGGGAGCCAAACATCCGGAAAGCAACCTCCGTGGGCTCACGATCATCCACGATGCCGTCCTCATCAAGCTCAGGAAGCTCCTGCGCACGAGGACAGAATGTGAACGTGCAGTAAAAACTCCATAGTGAGCTCCCGATGTGCAGGGTCGCCCATCCTGAACAGCTGGTCCCACGGGCTGTCATCGCCTATGATCTCAAAAAATTGCTCGCGCTCCCCTACAAGCTCTAAGAACTCTTCTGACAAGACAGTCTCCGATGCTGGCGGTCGTCCTCTCAGAGTCCTGAACCGCTCGTATGGTGTACTCCCCTCGTCGAACTGCAGATGCGGGCAGTCATCAATCCCGGGAATAAACGCAGCGTCGGCATCCGTCTCCGAGAAAAATTCCGTGTTTATCATTATTTATAATGTCTAAAAAATTAATGGTTGACGGTTAATATTATTACTATTATTATTATTAATACTATATTATTATTATTATTATTATTATTATTACTATTATTATTGTTACTATTATTATTACTATTATTACTATTATTATTATTATTATTATTATTTTATTATTATTATTATTATTATTATTATTTTGTTATTATTATTATATTATTTATCTTATTATTATTATATTTTTTATATTAAAGTATATTATTATTATTATTATTATTATTATTTTTTTATTATATTATTATTATTATTATTATTATTATGTGTTCTTTTTGTTTAATAAAAAATATAATTATATTATTATTATTAATATCAACTTTAAAATTATTACTATTAAATTTTTTATTTATATTAGAGTATATTATTATTATTATTATTATTATTTATTATTATTATTATTATATTATTATTATTATATTATTATTATTATTATTAGAGTTTATTATGTATGCTTGAACATAGGTTTACGAAATATAAGATGTATATATGTTGATATGTTCACGATAAGATTGTTTAGGTTATCATTAAAACGTCACGGTTTGTACACGTATGCATATTTGTATGTACGTCTACGAAGAGTATTTGTTCTTATTGTCTATATATGTTGATGTGTGTGCATGTTCATGAAAAAAATATCCGTTTCGATATACCTAATTGATCATAAACGGTTAAGATATGAGTTTGGGGAAACCTAAAAGGTCACGGTTTGTACACGTACGCATGTTTGTATGTACATCTACGAAGAGTATTTGTTCTTATTGTCTATATATGTTGATGTGTGTGCATGTTCATGAAAAAAATATCCGTTTTGATATACCTAATTGATCATAAACGGTTAAGATATGAGTTTGGGGAAACCTAAAAGGTCACAGTTAGGCCTCCCGTGACCTTTAGCCCATATAAACTCTCACAGTAAGGTCACAAGGTGACCCCTTTTCTCAAGAAACTGTGACGTCTTCATTCAACAACGCCATAAGTGAACAAAGGGGTCACAGTTGGCCCAAACCGTCACCTTTCGGTTAACCTCTGTTTAAATGCTTTTGTTTTCCACACATTTCAGCGAACCACTCCCGTCCCGACCGGTTAAGACGGTAGTGCAACAAGGGAGTGGTGTGGGCTCGAAACCCACTACCACCGGTTCATGGTAGGTATTTTTTGTAAGAAATATTTACTTAGGAAAATTTTAAAAATAAGGCGTGACCTTTTGCCTTATTTTTAAAAATTTTCCTAAGTAAATATTTCTTACAAAACTACCTACCATGAACCGGTGGTAGTGGGTTTCGAGCCCACACCACTCCCTTGTTGCACTACCGTCTTAACCGGTCGGGACGGGAGTGGTTCACTAAGACGTATGGAAAACAAAAGCATATAAACAGAGTTTGCCCAAAGGTGAAGGTTTGGGCAAACCGTGAGAGTTGCTCTTTTGTCAGAAGCCTTAGTTGTCAGAAATCCTAACCGTGACGGTTAGGTCTGTTGGAGCATATATAGTCATATATAGTGTGTCCGTCGCTTGACGAATAGTCTAGGCTTAATGTTATACACCTTGTAAACACATGAAACTGGGTCATTCGCAGGAGCATATGCGAATGAGACGCAGTCGTACGACTGAGCCATGCTAATGGACCAGTCGTGCGACTGAGAGATGCGATTGGGGCATTCGTAAGACTGAGCCATAAGAATGGTCCAGTCGTACGATTGAACCATACGCATGGTCCAGTCGTACGATTGGACCATACGCATGGTCCAATCGCACGAGTGGGCCCAGTAGCATCTGATATGGGCCGAGGCCTATATATATCAGTTTCAATGTGTAGAAACCTAAGGGTTTTTGATAGGGTTCCTGGCGCCTAGGTGCTGCCGGATGAGAGGGGAGATCATGCTCGATCTCCCCTTGCTAAAAGTATTGATTCTTAAGTTGTAACGAGCTTAAAATTATTATGTTTTATCAATAAAATCATTCGATTATTGTTCGTACTTTTGTTATCTTTTGGTTTTTATCCTTCCGTCAAGAACATGCTCGGATGTTTACCGATCCAGTGACTTCACAAGGTCTAACCGTCACAGTTAATCCTGCTAAGCGTGACGGTTGATCCTAACCGTGACAGTTTATTCTCCTATTTGATTTAGTGTTTTATTATTGTTACTATTATTATTATTATTATTATTATTATTATTATTATTATATTATTATTATTATTATTATTATTATTATTCTAGTATATATTATTATATTATTAATATTATTATTATTATTATTTCTAGTATATTATTATTATTATTATTATTATATTATTATTATTATTATTATTATTATTATTTTTCTAGTATTATTATTATTATTATTACTATTATTTCTAATATTATTCTATTATTATATTATTATTACTATTATTTCTAGTATTACTATTAACAAGGTATTTACGCTCGCGCGTTGCAGCAGGAACGTGTGGTGATAGGAGTTACATATGCAGTGTATTAAGACAGGATGGTTTCTCACATCTGCAAGAGTCATTTAGAACCCACCCATAACCCCCAATCTTAATTGTGGTCATTAAAATTTCTCATTCATGACCCCCATTTCACTACCTATAAATACTAACCTTTGTCTTATTTTTTTTTGCACAAATTCTTCTTCTAAACTTAAAGACAATTTACAACATACCTTTTCTCGTTTGCAGTGTATTAAGACAGGATGGTTTTTCACATCTGCAAGAGAATAAGAGTTTTACTAAAAGATTAGTGTCTTTAAGAAGAAAGGGGATAGAAATTCCCCTTCACAATAAAGATACAATATTGATGATTCATTACCAATTAAAACTTTCAATGCATCTGTGATAACACTCTTGGGAATGTTGGCATCCTGCATTTTGAATTCATTCAAACATGATCAGAAACAAATCATCTTACACTTACCCTTTGGATTATCCTAATAAATACTGGGAATTCATTTTCTTTAAAGTTTTGAAATCAAGATTACTTTTTGGCCCATTAGTCAAACATTTAATCAATAGTCAAACGGTTCTATTAAGTTGTAGATCGAGTCAAACATTGTATTTTTCAGTGATTGGATTAGTAGCATAAAAGTTGTGTCTGTCAAGAACCTCATAACATAACCTGATATCCTCATAAACATGCATAAAAGAGCATAGAATGAA
This sequence comes from Flaveria linearis, assembly GCA_024085815.1. Taxonomy (NCBI): domain Eukaryota; kingdom Viridiplantae; phylum Streptophyta; class Magnoliopsida; order Asterales; family Asteraceae; genus Flaveria; species Flaveria linearis. The sequence continues at coordinate 989,790 of CM044014.1, read as the reverse complement.
AGTAAACACTGAAGAGAACCTGAAGAAAAAGAACAATTATATAAATTTGTCTTTATTCCAGTTTATTTCCAAATCAATGATAGCCAAAAATAATAATAATAACAATAATAAAGAACAGATTATTGCCCCTAAATTATTCAGCTAAAGAACTACTCCAATTAAGCAAAGAAAACTACTTTAACAAATCCATTTGTGCATAATGCAATTCAAATCAAATTCAAATTGATACAGTACTAATTAATCCCATAGTTGAGATTGCATATTCTGGAATAAATGCACACATAAACAACAACTTCAAGAATTTGCATATTAAACATTCAGAATCTTTCAGCATTTATCCCCAAATTCGATTCTTCTATGATCCAAATTCTCAGATATATGAATAATTACAAACACCAACAGCCCAATTACATTAAATCAAAGGGATCCCCAAACAAAACACAATCACAAATAATAATAATAATAAAAATAATAATAACAGAATGTGAAGATTGAATAGATACAATCACCTTGGTGCCATCAATTCCAAACTGAAACAGACGTATATTACGAGAATTCAAATACTCCAAATTCTCCTCCGGGTACGATTCGACGCACAAACATCTACAACAACACACAAACTTCAATCAACCATCAATGGAAATCAATTAGCAACAACAACAACTAACAACTGAACGAAAACCCACATGACAGATCGAAGCCTTAGGGTATCAAGAAAGGGGAAATCACTACTCTGAGGGAACCAGATCTGTAGATTCGATCTTCGAAGATGGCGAAATTGATCGACGGATGGTACGACAGTTCAACCGCAGGATCACCGTCTCGTGCGCCGTCGCTGTCGCCATCTCCGGCGGTGTGTGAGGGGATGAGATCTGTGTTAAAGAGGTTGTGAGTGTGTGTGTTGAGTGTGAGTCTGTATCCTATTCCCACCGACAAAAAGGAATAAATAGAATAGAATATTATTATTATTACTATTATTTTTATTTTTATTATTTCTATTATTTTTACTATTATTTTTATCATCATCATCAAATAAAGTGATCTTGATTAATATTATAATGTCTCCGAGAATGATAGCTTACATTTGGCATTGGTGCCTCTTTGACGATCCATTATTCTAACGTAATTGTTTATACGATCCTGATACATATTTTGCCATTCTAGTGCTTGTTGACATGCTAATCTCGTCCAATGTTAGCTCACATTGGGCATTGGGTAATCCTCTTCCAATTGTATGCAAATAAAGTGGTCTTGGTTAATATTAGCAAGTGCGACAACCGGATAGGTAAATAATGGTTCGGGGGCTGTTCTCAGCGGGAACCATGTCTGGCTGCCAAATGAAGAAATAAGATGCACAATACAAGTGAATGTTTCCGCAATTACAAGTCCATGGGCCGAAAAAGTTAGCCAATGGGTATCGGGTGCGGTTGAGTCGTGCCAAACCAATTTAAGCTATTACGAACAGAATCATAATAGCCAGGCATCTCGCGGTTTAAATTGCTCCGCTAATACCATATGTTTCTGTCCATCCCCGACAACATTTGTCGCCTAACCCATTCCCATTCTTTTTGCTTGTTCCCTAAAGCCACCGTGATCGCCTGAAAACCACAGTTACCATGAGGCCGCACATCTTTTATACTCGAAACGTACCGGTGAATCCATTGGGGCAGCTGATCCTTAAACTTCATAACTTTTATCACGTCCTTTGGTTTCACTATTAAAGGAAACCCTATGCTAGCTCTCGTAATCGGTACATTTGAAGCAGCCTTTGCCCGATTAGAACGGTCGTTGGGCATTTTAAACTGGGGGGTATATGAGCTATGCCTCGCTGGGTCAGGCATAGTTTGTTGTGAGGAAGTATACGAGCTGTTTCTAGCTCCCTCATACTGTGATATATTGGAGTCCGCTCTTCTTTGTTGCTCCTTAATATTTGGACGACCACGTTGGTCATTACGCACCTCAAGTTCTTTAAGTTTTGACTTGCTTGAAAACAAAGACTCGTATAATTTCTTAAACAATTGTTTTTACTTGAGGACTGGGAGATGACATAACCTTTTGTTTCAAGTTATCAAATTTCTCATCGTAGTCGGGTTCAGGCGGCGCGATGTACGCTGGCTCGAAATCAAGCTTCCTCCAGTGTGGATCTACCGTATCGAGTGGAATACTTGTGACTGGATTTAAAGGTTAAATTATTAGTGAAAAATATGCAATCGTGTGACAATAGTAAAAAAATTTATTAATAAAAATATAACCTTCTCGGATGTATATCTCCAAACGACAAGCACATGGCAAGCCCATGGACGTGGACAACTGGTGTCCACATGAACCCCCAGACTCCTGAATCATTTTTATTTTCGTCAACTCTGATTCAAGGAGGCTAAGGCAAAAAAGGGATACTTTATAATGCAATTTTGAAAACAATGGCAGTCAATGGTCTTTTTTAATCTTCACACGGGACACCTCGAATATTTTACAAATTTCAATCTCTTGGCTGCGCACGAGGTCACAAACATATCCGACAAGTGTGTGCAACGTATTATTGGTCCCTGTGAGGTAACTCTTGAAGTTGGCATGTTGGCCCTCAACCCTATTAGTTGTAAATTCACCAAAGTTAAGGCGGTCGAACATCCAACAAGTAATAATTTTCTCTTTGTACGGCACCAACCAATTATTCCAAATATATTCCCATACCTCTAAAAAAATAATAAATTTTATAAAATAAACAAATAAATTATTAGAGTAACAATAACTATGAAATTCTTACCATATTTACCATCTTCATTTAACTTTTCTTCCATCTTCGTGCAATTGTAATCGTACAATGCCTCTATGGTAGACGAACATAAGGTCTTCCACCAATATGGAAAATCCTTCCACATACCGGTTTCGAAAATGATATCCCACCGTCTTTCGATATTCTCCCTAACGTGTCACCTGCATAGGTTGTTAGTAGCACTCGGGAACACTGTGTCACACGCGCTCATCAGGGCCAGGTCCCTGTCTGTGATAATAACGCGAGACTCCATACACCCATCGAGCATATCTCTGATCTGCTCCAAGACCCATGTGAAGTTGTCATGCCGTTCTCTTGATATAAATGCATGTGCAATACAAAACGACTTCGACGTTGATGTAACGCCAATAACTTGAATAAACGGAATGTTGTACATGTTGGTCTTGTACGTCGTGTCTATCAACATCACGTGCGGGAATGCGCGTCGCATTTTATACGAAGTAGGATGACAACAGAAAACATCTTCCACGGCCTTAGCAACTGCATTCTTTCGTGTTTCATACACGAACTCTTTAGATTGTAGCAGGTTTTCAAGTTCCTGCTTTAGTGTCATGCCTTTTCTACCCTCAGCCCTAAACTTCGATGTAAGATTGTATATGTCCTGAACAACACAGACGCTGTGAGGAAAGTGCTCCCTTACGGCTGAATGGATGTGTCGTGGCCGCACGTGCTGCCTGTGTAACTTATCGACAAGATCAGTTTCTTCGGCGGTCATCTTCCTAAGATGCGCGTGGCCCTCCTCGTGCACAACATGATCGTGGTTGTGCGTCTCGTTTCTCACCTCTAACATCCAAATGTCAGTCTTTCCTACGTGTTTCCCTACGAGTTTAAAGTGACATCCTTTCTTTATGCTCACGGTACGCCTACTTGTGCCAGTGAATTTAGGTTCACCACTACGATTGCATAATAGTTCCACATCCTTTTTTCGTGACCGTCCCATCACAATGACGCACCCATGCTCGCGTCCTCTCATTTTAGCCCACTTCTCTAAGTCCTCACGATAATCAAAATACTGAAAAAATTATAAAACTAGACATAAAAAACGATATATAAAACAAATAGAAAAATAAAATAAACAAAAGAATAAAAACTTTCATACTTTATCGGTTTTATAAGAAACCGTAGCCTTTCTTATCCGATCCTCATCCCCATCATGCTCGGCGGTGTCCCCATGGTTTTCTTTGAGGTGAACCGAACCGTCACTCTCATCTGTGTCATTCCTATTAAAAGTATTCGACACATGTGTAATTTCTAGTTCTGACTGGTACGGGGGATGTCCATAATCCAGCTCTGTTTGTGAGTGGTACGTGTTCGAGACATGCCCGTAAGAATTGCAAGGGGGATGTCTGTACCCTTCACCATAACCCGTCGGTCCAAATAAAGAGTTATACGCCTCTTCAGCAAATGTGTTTGACGGGTTGGTTTCCTCCTCCCCCAAAGGGGGGTGACTCCCGTATACTTAATATTCCTAAAAAAGATAATGGTTAGATATGTTACAATCCGGAAAAATTTCACGATTTATATATATTCTAATATAGTATTTGTGTGATTATACGTTGTTGAATTTTATATTTCTGTTATTATTTAAATATTAATAATAATATAAATAATAATAACAATAACAATGATAAAAATAATAATAACAATAATAATAATAATAATAGTAATTTATAAAAATTTATTAAACTTTGAAATAATTAAAAACTTGGGTCCAGGGGCAGTTTTGCCAAATTTGAAACTTCAAATAAATAGTTTGGACATAAAATAATAAACAAAACAAACCTCAGGGACTATTTGTGTATATTTTATTTAAAATCCTCTTTCTCTCTCCCCGATCTCCGGTACCGGACTCCGGCCGCCGGCCACGGCTCTGGCAAGGCCTCAACACCCAAAACCACCTGATTTTGACTCGATTGAACACCCCAACACACTCATGTGAAAGATTCGAACACAATACTCCACAACAATTTGAAAACAAACTGAGTGCGATCGATCTAAACCCACATGCAACTTTCGGCCACTTTAACAGCTCCTAAATCGCACTACCACTCTATTTTATTCAAATTAATCAAACAAGATCGGCTATATAATCATTCCTAAACTAATGGTACTTTCAATCTCATCTGAAACACTCGAAAACAATCAGTTCGATCATCACCATTATCCGCGACCTGTAGCTACTCGAACACCCCTATTCGAACTTCAAAACCCGAAATTGTTTGAGGGCTTTTGCTCAATAATATCATTGGAAACTTCCTGTGAAATTAATTTGATTAAAATCAATAATTTTACATCAAACTGATTCGAACCTCGGTCGAAGCTGTTCTGCATCTGTTCTTATTATTAAAACAACCAAAACAGGTAATTGAACCTACCATCAAACTCGATTCATCATGGGGAACAAAAGCCCCATGATTATAATCATTAACAGCTTCGAATTCGGGATCAATTTGGATCAAATCCGATTCTAGGGTTCGGTTGATTTGGGGGAGTTGGATTGAGGTTGTTTAAAAGAAATTGGGACCGAGAATCATTGCGGCTATATGCCTTTGGTTCACTGGTTTAAGTGTAGGAGTGTGTGTTTGTGGTCACGGGTTCGAACCCGGCCACTAACATATTTTTTTTTTTAAAAAAAGCCTTTTTGACCTTTTAAAAATACCGAAAATTACTAAAAATTATAAAAATAATTTTTATAAACTCTGTTTATTTTAGAAGTTATATAATATTTTCAGGAAAATTATTTCTTTCAAACCTTATTTATTTATTTATTTATATAAATATTACAAATCTTATAAATTGTTATTTTTATAAAAATGGATTTTAAATAATAATTTAGATCATCAAATTATTAGTAGACATTATATTATTAATTATGGATTAATTATGATAAAATAAACACAAATTAGATTTTAAAAATTTAAATATTTATAAAATCTTACAAAACTAAATATAAACTTACATGTTTAAATGATGTCTACAAATTATTTAGAATATAATGATATGTTAAAATCGTTATTAAACTAATCAAATTTTATGAAATATAAATCTTTAGTTATTAAAGAATTAACAAAAAATAATTAAATGATTTAATTATATGTTTATAACAAATCCTCGAAAACCAAACCCTAGATCAATTGAACACCAGGTTCAAGATCTAACTTATTTAGGTTATGGATTTGTATTTGTTTGCTTATGTGAATTATAATTCCTTAGGAGGAATTTACTAGCTTGTCAACACCACACAAGGACTGAGGTGAGTTCATACTTAACTGTTCCCCTTTTTAATCATTTAAATGTTTTGGGGAGGAATACATGTTGTAATTAAATTTACAAATTATTTTGTGTATTATGTTAAATAATAATTGAATCACATTTATGATTACGTATGGTTACTATGAAAATCCTTCTCTGCATACTGGACTATAAACAAGTAGGGATCTTTTGGATAATACTATCGGGGAGTGACTTACCCCCATAAAGGTTTGGACATGTGGTCCTTACCAAGATGCACAAAGATCTTATTGTCATTCGGGATGACTGTTCTGGTATGAGAAGGCAGATGTGCACTATATAAAGTTTGTCATTATAGTTCCACTTACAACCCATATGAGGATAAATGTAAAGGAGGATTTGCTCCCTCTGATTTGGAATTATTATAAATAACATAATATACACATGAAAAGGATATTAAACTATGATACATGGGCAAATCCTATGTTAAGGATTTGTTGAACTTGTACATAGTGGGTATGTGTGTGACATCCATCACTAACAGGCCCGTTAATTAACGCTGAGCTCGTTAACTCTCCTAGTGTACTTACTTTTATCGCATAATTAATTCGTTTTGATCTAAAAAATTGTCTAATTCGTCTTGTGCGTTGACCTTAATATTACATAATTGACAAATAATAAAATTAATCATTAATAGTATAATTAATTTCATTTATTACTTTCTTTTCTTTTAAGTTTAATAATGATAATTATTAATATTATTAGAATTATTATTATTGTTATTATGACAATTAGTATTATTATTATTATTATTATAATTAAGTAGAGGGTTTAAATTGTAATTTAACCAAACTTGAGGGAATAATTAATCGAAAGTTCGGGGTTTAAATTGTAAATATCAAAAATTACATATAAAACAACCTAACCCATCGCACCCTCCCGTAACCTACTGCCGACACTTTCCCCTTCACCGTACACCACCGAATTAGCCTCGTTGTGCCGCCGTTAGCCACCATCGGTTGCCGTCGCCTCGCCGTTGGGTTGTCTCGCAGGTAACCGATCAAAACGCACCTTGTTTCGTTTCGTTTCACGACATTGATTTCGACTTCGGGTTCTGGTTGTTCGGTTGTTTGTTCCGGATCGGTGATGCACATGGTGTATGTGTGGATTAGATGACTAATGTATGTGTACCGCGTATATATATATATGCGCATGTATTTATGCCATAGAGTGTGTACGGTGGACCGAGAGAAGGCACAAACAGAGCAGCCTTCGACTGCTTTGTGTGAGTGCGTATGTATGTAATTGCAGTGTGCGTATGTATGTATTTGCAGTGTGTGTCGATCAAGAAGCAAGAACGCAGCAGCTTACGGCTGCTGTGTACATCGTGTGGATGTGTGGATGTTTCGGGTGTGCGTGTATGCGCACGTGCGTTCGGGTATGTTCCAATGGCGTGCTCGATTGTATGTATATATATATAACATCGGGTATGCGTAAGTATGTACATATATATGTATTTCGGTGTGAAATATGTGTGTATATGGCTGCAGTGTGTGTATACGACTGTTGTGTATGTATATATGGCTGTTGAGTGTGAATATATGGCTCTTATATGTGTATATGGCTGCAATGTGAAGATATATGGCCGTTGTGTATGTATATTTGATTGTTATGTGTGTGTTTAGGGCTGTCGTGAGGGAATACATGGCTAATCCGTGTGCATATATGGGTGTTGTGTGTGTATGTGTCATATAGTGGATGATAATACATATATGTTGTGCGTGTACGTATATGTGCTGTTTGTATGTATATGTATGATGTGTGTGCTGCAGTGTGTGTTCTGCAGTGTGTGTGCCAGTGTCTGCTGTTATGTGTGTATACATAAGTGATAGAGTGTGTATGTATATAATGTATGTGTGCGTGTGTGTAATGCCTGTGTTTGAAGAGAACACAACAGCCAAATGCTGCTGTGTAAGCATGAGGCTGTTGTATGTATGGATCAAGGTGTATGCATGCCATCATATGTATATGTATGGATATAGGTGTATGTATCTTGGTTGTATGTTTATAAGGTGGTGTGTATGGAAGCCTTATATATATACATATATATATATATGTATATTGTGAGTGTAGGTGTATAACACATGTGTGTATGGCATTATGGCAGCCATATATATATGTAAATTGTGGGTTAGGGTGTGTTTAGTTTATATCTATAACATGTGCATTTAGTTTAATTATATGGTGTGTGTGTCTAGTTTATATGATATGATGTGGGTGTTTAGCTTATATATATACATAGTGTGTGCGCGTTAGTGTATATGTATTTATAATATATGATCACATGTGTGTTGGGTAATATAAGCATAGGCTTAGTTGTGTGCGTTTTAGTGTATATATACATATATATATATATATATATATATATATATATATATATATATATATATATATATATATATATATATATATATATATATATATACGAGATGAAATGAATATAAATATATTGTCGTGTTGTGAATCGAGTATGGCGTGAATGGTTATTCGATTATAGATATAAATATAAACGTAAATAATAGTGTGTATGTATAACGTGTAGAAATATATTAAATATATAAATTAAGAATATAATAATAGTGTATTTAAACTAAATATATATATGTGTATATATATTTCACTCATGTATTTCACTCGTGTCAAATTATACGAGTAATCAAATTATTAAATATATATGTATATAAATATAAAAAAATATATATCTTTTGAGCTGGTCGCGCCATACACCCAAACCGACCCGATCCAAACCGACCGAACGTACCTCTTCTCATCGAACGTGTTTAAAGACTTAATTACAATTAATAATAGGTATTGATCGTGTTTGATCGTGCATTGCCTTAATCTTTGAAGCTTTGGTTCACTTCATTATCAACTCAATTCAAGGTGAGTTTCATGGCCCCTTTTTATGTTTATACAAGTTTTCAATGTTTTCAATCAATGGGGGAAAAGTATACTCACCCGTTTTCAATGCTGTACACTGTATGTTCTGTTTTCATACTTGGAATCAATGTGATACTGTTTTGCATGCATACATGGTGTTATTCTTGGGAACACTCATACAAACATTAATTCCGGGTTAGGAACCAACGGATAGGTATTGGTAGTACTACTGTTGACACCCCCACCCTTCGACGATTGGTTAACTTGCGAGTTACCAACACAGCTGCCAGCAATCCGGCCAAGGGTGAATATATTCCGTCGAATTTATATGCATAATGTCATTAGGGTTTGGTTGTCTTTAAACACATGTTATGTGGTTTGTGCTTGCAGTATGATTCCATATCAAATTTTATACAGCATCAATTACATGTTTTAAATTTAAACCTGCGGAACTCACCAACATTATTGATGTGTGCTAGACTATCTAAATAAAACTAACAGAAATTTATTCTAAACTAGACACTGAAAAGCTTTAAATTTATAAAACTAAGACTAAGACTCGATCCTAAGCAACACAACCGGCAGTGTACCGGTCAATTGCAGAATAGCTTTAAAGTCCGAGTTATCGAACCCAAAGATTTCTGTATGGAAAACGTAAAGTAAACTTACCTAAGACTCGACTAAAAATACTAAATGAAAGTAAATGGGGGGTTTGTTTTAAATTACTTTAAAAGAACTAAGACTGGACAGAAAACAAGGAATTGACTAGATTTAAATCAGGAGAAGTAAACACTACCTAGGCAAGAATCCTATACATGTTTTGGCTTTTCTTCTAACGGTTTTGGAAATACTTGTGTAACCGGGATCTGAAGATACTAACTTAAAAGGGACCTAGAGAAACCTCGACACTTTCAAGGGAAGCAACTAGATTGACCTAATAAGCCGATAAAACACCGTTAATGGATTCCCCTCACAGGTTCTCCAACTATGCTAACAAGGCACCCGAAAGACACTCTACCTCACGGCGCAAGTGACTCAATACCCTAAGACAGACACTCTACTTCACAGCGCGAGCGGTCCTAAGGCAAGGGGATAGATATCGGGTGACTGATCAGATTCGGTAAACAAGATGTGAAGGGTAAACTAGAAAGAACTCCTCACAGAGACTCTAACCTAGCAATCGCAACACACTAGACAAACCGATAACCTAATCAACTTCACAGTATTAAGATTAGTTGCATATTTAGTTAGTCAATTTCAAGACAAATCATTCCAATGACTCACTACGTCTAGCAAATCATCCAAAATCGCAAACATATAGTAAATGACCTAGCATGTACCTATTCTATGACAGACAATCACCAAGGAACACGTGGAATGATAAATCACTACTCAAAACTGATCTAAACACACGTCCACAACTGATCATTCAAACCAATATCTTCTCATTAGCAATTAAACACAATCATTGTTCCAAAAACCGATAAAATTCATAATCAAACATGCATATTCATCAAAACCTAGGTAGCTACAGAAGTTTACCCAAGAACCATATCAAAACAATAGCTAAAGTTCATAAACAACTCAGTAAACATGATTCAAAAGCAAGAGTAAACAAGAAGAAGATGAAACCGATGAATAACACCCTTGAATCTTCAATCCTCTTGCTCAATCCTTGCTCCTTGATGCTTCCAATTGCTTGTTCTCTGCTTGGGATCTCCAAAATCGTCTCCTTTTTCGTCTGGAAGTCCCTTCTGCCGTCCTCTCTCATTAGGTTTTTTTATAAAACCTTAAATAATGATCTAGGGCAAAATTTCTCGGTTCAGCAATCTTAGCGCGTCGCCAAAATAACCACCAAAATCTTCGCTACGCGCTAAAAACAAAATAGTCGATTTCTGACGCGGGAATCTTGGCGCGTCTCTCAGATCCTGTCATCATCTTGGCGACGCGCCAAGATAAGGATTTTCAGAAATCTCCCATTTGACCAAGCTTCTTCCGTTCCTTAGCTCGCATGCTTGTTTATTCTTCAAAAATCAACCATTTACGCTCCTTGAATCACAAATACCTGCAAATACACAAATACGTAAATAGAAACCGAAAACTAATAAAAACGGAAAATAAAGACTAAAAATATATACAGAAATCGCATGAAAAACATATGTGTTTTGCAACACATCAAACATCCCCACACTTAACTCTTTTTCGTCCCTGAAAAAGTATTATGCTATGGAATCATAATCAGGTTTAAATCCGGTTCTCAAAAAAATTCAGGATAACGGCTTATATTAAGATCTAATAACATGTTGACCGCGATCACAGGTATATTTGTCCTCTTAAACCCAACCGCCGATCATTCAGGTCCCCAATAGTATTGCAATTAAGTTCAAGTGTTTGATTAATTCATTATGGGTCTCACACTTCGGTACCTATTCCCGCTTCAAGCTTTCTAGGTACAGAATAAATCAAATTTCTAAGATTTTTCTACCACCGTAACCCACTACCCAACTGTAATCCCTCTATCTCTAGATGGAATTTGTTTGTGCCCCTTTTGGCATCTTTTCTGAGCTTTTCTCAATATATATATTTTTTTTTCTGAGCATTGCCTTATTATACCTAATTCTCAGAGGCGTTGCAAGCAAGAGTCACCATCCCCCGCAACCAACGCATGAGCCTTAAGCTTATTATACCCAATTCCTAGAGGTGTTGCAAGCAAGAGTCACCATCCCCCGCAACCAACGCATAGGCCTCAGGCTTTTAAAATTTCAAGTTCATTGCTCTTTTTTTTTTTTTTTTTTTTTTTTTTATATGGGTGGATTTCCTAAGGGCGCCGCCTGTTAAAGCGTGCCTGCTAGAAAAACTACAGCTGGGTCTTAACCTACAGTGGTACCCCTTATACTGTCTACGGTTTTGGCTTCCAATGGTGAGAACCCACAAGACTTAATAATGTTTAATTAAGTGTAATTAAATACTCCTAGGATAACCTTACAAGATCAGCTGGGCCTACCCGCACATCCCAAATCAGACATGTTTTCAATCAGTTATTCATCTTATATATGTACTATTTGAAAAATCGAACACCTGATTTTATCTATCATTTTCCATTTTTAATATATGCAAACATCAAAATCAGGGACTTTTTTTTTTTTTTTTTTTATTACTCAAATAAACAGACAAAAATAATAAAACTAACTACACACACTCAAATATTAAAGACTAACTGACTCAATTAAATTAAACCTAAGACACATGTCTTCCTATCCCCACACTTAAATTTAACATTGTCCTCAATGTGGAAATTAAAAAGAAAGACATAAATAAGAAGAGTTTTGGAAAAGACTTAGCTGGTAATAAGCAGATTCCATCTGTGCACAGTCTGAATCCAAAACCTCTGATCGTATAGCATTTCATTCGCGATCAGGAATCACTGGTTGCCTCCTTAAAAAGTGTTGGATATATTCACCCGAATGGAGATTGAGTACGGGTGAATTATTCCAAACCTGCAAAACAAACACTCTACCAGGCAAACACAGCATCAAACAGACTAAATAAAAATAAACAATCTGACTCAACAAAAAGGGGAATACAAATAAAATAAACAATCTGACTCTACAAACTCTACAAACGGGTCACTACCCAAAAACCATCACTCAGATCAACTTATGGGGGATCATGAAGACCCAGCTCACCCCCGAAACTAACAACCTCACATCCAAACTCACTACTAAACAAGAAACCACCAAATTCAGAATCAATCAAATCACAACAATCCCCACACTTGGGTTTTGCTAATGGTGGCGGTTCTCTATCAAACTCTAACATCCCCACACTTGGGGATTTGCTATCCTCAACCACAAACTTCTCAAATTCACAATCAACTAACTCATCATCACTTTCACAAACTCGCATAAACTCATTCACCACTCGATCTAACTCATCCTCCTCCTCAACTGAATACACTCTCTCATTCTCCATCATCCTATCATCCACCTCACACAAATTGATCAAGGACACCGACTTTTTGGAATACTAGGACCCCTAATCGATTTGGCAACCTCAAACACTACACTCTCCTCTCCCACGTGAAGTGTGATCTCACCCTTAAACACATTAATGTTAGCTTTAGCAGTACACAAGAAGGGTCTACCTAGAATGATAGGAACTCGTTCATCAGCCTCCATGTCTAACACTACAAAGTCCACGGGGAACACAAACTTACCAACCTTAACCAATAAATTCTCTACAATTCCCCGCGGATGCTTAACAGATTTATCAGCAAGGGAAAGTGTCATGCGCGTTGGGCTCAACTCACCTAAACCTAGCTTCTTATACAGGGAATAGGGCATAAGATTGATACTAGCTCCTAAATCTGCCAACGCGTGGCATTGAACTTCACTACCAAACAGACACGGGATTGTGAAGACCCCGGGATCTGCCAATTTCTCCGGTAGTTGGTTCATGACCACCGCAGAACACTCACCCGACAAGGAAACACTCGAAATTTCACCTAGTTTGCTTTTATCCTTCAAAAGGTCTTTCAAAAATTTAGCATACCTAGGCATCCACTTAATTACCTCTATGAACGGGAGATTGACCTTCAATTGTTTAAACAAATCCAAAAAGTGCCCGTAATCCTTTTCATACTTTTGATTCTTAAGCCTATCGGGAAACGGGAGACGGGAATGATCAATCACCGGAGAACGCTCAAACACACTAGGCTTCCTAATACCACTATCCCCAGAGGGATTCTCTACTACCTTCTCACTCTCATTCTTCTCAAACACGACCTCCTCAACTATAGGGCCTCTCACCTCATCTAACTGCCTACCCGACCTAGTTGTAATGGCCTTAACATGTGCATTCGGGTTCTGTTGAGTATTACCGGGCAACTGACCTGGGGGCCTCTCATCTAACCTTCTAGCTATGTCCCCTACGGTCCTCTGGAGATCTAGGAAAGCTGACTGTTGGTTTTTCAGAAGATTATCATGCTCAGCTAGAATCTGTTGTGTTTTTGCATCTTTGACCACTAATTGAGTTAACAATTCTCTATCCTACTCAACTCTCCATTACCCTGACTAACACCTTGATTCTGACCACTACCCTGCCCCTGGTTTTGACTAGAACCCTGTTGGAAACCTGGGGGAGCACCTGAAGAACGCCAGTTGTTCTGATTTCTCCAACCGGAGTTATAAGAATTGTTACCTACATAACTGGCTTGCTCTTGACCTATCAAAGGGCACTCACTAGTGGCATGGTCACCTCTACATAGCTCACACCTATCAACCTTCTTTTTCAGCTCTCTAACCTCATGAACTAGGCTATCAAGAGCAGCAGCCACACTAGTATCCATGGTGACATGGTGAACTCCTCGAGATGAGGCACCAGTGGCAGGACTGGAATTCCTGTTTCCAGACCGCTGCTCATGTTCTGCTTGGGCAAAACTCTCAAACATCTCATTACATTCATTCACATTTTTCTTACCCATGAGATGCCCACCCGCAGACGTGTCAAACCTAGCTCTCGTCTCATAATTCAACCCATTGTAAAACTTTTCTACCAAAGCCCATTCAGACAAACCATGCTGGGAGCAACGACTAAGGAGGTTTTGAAACCTCTCCCAAGCACGATAGTAAGGTTCATCGGGCTCCATCCTAAACGAATGTATCTCATCTCTAAGCCTAGATGCCTTGGCCGGCGGAAAATATTTATGAAGAAAACGCTCACGAAGAGCCGGCCAGGTGGTGAAAGTACCAGCTGCATGAGATTCGAGCCAAGTGGCGGCTCGATCAGCAAGTGAAAAGGGAAACAGCTGTAAAAAGATGGCATCATCAGACGCACCCTGCAACTTAAAAGTTCTACCTATTCGCTCTAAGCGACCTATGTGTGCAGGGGCGTCCTCATCCTCTCGTCCGTGGAACTGACAGTTATTAGTGATAGCTGTCATGACGTAGGATGGGATCTGCCAGGAGTTATCATTAGCAATGGTAGGAAGTATGATTGGATTGCTAACTCCTGTGAAGCCATTGGTGGCTTGCTGATGAACAGTTTGATTTCCAGCCATATGTGTGAGTGGTGAACTAGGTGGGCTAGAATCTGCAGAAGAAATAAAAGAAGGTGCTGTAGGAAAAGATGTAGAATCAAAAACAGAAAGAGAAGAAGTACCACCCTTAAATTTGGGCAACGCAAGCTGCAAATCTTGATCCGGAGGTGGTCCTTGTGATCTCAAACGGGGCATAAACCTGTAAAACACAAAATTAAAAACCGTAAGACTGACTCAAACAAATAAAATAAAAACAAATAGAATTGAAAACAAACTAAATAAAAAAAACACTTAGCACAGATAGCAATTAAATCAAGTAAGTCTAATTAACGCAATCGCCAAGAAATCCCCGGCAACGGCGCCAAAAACTTTGATGTGTGCTAGACTATCTAAATAAAACTAACAGAAATTTATTCTAAACTAGACACTGAAAAGCTTTAAATTTATAAAACTAAGACTAAGACTCGATCCTAAGCAACACAACCGGCAGTGTACCGGTCAATTGCAGAATAGCTTTAAAGTCCGAGTTATCGAACCCAAAGATTTCTGTATGGAAAACGTAAAGTAAACTTACCTAAGACTCGACTAAAAATACTAAATGAAAGTAAATGGGGGGTTTGTTTTAAATTACTTTAAAAGAACTAAGACTGGACAGAAAACAAGGAATTGACTAGATTTAAATCAGGAGAAGTAAACACTACCTAGGCAAGAATCCTATACATGTTTTGGCTTTTCTTCTAACGGTTTTGGAAATACTTGTGTAACCGGGATCTGAAGATACTAACTTAAAAGGGACCTAGAGAAACCTCGACACTTTCAAGGGAAGCAACTAGATTGACCTAATAAGCCGATAAAACACCGTTAATGGATTCCCCTCACAGGTTCTCCAACTATGCTAACAAGGCACCCGAAAGACACTCTACCTCACGGCGCAAGTGACTCAATACCCTAAGACAGACACTCTACTTCACAGCGCGAGCGGTCCTAAGGCAAGGGGATAGATATCGGGTGACTGATCAGATTCGGTAAACAAGATGTGAAGGGTAAACTAGAAAGAACTCCTCACAGAGACTCTAACCTAGCAATCGCAACACACTAGACAAACCGATAACCTAATCAACTTCACAGTATTAAGATTAGTTGCATATTTAGTTAGTCAATTTCAAGACAAATCATTCCAATGACTCACTACGTCTAGCAAATCATCCAAAATCGCAAACATATAGTAAATGACCTAGCATGTACCTATTCTATGACAGACAATCACCAAGGAACACGTGGAATGATAAATCACTACTCAAAACTGATCTAAACACACGTCCACAACTGATCATTCAAACCAATATCTTCTCATTAGCAATTAAACACAATCATTGTTCCAAAAACCGATAAAATTCATAATCAAACATGCATATTCATCAAAACCTAGGTAGCTACAGAAGTTTACCCAAGAACCATATCAAAACAGTAGCTAAAGTTCATAAACAACTCAGTAAACATGATTCAAAAGCAAGAGTAAACAAGAAGAAGATGAAACCGATGAATAACACCCTTGAATCTTCAATCCTCTTGCTCAATCCTTGCTCCTTGATGCTTCCAATTGCTTGTTCTCTGCTTGGGATCTCCAAAATCGTCTCCTTTTTCGTCTGGAAGTCCCTTCTGCCGTCCTCTCTCATTAGGTTTTTTTATAAAACCTTAAATAATGATCTAGGGCAAAATTTCTCGGTTCAGCAATCTTAGCGCGTCGCCAAAATAACCACCAAAATCTTCGCTACGCGCTAAAAACAAAATAGTCGATTTCTGACGCGGGAATCTTGGCGCGTCTCTCAGATCCTGTCATCATCTTGGCGACGCGCCAAGATAAGGATTTTCAGAAATCTCCCATTTGACCAAGCTTCTTCCGTTCCTTAGCTCGCATGCTTGTTTATTCTTCAAAAATCAACCATTTACGCTCCTTGAATCACAAATACCTGCAAATACACAAATACGTAAATAGAAACCGAAAACTAATAAAAACGGAAAATAAAGACTAAAAATATATACAGAAATCGCATGAAAAACATATGTGTTTTGCAACACATCAATTATGTGTTGACATTTTTGAGCATATCTTTTCAGGTGAACATAATCAAAGAGGATAGCTAGAGCAGATGCCTTAGCAGAGACCCTCAGGATTTCAATAGATTTGCATATGTAATATTTGTCATTTGTTTTCATATTTGAACATTGTGTATTTTGGATTAGAAACAATAAGACTATGATAGTCGTGGAACTGACTAACCACGACACAAGTCACCATTGTGTCGGGCGACGTCATGACACGAGGATTTCGCATGTATTATATCTCTATTATTATACCAAGTGTTATGACGATCCCGTCCGTCGCATCCTCGTGTTTCCGCTATAAGCGAGGGTGTGACAATGTGGGATAGCGGGTTCACCTTATTAAAAAGGGTTCCGACAGGCTATTCATATACCGGTGAGTAAATTAAACTCACACTTTTACAGTAAATCCTAATTGATGATAATTGATGATTTATCATTATGTTTTACTTACCTATGAACTCACCAACCCTGTGTTGACACTTGACTTACATGTATTCTTAGGTATCTACTAGGAGCTTATGGACATGCTCGTAGGATCATATAAGAGCTCAAGATACTATTGATTATTATCTGAAATATGATTAAGACGTGTTGTCAAGAAACAATCTATATTTATTTCCGCTACGCATAATATTACTCTGAACATTATTGTAATGATTATCTAAAATCCATCATATATATAATTGCATCTCATGTGTAACTACTGTGTTCGATCCTGTTTGCTCACCCCTCCGTGATAAATTCCAGACCCGGAATTTGAGGGTGTGACAAGATATTTCAAATAAGAAGTTATAATAAAACAGATACTACTTCAACCTGGTTTGAATCTTCGATATGTGGCTCTTCATTCAAATCTGGAAGCTTCGGCTTTTGATAATGATCTCCCGAACCCGACGTTGTTTTCGAATTAACGTGTTTTTTTTAACGAAGAAGGCTATTTATGTTAAAAAAAACAGAAGGATGTATTTGTTGAAAAAAATTTTTAAAAAATATGGGCGACGTATGGTTGTTGAATGAAATATGGTTGTTGAATGAAATTGGAAGGTATTTATTGTGAAATTCTGGGCTTCAAACCGTCACGGTTTGGCCAAACCGTGACGGTTCGAAGTAGGTGATGCGCGAATCCGGAGCCTTTTGTTAACATCAACAGAGTATCTTGTACCGTAAAGGTGTACCTGGTACCCTAAAGGTCACGGTTAGGACAAACCGTGACGGTTTGGTGACTGGTTTTCACTTTATCTGTGTCCTTTTGTCGTTTTGTTGTCACCTGGTGTCAGATGACTGACACAGAAAGCGTGACCGCAAGCCCTTGCGGTCACGGTTAGGTTGCACAACGTGATCTTTTGCCCTAACCGTGATATTTAGGTCCGGCCTACCCCCAAATACCCCTGTGGTGTCCCCATTAAGACCCTTATTTAGTAGATAGTTCTAAGTACGTACCGGCCTGGGTTGAATTCATATATAGTAGACTGTCAACTGCAAAATGTTTCTGCTGAGCTTAATTGGATCTTCCGTGTGTAAGAGGGTCATGAGACTTTGAATAGTCATGTCATAAAAGGTACACCTCTTTTGTTCATGTCTTTCTAGGGTCACAATTATTTAGGAAAATTTTACATTCCATGCATCCCTTCACATTTAGAAATGTTTTATGTTAATTCTAATACTTTTACCTAAATTCTATGACTAATATTACTATATTCACTACAAAATATTTGCCCATTAGCGGCGACATATGTCGCCGCTAATAGCCCATATTGTCGCCGCTAAAGGTATTATCGGCGACCTGTCGCCGCTAATAGGTCGCTGCTAATAGTTCGTCGCTATTGACAAAATAATCGCCGCTAATGAGTCGCCGCTAAAAGTGTCGCCGCTATTAACCAAAAAACCGCCGCTAAAAGTGTCGTCGTTTAATGGTTTTTAAGGATTATTAGCGGCGACAGTTGTCGCCGCTAATGCTATTTTTTTAATTTTTTTTTGTTTTTCCAAAATCCATTTTTCAACCAAAATGAACCTAGGTAATACCCAAAAACATTCAAAGTTTCCTTTAATACAATCAAGATTACGGAATATTATACAATCATAAATAAGTAATTCAGTCATAATTAAAAGCTAAAAATCTAGATTACGCAATATCGTACAATCCTACAATACGCTATTCATACAATACGCTATTCATCCCCTCGTCTGAATCGTCTTCTTCGGCTTCATTTGAAGCCTTTTGCGTTTGCGAAGCAATTAACTGCGTCATTTATGACATAAATTGCGCATTTTGGAACAGACTTGAAATTTGCTCCTGCAATTAAAAATATATATTTATATTTTGGCAAAGTATATGAAATGTCAATTAATCATGTTGAACCAAACAACTATGATGAACTTAACACATCTAATTTTACATCATTTTGACCCGTTTAAGCTTAAATCATGTCGTTTTCACCCATTTTGACCCGTTTAACCTAAACTTAGACTATTTTAGCAATAAAAAGTCATAATAAACCTAAAACAACTATGATGAACTTAACACACCCAAGTTTAGGTCATTTTGACCCGTTTAAACTTAAATCATGTCGTTTTCACCCATTTTGACCCGTTTAAGCTAAACTTACACTATTTTAGCAATAAAAAGTCATAATAAACCAAAAACAACTATGATGAACTTAACACACCCAAGTATAGGTCATTTTGACCCGTTTAAACTTAAATCATGTCGTTTTCACCCATTTTGACCCGTTTAACCTAAACTTAGACTATTTTAGCAATAAAAAGTCATAATAAACCTAAAACAACTATGATGCCCATTAACACACCCAAGTTTAGGTCATTTTGACCCGTTTAAACTTAAATCATGTCGTTTTCACCCATTTTGACCCGTTTAAGCTAAACTTAGATAATTAAAGACTATTTTAGCGATAAAAAGTCACAATAAACCTAAAACAACTATGATGAACTTAACATGTCCAAGTTTAATTCATTTTCACCTGTTTAAACTCAAATCATGTCGTTTTCACCCATTTTCACCCGTTTAAGCTAAACTTAGATAATTAAAGTCTATTTTAGTGATTAAAAGTCACAATAAACCTAAAACAACTATGATTAACTTAACACATCCAAGTTTAATTCATTTTGACCTGTTTAAACTCAAGTCATGTCATTTTCACCTATTTTGATCCGTTTAAGCTAAACTTAGATAACTAAAGTCTATTTTAGTAATAAAAAGTCACAATAAACCTAAAACAACTATGATAAAGTTAACACATTCAAATTTAAGTCACTTACCTGTGTAAATGACTGGGGAGTTTGTTCGTGATCATGAACAAAAGAACTTGTCCCTGCAGATGATGATGGTTTACGCCCAATTCCCCGAATATGTCCACGCCGTTGTCCCAACACCGACTCAAAGATATCGACTTTATCTCGCTTTGATGATCCACTTTCTTGATTTTGGGTTTGACTTAGCTAGTCAAACCTTTTCTTTAATTGGTTCTGTATTAATTAACAAAAATATATTAACATATTAATACATACATAAATATATATTTAAAAATTATACTTTTAAGAAATACTTACATATTGTTGTTGTGCTACCTCGCTATCAAATGTCCCATCTTTACCCGTATGAGCATCATGAAACGTCTCAAGTTTGCTTTTATTCTGTTTTTAAAAAGTATATTATATATTAAAAATTACTAATATATAATACATAAATATATAAATTTAAATCATTACATTCTTATAACAATAACTACTATATGAAGCAGTCCCCCAACGGTTTGTATATATTTGTTGTTAACGATTTGCTTTGTTTGAACTTGACACATTCCTATATGCGTCATTCATAAAATAATCAACAGTTTTGCTCCAATTGTCATGATTCATTCCTCTTGGAGGATTCACCCTTGCTTGTTCTACATTTTCGTAGCCTCCAACTCGATCAAAATGTTTTTTTCCACATTTTTTCGATCTCTAAATCGTTTGAGAAACACCGAACGGATTCCACCCTCTATCTGTGCGCGCTCACGATCTCGCAATATCTCATCAAAGTCAAAGCGTTGCTATATTTAAGTTAAATAAAATAAAAGTTAGTTATGTAAAATTGAATAACAAACTTATAACTTATAAAATTTTACCGCCATATGCTCTTCCAAAGCATTCTTCTGAGCATCCGAAAGATTTTCATACGAACGAACATTAAAAGGAAATTAGCTTCCATGTATATCCCCACCTCGCGAACAAACATATCATTAAGTTTGCCAACGGGGGTATATATACGTGGCAGCTCTATCAAATGGAAGAGATAAAGGTCCTCCCTTTTTAGCTATCTCTTGCTGTAATTTTTTATTTTTCGCCTTGCCCTTGTTTTACGAGAAGGCGTACCTGTAATTAGATTAAAAATCATTAATTGCATCATATATTAATAATAATTAAATAAACATATTAATAAATTAACTATAATAACCATTACCATCTAACGCGTGACTGCCAGGACCGTCAAATGGAGGTAGTGGTGGATCCCCCGCGCCATCACCTCCATGGCTCATAACATCAGCCATAAGGTATGCGAAAACAATCCACAATGAAATCATGTCTTGAAATATAACATTTAGAACATAATGTTAAAATAAGAAGAAAGTGTTGTAGTCAACATTAAATACAAACAAAGGTTTAGACAAATAAATACATATACAAATCCTAACAAATCATAACAATTTTTTCAATCAGAGTCACGCTCATATACTTCAGTATCTTCGTCAGACTCTTCGGTGTCATAATCAGAATCGTCCTCATCATAATCAACCTTGTCTTCAAACACCTCCTCAGCGATGACAGTTGGCGGATTAACTTCACTTGGAGTCTCGCCTTCGGTGACATAAGTAGGCATGTTATGAAAATATTGTGTGAAGTCAATGAAAAGTACGCTATTAGATGAAGAGTGGTTGTGAACAACGTCAAGATCTTCTGTCAAGTCATTGTCACCATTTTGAATGTTCTCCATGACACCATCATTGGTTGTAGAGCGATCCCAAATTTTTCGATGATTAACATTCTCGACGACCGACCGGTGATTATTGTTTTGATTTCTTCGAGAAGGTTCTCGGATGTAGAACACTTGTTTATCTTGGGAGGCAAATATGAGTTGATCGTCTTTGTCCCATTCACGTTCTGTGTTGATACTAATGATATTATTGTCGTATGAAACACCTCTTCGAGTATCAAACCATTTGCAACGAAATAGGACAGTTGAATACCTATTTGCATAATGTAATTCAATAATCTCCTCAACTTGCCCATAATATTTCTCACCATTCTCTCCCTCCACTAAAACACCGAAGTTTTGCGTTATGCGTTGCGCGTCACGATCAACTACCATAAACCTAACACCGTTGACTATGCAAGCAGTGTAAGTATAGGCATTTACATCCGCACCCATTGAAAGAGCATACAACTCTGAGTGAAATTTCGGAGAATTTTGTATTTTCATCGAATAAACCATGCTTTGTAACCCTGCCCGCTCCAACCAGATAAACTACTACGAGCTGGAAAGCCGTTTATAGTCCATAACAACGCCGCTTTCATTGTAAAGAACGTGTTTGTCGTCGCGTCTTTAGTACGTACGCCTGACACCCACAACTGCTTAAGCTCATCCACCAACGGCCTAAGAAACACATCCATGTCTTTCCCTGGTGACTTAGGGCCAGGAATCAACAATGACAACATAAATAAGGACTCTTTCATGCATAACCATGGAGGCAGATTGTATGTGGTGAGTACAACTGGCCACGTGCTATGAGCCGAACTCATGTTAACAAATGGATTAAAACCGTCGGCTGCAAGCCCTAGGCGAACGTTTCGTGGTTCACTCGAGAAGGTCGGGTACCTTATGTCAAAATCTTTCCATGAGGTGCCATCAACAGGATGTCATATCGTACCCTCTTCTGATCATCCGGTACTATGTCAAATCATATCTTTTACTATGTGCCTTGAAGAATACAATCGTCGTAGTCTCGGGGTTAAATGAAACCATCGTAACACCTTGTGAGGTAACTTCTTGTCCTTTGTATTCGTATCAACCCACCTACTCTCATTACAAATGGGACATTTTTCTAACAAAAGGTTTTCTCCCCAGAAAAGAGCATAATCATATTAGCACACATGTATCGACTCATATCCTAAACCAATCTTTTTTAATGTCCTTTTTGCTACATAATGATAAGGGGGGATTTTATTACCCTCAGGATGTGAAGATTGTAACAACTCAAGAAGCTTATCAAATGAGCTATTAGTCCATTTATTCTTCACCTTGATATGCATAAACTTTGCTAAAAAATCAAGGGAATACAACTTAGCATAACCCGGATATAATTCTAATTGAACTTCTTCTAACAACTTCTCAAAATCATCATGGATACCACTACTCTACTCATGGAGACCGCTACTCTCCTCCATAACGTCTTCGATAACGTCAACCATTTCGTTTGTTGGCGCAACGTTATCCACAACTACAACTTCAGGAATTAAACTTTCACCGTGATAGATCCAATCTTTGTATGACCGGCACATGCCCCATATTTCTAAATGATATTTCATTTTAACTCATCCTAATAATACGGTATTCTGACATTTCATATACGGATATCGAATTTGACCATAACTGTCGGTAAGTTTTTCGCACATATCTATAAAAGAGCTGAGTCCTTGTTGATACTCAGGTGATCTACGGTTCGGATTAAGAACCCAACTTTTATCGACAGACATGATTATGGAACTGCAATACATATTAGGATTTAAGTGGATGAAAATTTATCCACGAAACATGATTAACAAAAAGTAGGACAACGGATTGAGAATTCAAAAGGGTAAGCTGCTATACCCACTTTTTGAATACCTTATCTCATATATGAACGTGCCTCACATGATTGTTTGTTTAAAAAAAATTCGGCAGCATTTCCTCTTAGCTCCCAAGTATATATATACATATAGAAATATATACTCGTGGAGCAAAGGGAAAATAAAAACCAAATTTTTCTTAAACAAATAATCATGTAATACACATTCATATTCTAAATGAGATAAAATATTCAAAAAGCAGTCCCAAAACGGGGACAACCCGAAATTAATTACTAAATCAACTTCGGGCGGGTATTTCTAAGCTCGTGATGATTAGCATGTACCCACTTTATGTGGTTATAAAAAGAATCATCATAATTTTTGTTAACCCTAGTTTATATACATATGCTTACATAACCTATGCACACGATCCACTTACATCCTAGGAATTTAATGATCATACTTTGCGAGTTTATAAAATTAACATAAAATCTACTGTAATAACAAGAATATAATGTGGATGGTTTAATATGACCGTACCTACTTTATGAGGTTATAATTAACCAAAATACATTCAAATGAGTCAAAATTACTTGTATTCACTATATTTGGTTATAATAAACAAAATACAATTTAACATCATTCCATAAACAACCCAATATCAACTGCTAGCACGACTCATGATTAAAATATGCAAACAATTAGCATACAAACAATCATAATATTAAGATAAATTGGATTTTAATGATCCACACAAACAATCATACAATTCATATACCAAATTACTAATATTAAGATAAATTACTAATATTAAGATAAATTAGATTAAAATATAATATAAAACACAAAGATAAAGCTAATCAATAATATTAAGATAAATTGGATTTTAATGATCCACACAAACAATCATGATTAAAATATGCAAACAATTAGCATACAATTAGCATAATTCATACAATTCATACCAAATTACTAATATTATAGCATAATTCATACAACTAAAACCTAACAACACAACTAATTTAAAATATGAAAACAGTTAGCATAAATTCTAACTATTTAGCATAATACTTAATAAAAGTAAAAGAAAAAATTATAAAAAAAACTCAATAGCAGCTTCAGAAGACGATTTAGCAACGGCAGTACCCGCGTGACGGTTGACAGTTGAGCTACTTAAATACCATATACATAGATCGGGGAAAAATCATCAGAAAACCATGAACAATTATAACTAAAAATGTATACATAGATCGGTGATTAGAATCTTACAAACGATGATGGTGGTCCGTTCGAAGCCTGCTGCGCGGTGGTGAGGCTAGCTGGACGGTGGAGGATGGAGCTGCGGCTTGGGAAAGGGGGAGGGGCCCGGATGGAGCTGCGGCAGTGGGGAGCGCTCGAGGGGGAGGGGGCCGGATGGAGCAGTCGGCGGTGGGGAGGGTAGGGCAGGGCGGTGCGCGAGGCTCGGCGGTGGAAGGGCGCGCAGGGGAGCTAGTCGCAATGAGGGCAGGAGGAATAGGGGGTGGGCGCGAATGATCGGGGGAGAGGGAAAATATCCCGGGTAATGACAACACCAATAGCGGCGACATGTCGCCGCTATTGCTGTCGCCGCTATTGATGTGTACGACACAACCCCAACCGTTAGATCGGGAGAGTAATCAATGGACAAAATTAAGTGGCTCGGATCGGTAACTATTAGCGGCGACACGTCGCCGCTATTAGTGTCGCCGCTAATAGTGTCGCCGCTAATAACTAATGTCGCCGCTATTCAAGTCACCGCTAATGGTAGAAGTTCTTGTAGTGTATTTATGATATTATGTTTTAGGGTCACGATATCTATACACCTCTTAATTATAAATCAATATTCTAAATTTCTATATGGGTCGTATAACACCATACGAGTAATGGGGGTGCCAATTCATCAAATTATCTTATTTTGCTATTGAAGTCATCAATATACATATTTTATATAATATATAAATAAATTTTCATAACTACTTGTAGGACTATGTGGTTAAAATCAAGTCACATGCATAAGATTGTTTTAGCTATTAAGTTCCATAGCTCTTAAAACTATGGTTATTAAAACCTAAAATCATCTTTTTCTGAACTGTCCTAATCTAACCCTACTCTACTTCAAGTTAATTTACACGAAACGTTTCAAATGAACCTTAAACTCACCATCTTTATAACAAAGGACATACACATTTGCTAGTAAGATATGCTAGTAGTTGTACCTAAAATAAATGTAAAGTTAATTGAATATTGCACAAAGTATAAGAAAACTTGCGTATGATTAAAGTTATACTTGTTAAATTCTGTTTCAGATTTCTTTTATTTAATTGATTGATAAAATATCCATCAAAAGAAAATGTTGAGAGAGAGAAGACATAATTATGATTGTGAGAACCCTAAGGAGCCGGAGACGGAAGGTGGGGATCAACAGTACTGGACTTGATGTCCGGGGGCACAAATACAATATGCAAAATCTATCAAGGGTTTACTTTGGGAAATAATATATTTAAGAAGTTTTAAAGCACCTTTTAACCCATCACAAAAAAAAAAAAAAAAAAAACAAGAACATGTTTCTTTTTTTTTTCTTTAACTTCAAATTTACTTCCGCATAAGTGTTTGATATTTGATGTTAAATGTAATAAATTTACTCTAGTATAACCAAAAAAAGAATTATTATATACATTTATTTATTAAAGCAATAATTTGGAAAACCTAATCAAATCTATATGTTATATAAATATTCAGAAAGAATGTGTATGGATTGAATCTGAGTAAATTTAAAACTATCTTCAGAAACGTTTAATGAGAGTGTACTTAATATTAATTAATTAATTAATTAAAATAAATTCAGAAGAAAGCAACAGATGACTAATGAGAGTAAAGATATATGATCCCATGCAAACGTCCCTTTCCGGCTCCTCTCTCCCACGAACTCTCTTTCTAGACTTGTGATATGTATTGGTATAATAAAATGCATGCATACATATCATACATACATACATACATACTATACATAAATAGTACACACATACATTAGCTTACATAAAAAAGGTTGTGATTTGAAACTCGCTAAAAAATATCGAAATTGGCTTCGATCATTGGTAAACATGCCGAATTCGAGCCAATGTAAACTCGCTTGTTAGCTAGCTTGCTTGACTCGTTTAAACTGAACTAAAATGTTTAAACATTTATAAACTAAGCTCAAAAGAGAGCTAAATCTTAATCCTTATGGATTATAAGCTCTACTTTCATATCAGTCTAAGCTTTTTCGCTCGCTAGTATAAAATCTAGCGTTTAATATAACAAATATATATTAAAAAATGCTATACGAAAATAACAAATCTGACATTATTTAATAGTTACGGCTTGCCTTTGTATTGCTCTTTAATAGTATTATAAGCTCTTAAAAAGAATAAAGGAATAAGTGAATACTACACAAATTTTAGAAGCTAAACGACGCAGTTATGCTGTAATTAATTTTTATTTTGATAGTATCTAGTACCTACAGGATAAATTTATTTAGGTATGTGAAGTTATCATGACATAATCATATTTTCTCTTGTTAATCAACATAGGGATAAAACACTAGTACAGAATTGGTTTGTTAGGGCGGTTCTAACTGATTTATTAGGGCGGGTCAAACGGAATTCGCCTCAAAAAATGGGTTTATTTGATAGGGCGGTTACTATTTCATTTTTTAGGGCGGTTTTGGTTTTTTTTTAGGGCAGTCATATCTAGAACCGCCCTATAAAATCAATGTTATTTTTTGGGGCGGTTTGTGTTTATTGTTTAGGGCGGTTTTCCCCAGCAACCGCCCTAATAAAGTCAATATAACGTTAACTTTTTAAAATATTGGAACTATTATCGTCTTCAACCTCAAACTCTCAACCTCAAACTCTCTCGAACTCTCTCTGTTATCAAACTTCAAAACTTGTAGCTTCAATCAATTACTCAACAATTTTGTATTAATCATCATCTTTATTATTCTCAAATGAGAAATATATTAAGGTATGTTACTATATTTTAATTTCTTTTTAAATTTTGATTATTGTTGATTGTGTTTATTAGTGATATAATTTATATAATGTTTTGTTTTAGTGATTCAAGTCTTTATAATCATCATCACCATATATTTGATCAAGATCATACTAAGTTTTAACAAGAGTTTGTTCAAGAGGTTCTTCAAGATTTTAAAAGGTTAGTAACTTTTAATCTGTTAGTTTTATATATACATATATATATACATATTTATATATAATGTATATATATATATATATATAATCATTCAGTTGAATGATAGAACATGTATTTGATTGTCACTATACACACACAATTTAATCTTTTAGTGTTAGACTATATACATATAACATAGAATATTCAAAAAGTGGGTTAGGATCTTCTGTTTTAGAGCCACCGAATTACATCATATACATACACTTCATATCATATTTGTTTATTTTTTATTTTTAGATGGATCGTAAAGTTTGGATGTATAAGATCGAACGTTCTAGCTCAATATATACAAAAGGAGTTCAAAGTTTTCTTATGGTGGCCAAAGGTGATCGAGTGAATAAGGGAAATGAATCGATTAGTTGTCCTTGTTCACTTTGTAAAAATTTTAAAAGGTTTAAGATATTAAAGACATAGAGTATCATTTGTTTAGACATGGTTTTATGCCTAGATACACTTGTTGGTCAATGCATGGTGAATCACTTATTGATCGTGGCACATCGTCGCTTAATTTACGCAATGATAATACGGAGAACAAAGATTCATACATAAATGACAACAATGACAACTTAAATGACATGGTTCATGATTTAGACCCTAATATTGGGGATGATGATCAAGAAAAATTACAACATTTATTTGATGACGCATAGAAACCATTATATTCCGGTTGTAAAAATTTCTCGAAGCTTAGTGCCGTATTAAAGTTGTTTAACTTAAAGTCAAATTACGGATGGAGTGATAAAAGTTTCACAAGTTTATTAGTGGTTTTGCATGACATGCTTCCGGAAGATAACGAGCTACCAATTTCAACTTATCAAGCTAAAAAATTGATGTGTCCAATGGGATTAGAAGTTGAAAGAATACATGCATGTCCCAATGATTGTATGTTGTATAGAAATGAGTTCGAAAAGGAACATAAATGTGTTACATGTGGTGTATCGAGGTATAAACGTAAAAAAGAAACAGATGAAGTTGATGATGATGTGACCAAAAACGGACCACCGGCTAAAATGTTGTGGTACTTTCCCATTATACCGAGACTAAAACGATTATTTTCAAATGAAAAGGAAACAAAATTATTACGTTGGTATTCAGATGAGCGTACAAATGATGGAAAACTAAGGCATGTTGCAGACTCGTCTCAGTGGAGAAGAATCGATAACATATATCCAGAGTTTGGGGACGAGATTCGAAATATACGTTTTGGACTTAGTTCAGATGGAATCAATCCTTTTGGAAACATGAGTAGTCGTCATAGTACGTGGCCAGTTCTTCTATGCATATACAATCTACCCCCATGGTTATGCATGAAACGAAAATACATTATGATGTCTTTGTTAATTCAAGGTCCGAGGCAACCTGGTAATGACATTGATGTTTATTTGTCTCCTTTGATAGATGACTTAAAGACTTTGTGGAATTCAGGCGTAAACGTGTATGATGCTTACAAGAAAGAATATTTTAAATTGAGAGCCATGATTTTCTGTACCATAAGTGATTTTCCTGTATACGGTAATTTGTCTGGATATAGTACAAAAGGTAAATTTGCTTGTCCAGTTTGTGAAAATGAGACTAGTTCAATATGGTTAAATAACTGTAAGAAAACTGTATACATAGGACATCGAAGATTTCTTCCAACTTGTCAAAGTTATCGTAATAAAAAAAAAGAGTTTGACGGAAATGTCGAGCACCGAACGATAAGGAAGCGATTTGATCCATTGACAAGAGTTGAAAAGCTAAATACTGTGTTAGGAAAAAGAACTCGTATCGACAAAGGAGCCATTTGGAAAAAAAGGTCAATCTTTTGGGACTTACCTTACTGGAGGCATTTAGAAGTTAGACATTGCTTAGATGTTATGCATATTGAAAAAAATGTATGCGATAACTTGTTGGGCTTATTGTTAAACATTCCCGGGAAAACTAAAGATGGTATTAATGCCCGTAAGGACATGGAAGAAATGGGAATACGTAAAGAGCTTGCTCCTATTCAAAGACCCAGGGGATTTTATCTTCCACCTGCATGTTATACCATGTCAAAAGAAGAAAAAACAAAGTTTTGTAAATGTTTGCACGATATTAAAGTTCCATCTAACTATTCTGCAAACATTAAAAAGTTGGTGTCGATGAAGGACTGTAAATTGCTAGGTATGAAATCTCATGATTGTCATGTTTTGATGACACATATGATTCCTATTGCAGTGCGTGGATTATTACCAGAGAATATTCGACATACAATATCAAAACTTTGTTTATTTTTTAACACAATTCACTCAAAAATTATTGATCCCGAGTCATTGGATACATTACAAAAAGAAGTTATTATCACGCTCTGTGAACTAGAGATGTATTTTCCACCATCTTTTTTTGATGTGATGGTTCACCTGGTATGTCATATTATAGAAGAAATTAAGACATGTGGTCCTGTATTTCTCCGGTACATGTATCCTTTTGAAAGATATATGGGTTTCTTAAAAAGTTACGTAAGAAACCGTAATCGGCCAGAAGGTAGTATTGTTGAAGGATATTCTTCCGAAGAGGTGATTGAGTTCTGTACAAGTTATTTAGATGGTGTTAAAAGCATTGGTGTTCCTCAGTCTCGTCATTCAGGTAAACTTGAAGGGGTCGGAGGTGTTGGCATGAAAACAATAATCCCAAGTCGTAATAGTTTACAAACTGCACATTTATTAGTCTTAAAACACATGACTTGTCTTGCTCCGTATGTTGAAGAACACATGAACTTTTTACGATCGACATACCGTGGTAAGGATAATATGTGGTATTTAATGAAGCATAACAAAGACTTTTCTAGCTGGATGAAGAATAAGGTCACGACAACTAATATTGTTGATAATATTATAAAGAGGTTGGGACATGGCCCGGATTTTAAAGTAAAATCTTATCAAGGGTACGACATCAACGGTTATACTTTTTACACCAAAGATCAAGATGAAAAAAGTACTGTACAGAATAGTGGAGTTACAATAATAGCATCAACGACTGAATTTGATAGGATGAACAAAGACAGAATGTTAAGAATTGCTAAAGATTCTTATTACGGTGTGATTCAAGAAATATGGGAATTAGACTATTATTCTTTCACTATACCTGTGTTCAAATGTAAGTGGGTGAATAACCGTACGAGCGTTAAAGTCGACAAATATGGTTTTACACTTGTTGACCTTACAAGTGATGGCTATGCATCTGAACCATTCGTTCTCGCAAAACAAGTCACACAAGTATTCTTTATCGATGACCCAAGCCAATCGAGATACCATATAGTTTTGCAAGGTAAACGTCGAATTCTAGGAGTTGACAATGTTGTCGACGAGGAAGAATACAATCAGTTTGATGACCTACCACCATTTTCTGTTGGTATTCAACCGATTAATGATGGAATTGAAGGCAACACATACTTACGATCTGATCACAATGAAGGGATATATATTGATACGCCACGTGAAACTTAATGGCCAAGGTTACATATATATATATCTTTGTGTGTGTTATTTTAATAGGTTTAAATTATAATTGAATAATTAATATTATTTTATTTTATGCAGGATAGTGAAAAATTGTGAAAAGAAGACGCATTCGGTTATTTGGTTAATTTATTTAAAAGTATGTTGATTTTATTTTTTAAATTATTACCTTTTTATTAATTGTTTTATTTATTTTACATATAAATAATAATAATCAACTATAAAAACTTTAAAAATAAAAAGATAATATTAACAACTGTATAAGAAACCATAAATAATAATAATCATATAAAAAAATAATAATCAACTATAATTGTTCAACATACGCAACCATATAAATAAAAAAATCAACTAGAAAAACTTAAAAAAAAAAAATCAAATGATTTTTTAGGGCGGTTTGGGTTGAACCGCCCCAAAAAAACCGCCCTAAAAAATTTCAAACCGCCCTAGAAACCCCTAAAATTTTTACAATCCCGCCCCAAACCCCCCTTACCTGCACAATTTCACAACCTCCATTCCAAACTCTCTTCTTCCTCTCAACACAAACCTGCAAGTCACATCGAGTCTACCTTTCAAACGCCGCCTTCTCCGTCCCGACCGTTTGCTACTCTTCACCACAAACCGGAGCCATTGTCGCCTTCTCTGTCACGACCATTATCTCCACCATCGGCTTCCCGGAGCCACCGTCGTCTTCTCGTCTCTTTCTCCGCCATCGGCTTCAAGTTCAAGTGTATCTTTGAACTCAAATCGCTATATCAAACTATTATTGACGCATTTTGTTAATGTTGTAGGTGCTTTTGTTGATGTTGTATCTCCACCATCGGCTTCAAGTTCAAGTTTTTTCATAGTAAAATTTAAACAAAATTTAAGGTGATGTTCTTTAACATACTGTCAATATCCTATTTATATGTTATGATAATCTTTTTGAAGCGGTTGATGGAATAAGAAATTACAAGTGGTCCCTATATGTCGTTTTGCATATAATTTTAATATGTTTCACGAGGTTGTTGTATGCTTAAAATTACAAGTGGTCCCTATATAGTCATTTTTTATGTATGTAGTGTTTGAAAACAAATGTGTTAAGATTTGGTAGACTGTTGAAGGTTTTGAAGCAAATAGGGCAAGAAAATTGTATCTGTTGTATGCTTAAAATATGGTAGACTGTTGTATGCTTAAAATTACAAGTGGTCCCTATATACCTGCATGTTATTGTATCTGTTGAAGGTTTTGAAGCAAATAGGGCAAGAAAATTGATTTGACCAATTAGAATTTGAGATGGAGTAGGGATCCAATACTGACCCTTGTTTAGTGTGGTTGTATTACCATTTGACTTGAATAGTTCTTATTAACTATTGATTTCAGTGTTGTTATCATCATGTTTATTGACTTGAATAGTTCTTATTGTGTATTTTCGTATTAGTTACTATGAAGGAAACGTCTAAGCGTGGTAAACGTGGTGTTGCTTCTTTTTCCAAGAAATTACCCGAGGATTATTATAATGTTGAGTTTGATGAAAATAATCAACCTATTGGTGATAGAGGTGTTAAGTTAATGTCATGGTTTTGTTTAAAATGCAAACAAATGCTTCCATACCATATTGACACGAAGGATATTCCAGATAACTTGTGGGAAGATTTATGGTTGGAAACTAAGGTACTTATTTTTTGTAAATTATTGAAGTAGTTTATTGTATCTATGAAAAACTATAGTTAATAATTATGTTTAACTTTTTATTTTGTAAATGTTTAGGAGATGTGGAACATTCAAACGGATGAACCAAAAGAATTTATGTTTAAAAGAGGTACAAAGACGTGTACCAATTTCAGAAGCATGCTTAATAATGAATTTGTTAAGAATGGTACGACTCCCTTTGAAAAATATACCTACCTTGATCCTGCACACTGGGATGAGTTCGTGTAGGAAGAACCGGATATAGAGGTTTTGATCCTGAAGCTGGAGGTCGATGGGCTCAACTTAAAGAAACTTATCCACAACTACTAGATCTTGAAAATGAACGATCTAAGATATTTTTAGCTGGTCGAGCAAAAAAAACAAGAAAGACAACACGTATGAATTTGGGGACATCACGTATGAAAAAACCAATGATTTGGTAAGTAAATATATATTTATTTTGTTATGTAATATTATATATACAATAATCGAATATTATAACATTTGTTATTTTATAGGTTCGTCTTGAGCATGAAATGATGACGGAAGGTAGTCTTGGTAAAGGAAAGAAGATCCACTGGTTCGACTTTTAGGTCGTGAGCATGGCGGACGATGTCGAACCATCTCGAATGTTATAGGTGAAGATATTTAAATACATACATACATACATATATCAATATTTTGAATATTTATATAGTTATTGATATTGTTTTGTATATTGAGTTTACAGGAGTAACACAAGTTCATGGTGGAGTGTTTAAAGATGTCAAACAACGAGTACGAAAGGATGCAAGCCCATGTATTCGCGACTCTAGTTGTGCGTCTGGTGGATCATTCATTGATTATCCACCGATCGAGGTAATTTATTTATATATGAACTTAAAAGGTTATATGTTTATGTATACATAGATATTTATTTATAAAATTGTTGTATGTTTTTGCAGAATCTGACAACATGCATGTTGTTATTTCCATTCCAATCTGGTTCGAATGTGATTGTTGCTTCAGGGCAGGCATGGCCAACTTCTGACAAAATCCTACATGGGAAACAAATAGAAGAAGGTTGTGTCAAAGTACAAGTCGATTCAGTTATTAAAGATTATGAAAAAACGCCTGTTCATGATTTAACAAAAACAGATGAGATAAGTTTGGTTGGTGATACGCTTCATCAGTTCGTTCAGTGGCCAAGGAATGCATTGAGGGTATATTTATTTATATGTAATGTTAATTTTTGTATTATAATATTTACGTTAATATTTTTGGTTGTAGCTAATGAATAAAGAAACAACACGCCAGTCAATAAGTGGCTCAAGAAAAACTCTAAGTCCTTGTTCATCAAGTCACAGAGGTGCCTCAACAAAAAGAAACACTAGTGACTTTGCAACAACTTCATCTTATCGACCACAGGTACTTGTTTATATTAAAACAAATTGTTTGAAAGGATTACTAAAAATTGTTTAACTTGTTTGTCATTTAAGATGGATGTAGATGGATCATATCATGTGTCTATCTCGAGCCAAATGCCCGTGCCACAAAACGATAATCCATCAGGTTTCATGAATATGGTAAAGCATCAACATTTTTTATTATAATCTTCACAAACACACACACGTTTATATAATAAGAATACTAATGTTTAATAATCATTTTAGTTGGCGCAGATACATCAGTTTGAACAACCACAGTTTGAACAACCTCTATATCAACAACCAATGTCAACTAATGATGCTCCCGACCCTAGTCTAAAAGTTGTCGATTATGAAATAATTAGTGCTTTTGATAAAATAAAGGAAAGACCTCGTGAAATTCAAAATATGGCTAGAATTTTATCAAAGCACATTGGTGATAACAATGGTATTATGGTTCTTTCACCCGACGGGATGTATGATGATCAGGTTGAATTTTGGATTCCATATGTTGAGATGTTACAATTATTTTGTAACGACTGGCTAGATATCACTATCATACATTGGTTTGCAATGTAAGTTATCTTTGTTTTATATGGTCAATAACATTTATTTATATTATCTTTGTTTTATATGGTCAATAACATTTATTTATACAAATCAATTTACTAACTTCGTGTTTTTTTTTCTCAATTTAAGGTACTTTTATGGGTTAGACAATTCTAGATGTGCTTTCTTTAATCCGGGAAACATCACAAGTGACATGTGCGCTAATAATTCCTCTGCTGTTAAAGAACACATCATGAATATATATGTACTTCATATAGACAAACCATTTTTTGTTGCACCACATTTTGCTAGGTAATATTTATTTATACACTATTTATACATATAAACATAAGCATACTTAATTTATCTATAACTTTTTTTTTGTAGTTCCCATTGGTTGCTATTGATCATTTCACCTTCAACACAAAAGGGATATATTCTTGATTCTATAAAAGGAAAAAAGAATTCCAAATCCTACGCTCTTACATCTTTAATTGATGAAGCTCTTGGGCTTGCATTTAAATGGGAAATGATTAATGTATGTCTTTAATTACTTATTAATATTTTTTCATTGTTGATAAGACTACATTAACAATTGTGATTTTTATGCAGTGTAAGCAACAACAACAAAATTGGGAATGCGGCTTTATGGTTATAAAACATATGTATGAGTTCGTCAAAGATATTCAACATCAATTTCCCAAGAAAGTAAGTTATTTTTATCAATTTGTATATTTACATATTGAACTATTAATATATTAAATCACATTTTTTATTTATTTGTTTTTAGATTTGGAATGACACAAGCTACATGTCAGAAATGGAAATTGACAAGTTGATTTTACAATTAACGCCGCAGTTTATAAGCAAAATGTATTCTAAGTAGGCGTCCATGTATTTTAAGGTATCATTGTGTTATTAATCAAATTTTGTATATTATTGCACAGTATATTTCAATAGTTTGAATGGTATGGTTTTAGGTTATATGATGAGTTTGGGAATGGAACAATGAAAAGTAAAAAATATATTCTGGTAAATATCCATTTAATAATTTAATTTTTTATTTCAAAACTACAAAACCGCCCTATAAAAAGTAAAAAAAATCGCCCTATAAAAAATACCCTATAAAAAATTCGCCCTATAAAAAATGCACAGGAACCGCCCTATAAAACATCCAAACCGCCCCAAAAAATGAAAAATTCGCCCTATAAAAAATACCTAAGAACCGCCCTATAAAACATCCAAACCGCCCCAAAAAATAAGAACCGCCCTATAAAATACCCGCCTCAAAAAATCAACCATTTTTTAGAGCGAGGTTTTTAAGGGCGGTGAAAAACCGCTCTAAAAACTTAAAATAACCGCCCCAACAAAACAATTCTGTACTAGTGAAAGTAAGCCTCACTAGAAGAAATACTGTTTTTTGCGGCGATAATTAGTTCGTCGCAAAAAGCACTATTTTCGCCGCAATAAACATTTTGC
Organism: Flaveria linearis; assembly: GCA_024085815.1. Classification (NCBI taxonomy): domain Eukaryota; kingdom Viridiplantae; phylum Streptophyta; class Magnoliopsida; order Asterales; family Asteraceae; genus Flaveria; species Flaveria linearis. The sequence continues at coordinate 953,028 of CM044014.1, read as the reverse complement.
GACGAAAAGTTCGTCGCTATACCTTCGCCGTAAAAAAGTGGTCGCAAAAACCTTTTTGCGACGAAAAGTGAGTTGTAGATGAACCGAACGAACACGAAAATCAGCATCATCAGCATTTTCGTGTTCGTTCATTTAACTTTTACCGAAAACGAACACGAACACATTATCGAACATGATTTTTTGTTCATGCTCGTTCATTAATAAAATAAAAATGTTCATGTTCGTTCATGTTTGTTCGTTAAGAAGCTAAATAAACAATTTTCGAACATAAACAAACACAAATAAACAATAATAAACGAACATAAATAAACCATAATAAATAAACAAAACTAAAAAAAAACCCTAAATGATCATTTTGGAATTTTAGGTGTATTAGTGGAAATTAAAATCTCACTAAATTTAAAGGTTACTATCATAACTTAATACACTTATGTTTCAAATGTTAACACATAATACCCTTTTATTAATATGTTAATATATATAAATAAACGAACATAAATGAACAAACATAACCGAACGTAAATGAACGAACATAAACGAACGTTCATGAACGTAAACGAACGAACATTAACGAACGTTCATGAACGTAAACGAACGAACAAAGCATGTGTTTATGTTTGTTCATTTAATTAAACGAACACAAATTTTTTGTTCATGTTCGTTCAATTCCTAAATAAACGAATATAAACGAACTTTCCACCGAACAGTTAATGAACATTCGGTTCATTTATAGGCATAGATAAAATACATAGTCTTGACACCTAGTTTGTCCTATATATCTTCCTGGAAGTTAAATTAAAGAAGACCCTAAAAAAAGTTATAACTGTTTGTTTTTATCTGTTGTCGTAACACTCCACAACACTTAACAGGTGAATAAGGGATCCCAAGAAATGGAAGATGCTTTTATAACTACCAATTTGTGGTGTAAATTAATCATATGGGAACATATTTTTAAAATACGTTAAACTATTGCCTAGGTCGTGACATGTATAAATTGATCTTAATTAAATACATTTATATAATACTATGATTATGCACATCATGCAAGGCATGCATGGGTACATACCCTAGGTACCCACAATTTGCATTTAGCACCCTAAAGAAAAGGCATATATATATATATATATATATATATATATATATATATATATATATATATATATATATATATATATATTATCACTTATATATGGCCACTTATTTCCCTCTCTACTATACGTACTACAGGCACCCTCCCTCATATATAACACTTTACCAGCTCTCATGTGCAATGTTTTTAAAACCGGGCCGGACAGTGAACCGGACGTCTTACCGGTTCACTGGTCGGACCGGTTCAACCGGTCGGACCGTATATAAGAACCGAACCGAACCGTATTTATGTAAAAATCACAAAAAAATAAAAAATTTTATAAAAAAACCGGTTCAACCGGTCCGGTTACCTGTCCGACCGCCGGTTCGACCGGTTCAAGCGGTCTGACCACCGGTTCACTGTTAAACCGGTTTTAAGCACCGAACCGGATCGGATTTGAGTCCGGTTCCCGGTCAAACAGTCAGACCGGCCGGTCCGGTCCGCTTTTCAAAACATTGCTGATGTGCCTCCTTTGTTGCTCAACATAACTCATAAAGCAGATCAGATCCAAGGTGGTTGTTAATCTGTCAATTCAATCAACTCAATCAATCAATCACTTATTCATATCACATCCATCATATCCCACCGGCCAACATAAAACTCCAAAATAACTAATTAAGCAAAGACCATGTCCATCATCTCTTCCTCCTCCACCTCTCCCACCGTACCTCAGCTCCTCCACCACCACCTCCCTCCGCCTCCTTCTTCCACCGATCAGCTCTGCTATGCTCACTGCAACAACTGCGACACCATCCTAGCGGTAATATCCATATATATACATATATCATCTACCTCTACGGCTCTACTCACTCGATCTTTCACGGTGGTCTTTTCAGTTAGGGTTTTAATTTAGTGGTATTCTCCAAATGTTTATATAATATAAGTTTATGCCGTCCCTCACAAAAGTGCAGCGTAAGGTTGCGTACTTCAGGGAGGGCGAGTCCGGGCCTTGCGTAAAGCGGGAGCTAAGTTAATGACCTCGATCATAGGCACTTCTTATTAATTGTTTATATATTCGATCTTTAGGTGAGTGTTCCTCGAACCACCTTGTTCAAGACGGTGACGGTTCGGTGTGGTCACTGCACCAGCCTCCTGCCGATGAACATGCTTAGCTTGATGCTGCCAGCGTCGGTGAATCAGGTTCATTTATGTCACTCTAATATCTTCGGTGCTTCTACTGATCATACATTTGTGGTAATTGTTAACATCATATAATAATATTACTTTTCTTCAAGAGTTTGTTATTTAAGCGGGTGCTAATACAAGTAACCTAAAGTTTTAATCTGTTTACAGGATGATCAGATTTCTAGTGTGGGTTCAAACTTTTTGATCAATCAGAATTACTCAGGTGATTTTTCTCTGAGTGCAAGGACAGGATTTAAGGAGCTTCCAAAGCCCCCTGTGACGAATAGGCGTAAGTAAAATTCCTTTTGAATTTTGATCATATAGTAGTTTCGATTTCTTATATCTTCTGTTTTATTGCTCGATCTATACAAGACTACTGTTGATGATGAAATGAAAACAAGAATCAAGTTCTTGCAAAGTTTAGAAAATATATGATGAATGATTTTCCGAACCCTAATTGTCATAATTTGATCTTGGAATATTAAATTACTTTCCTTTTTCTAATTCTAGGACTGATAAAAATTTCGTTGTTCAAACATTAATATAATTGGTAGCTATATTTTACAAAGTACAATATTGAAATCCATTCCAATCAAGTTATAATTTTTCCGCTTGAGATCAATATATAAGTTGTTAAGTTCTTGAGTATATTTTCTTTCTTCAAGCTGCTTTACCCTCATTTTGCTTCATTAATTATTTGCTTCCTTCTTTCCTTTTTTTTGAAAGGCAGTTTTCTTCCTAATCACAAGAGACTAAAAGCCTATGGTGCTGACAAACTAACAAGAAAAGACAGAACACAAGAACTAATTTTCTATAAGAATTCTCGTTTATTTTTTGATTTCTTTGAATGGCAGAATTCTCATTGATTATGATAACTTTCTAGCGCGTATTTACTCAAAAATACGTGAATTCAATGATTAAGACTATTGATTAATTCTTTGATTTTAAATTACGTAAGTAATTGTTTGATGAACTACTGATAATGTTTAAAGGGCAGCAAAAACTTTTCTTTTCTAATATTTCCATGCTCCTAGCTAGGTAATTTTTTTTTTTAAAATTAACTGCGCGCATACATACAACCATGTTTGAAAAATAAATATTATTTTAATCAGACCAATCTTTTCATTTCCTAATCGAACCAACACCACAATCCCTCAAAAAGAAACGTGTAATTGAGAAACTCAACTGAATCAGCCCTTAGTATTTTTTTTCTCTAAGTTAAACTTGAACTCAAAATGCCCCATTTAATCCTACCTAGCTACCTTATTTTTAAATTAAAAATCCACATTTCTATTCTCTCTCTCTCTTCATACATATATCTACGTGTATGTATGTATATATAATTTGTCAGTTTCTTTTGATTCCCATTTACTTCTTCCCCAAACACCTAGTATGTTCATTCACACACTGAAATTCACCTGTAAAGGAACATTGTGATTGTTAACTGATACGCCTTATAATTAAAAGGTTAATTAAAATGTTCAAAGAATGCACCGTGCAAATGTAAGTTATAGTGCATCTATTTTTGAATATCTACAAATTGTTTCTTAAGAAAATACACCGACATAATAAGTTTAACTTGGTTTTTAGTGATTCTGAACTAAAATAACTAAAAATATTCTTGACTAGATTATTTTTTTATAATTAAGTGAATTGTATCATAAAAAATAAGATTTAGAATGTCACGTGACATAATTCTAGGTCTTCCTGCTCTACTATTTCTTAATTTTTTTTCCTACTAATTAGTAATTATATTAAATTTTAACTATATAAAATAACAATGAAAATTTAAAAAGAAAATTCTTAAGTACTTTAATATAAAGAAAATTCTTAAGTACTTTAATATAATTGAACTATAGATAGTTATTGTATCATTAACTAAATGAATTTATTAGAAAACTAATTATGAATAGTTATATATTTGTAAATAAAATGAAAAAAATTAAAAACGTCAATACTAACTTAAAAATAGATATTTTTTGATTAAATTAATGTAATAATTTTGTTTTAAAAATAGTTACAATTTTATGATTAGCGGATAAATCTTATTCAACCCAACATAATGCAGAAGTTTCTAATTTAGCACTTAATTAATATAATAAAGGTGGTTTAATTTTCCTTCAAATTTAATTTCAAGGAATAAATAATTCATTTTCTATACAGTAAACAAATTAAATGATAGGTCATAATTTACTTTAGTTTTTAATCTAGAGATTTCAGATCTAAATCCACATTATATTATGTGTTAAAAAAATTTCAAAAAACTAACTAGCAATGAAACATAATAAACCAGTAATCATGTATGAATACACACATATATAACATCATATCATAAGGCATGTTTATTATTCAGTTTGTTTGTATGTATACTCAATAGTTGTTACACTTACAAAACTTGTACGCTTTGTTGCATCTTTAACATCCAATGCTTATCTATCATATATTGGATTAAATTGAAATTATAATAACAGATAAATAGCATCAACACAAAATACATATTACCAAGTTTAATTGAATGTCCAGTTTCGCATAGATGTTTAACTTTTATATTATATAATATATGTGTATTGATAGTAAACAGGAATATTACCTTAACTAGAATATTCATGTGAGTTACTATCTATGCTCATGTGAGATATATAATAAAAGTAGTTTTGGTCATTTGTTTATTATTGTAATTTGTTAGTTTCAATAACTTCTTGTATTGATTAGTTAGGACAAATTAAGTGATAATTAATGAAATTAATCTTCATAAATGGCTTCTCATGTTCCTCCAATGGACAACCGATAAAGAATGACGTCGACTATAGGTTATATGTCCACCAAAGCAGGATTAAACAACCCACGAAAACAAAAGAATAGCAAGGCACATCTGTACTAATTTGTCGTTTAACCCTACATATGTTTTCTTAAGAGCAATACACACACTCATAAACTTACTATGAACTGTACATCACAACTTACTATACCAACCTGTAGTAAACAAGACTTGAAACCATGACCTTAAGTGGAGCTTCAACTCACCACTGTTTGTCATGAATGGGACACAATCCCACATCCCAACCCAAAATTGGTGTGAGAGACTTTGCTGTAAGTGTTTCACCTGGATTCTTCCTAGTTTCTTTTTTTCTTTTTTTGGTAATTTAAAAGAACTATTTGATTAGATAGATTATTAATAATGAAAATTTTAGTTACTAGATATTATTTTATAGGAAAAAATCACCAAAATATTTTTTTACTTTATTTTTCTTTCGAAATGTCCCATTCAAATATATCTCCCTCAAAATGTTTCTATCGGACAAGGGGCTGATGTCTCTTAAACATCATCGTCACGTGGGAGCTTATGCCTGACTGATGGGTACTGGCACCCGTCTGTTGGAAACACGCCGTCTTTTTGGTTACATGTGTCCGCCTATCTTTAGAGGCAACCAAACTTTGTTCGATAGAAACATATTAAGAGATATTTTGAGGAAAACGGGAAGAAAAAAGGTCATTTAGGGAATTTTCCCTTTTTGTCCATGATTGTGCTATTATTATGGAAAGTATTTATCTGAGGGAGTACACACAAATTTAGCAGATTTGACATTAATATTTTGTAGAAAAATAACAAGGTATGCTGAGGTGACAGTATAGATATGTACCCTTTCATTCCTTTTTTTTTAAATAATCACAACTTTGACACCCAGCAGAAGTGAGATTTTATGGGTTTGTCTTTGTTAATGTCAGCTCCAGAGAAGAGACAAAGAGTTCCATCGGCCTACAATCGATTCATCAAGTCAGCTTTCATCATCTCCTTCTTTCTATCATCATATATGCACATTTTTATAAAAAAAAAATTGCTTGTATAATTAAATTGAAAATAAAGAAGAAAATAATTAATTTGAATATAATGAAGTTGCTCAAAAAGAAAATTTGAAATGCAGGGAAGAGATTCAAAGGATCAAAGCTGGAAATCCTGACATCAGTCATCGAGAAGCCTTCAGTGCTGCTGCTAAGAATGTAATATGTCTTCCTCTTTATTTCTACTTTACTTTAGGGTTTCAACTTTCATAAAAGATATAACTTTCAGTTCATGAAAGAATAATATATAATATAATGAATGCTTATATATATAATATGTAATTTACATCAAGATATTTGATTGTTAACCTTGCAAGCAATTTCCAAGAAAAACAAGGGTTTGTTCTTTGTTAAATTATATATATGAGCACTACAAAATACTTGAAAATAATGCACACAAATTTAGCTGTTTTTCATACATTTCAAAATGTGTATTGTGTTTTTGATCCAACAGTGGGCCCACTTTCCACACATTCACTTTGGTGTGATGCCTGAACAGACGAGTGCTGTGAACAAGAGCAGCATGCGCCAACAGGTACACTGTTCATATAATGTCTCTATTACACGATCGATCCCATATATATATGGCTCATCAACACCAAAAAGAAATGGCTTAATTAATATATATATGCATAATATTATCAAAAAGTTAATACAATATTTGATTTGTTTAATGCATGTAGGATCATACTACAGATGGTTTCTTTGCTTCTGCAAATGTGGGCGTCTCTCCGTACTAGTGACTCTAAGCACACTAGCTCAGCTCATTCTCTTTATCAGCGCATGCATGCATAAAGCTATCTACATTGTCCCTTCAAATTAATGTTTGCAGACGCTTATGCGTAATTTAATTACATATTTGACAAGAATACCATTTATAAGATTGCTAGAATTGAATGAATGTCACAATTGGGAAAATGAACTAGTTTAGGGTTAATGAGGGAAACAGTCACTACAAGAAAACAGGTCTTTAGGGGCGACTAAAGTCGCCGCTAAAGACCCAAAATGCTAAAAAGTCGCCGGTAATAAATCGTCGCTAATGGTCAAACTTTCGCCGCTAATGTGTCGACGCTAATGTGTCGCCGCTAATGACCCTCTGTCGCCGCTATTGAGTCGCCGCTAAAGGCCTCAAAAATGACGAAAAACTGTCGCCCCTAATGCCTTTAGTCGCCGCTAAAACCCCTGTGCAGGTTTTACAGCTTCTTGCTGCATTTTTCAGTTTTTCCATATTTTCCAATACAAATTTTTACATAACAACCTGCAATATTACATAACAACCTGCAATATTACATAACAACCTGCATACATTCATACAGTACAGTCAACATCCATCATTCAATTCGTTAAAAACTAAACCAAGTCGCCGCTAATCAACGTCCATTCATACGTACATTACAATATTACATTCTAAATTAAGTCAACATCCATCAATTAAACTTCATCATTTTCATCATCTTCATCGTCTTCACCGTCCTCATCACTAACTTGTTTATGTTGCCCGTAAGTTTGAAGTTGTTCTCTAAAATATGGGTCTTGAAACAAAGCATCAATTTGTTCCTACAATAAAAATCATGTTTAAGGTCAAACTAATAACATTTACCCGTGTAATAACATTTACCAAACTAATAACATATATATTAATGTCTATTTTGTCTCATTTTATATTTTAAGATCAAACGGGTCAAATTTTAACTTGCCATGTGCTTTCCTTCTATCAAGCAGCCATGTGCATTTAAGTCTTAAGAAGTCATACACAAGCAGCCATGTGCATTTAAGTCTTAAGAAGTCAATAAATATTCCTTGTGAAGCCATGTGCATTTGAAGTCAATGTTAAAGTATTTCCACTAAAATTCCATGTAACCCATATCTAATTCTAAAAGTGCACATGGCATATCAAATTATAAAAAACAGTAAGGTCATGGTTAAAGCGCATATAGGTCATGTATACTCCTATTTTCACTCTAATTCCATTTGACCCATTTGACCCATGGCATGAAATTCCATTTGACCCATTTGACCCATTATGAAAAGCATGAAATTCCATTTGACCCATTCCACTAAAAAACAGTAAAAAATAATCTAAAAAACAAGATATTCCATTTGACCTATTTGACCCATTCCACTAAAAAACAGTAAGTTAAGTACTTTTAAAAAACAACAAGCTACCCGGGTGAAACTATATGCATTATGTAATTTCAACCCATTTGACCCATAAAGAAGATTCATCAAACCATGAAAATCATCATGTTACTACATTAAACCTTCAAAAGCATAAAGTTACTTCTAATCTCTATATATTTTGTGTTCCTAACAGGAATCTTCATCCTATAAAATATTATTAATCTTAATCGTTATCTATATAAATAACCTACTACAATCATCAAACGGGTCAAACTAATAACATTTACCAAACTAATAACATATATATAAATTTAAGGTCATTATAAAGAAATGTTATTGTTACCCGTGTGAATGCGACCGTTGGCTGCGGTTGAGACTTATCATGGGTAACCGGTGCTTTTGAAGAAGGTTTGAACCCAATCCCTCGGATCCATCCGCGCCTACTACCGAGTACATTTTCAAACGCATTCACTTGATTATCTCCTTCAGTTTGGGCAGCCAACTCATCCTCTAATCGCCGTTGTAGTTTACAAAAGGTGAATTATATATGCAAGTAACAAAAAATTAAATTTAAATAGTTACTAACAATTGTTTCAGTTGTTGCGCTATCAATCGTTCCATCTTTAGCTGTATGAGCATCAATGAACGTCTGTAGGTGACTTTGAGCCTGTTTAACATTAAATATTATTTTTATTACAACTAGTACGTATAAGAGATATATATATATATATATATAATATATAAACCAAACATTACTTTTTTATAAGTTGTGCTGCTATAAGACGATGTCCCCCCTCGGTTTGGGTATTTTTGAAGTTGACGATTTGCTTGGTTAACGAGTGACTGTTTTTGATGCTTCTCTGACATGAAATGTCTAATGGCACTCTCCCAATTAGCTGGAGTCATCCCTTCAGGAACATTGGCTAGAGCTCTCTCGACATCCCCTCCAAACTCTCGAAAACGCCTTTTTGCATCTGCCTTGCGATCTCTGTATCGCTTCATGTATATTGAATAAATTCCCAACTTTAACTTAGATCGATCAACGTCCCGATCAATCTGCTCTAGATCGAATGATTTCTAAAAAAATAAACAAAAAAAGTTAGTCAAGTAAAAAACAAAGATCTCAACATAAGATAAACTTAAATAAATCATTTACCGCGAGGTGCTCGTATAATGTATTCTGTTGAGCTTCTGAAACCTCTATCCAACTACCTTTATCAAATGCGATGTTCTGCCACATGTATAACCCCACTTCCCGGCTAAACAAATCTTTCTTGTGTCCAACCGGGGTAAAAGTCGCTTGCCTGTCAAATTGCAAACTTAAACGCCCTCCTTCCAAGACCTCAGATTCTAGGCGATAGTTTTTTGCAATTCCACGAGTTTTTCTACGAGGTGGTGCTGCAAAATCAATCAAAAATTATCATTCACAATAAATAATTATCTGTCACAGGATTTATAAATAGTTTATACTAAGACTTACAACCCTCCTCGTAGTGTCCATGCCCAGATCCAAAGCCGCCAGGTGGTGGGGGGTCCTGTCCAGAACCATCTCCTCCATGGCCCATCACATCGGCCATCATGTACTGAAATGTTATAAGATATGGAAGTCAAAAATATAATGTGAATACAGTTTTACAACCTACTTTAAAATATAAATACAAATACAATATGAATACAGTTTTCCAACCTACTTTTAATCAGACCCCTCAGATATCTCTCCCTCAGATACTTCAGTATCACTCTCAAACCCCTCAGTGTAATAATCCGATTCGTCCTCGGACACTTCATCATGCTCGCCCTTAGACAATTCATCGGTCTCATCCTCGGACACTTCAGCGGGCTCACCCTGGGAAGCAGAACTGCTTGGCAAGTATTGCCTAAAGTCGATGAACAATCTTATACCAGAGGAAGAGTTGTTATGGACAACGTCAAGATCTTCGGGTAAGTCATGGTCAACATTTTGAACATTCTCGTCAACTGTTTGTACATTCTCGTTCAACGGTAGATCCCATATTTTTCGATGATTAACTTGCTCGACGACCCATTTGTTGTTATTGTTTTGGTTTCCTCGAGAAGGTTCTTGGATGTAGAACACTTGTTTGCCCTGCGAAGCAAATATGAGTTGATCTTCTTTGTCCCATTCTTGATCAGTGTTGATACTTGTGATATTATTTTCAAATCTAACACCACTTCGAGTATCGTACCACTTGCACCGAAATAGGACAGTTGAATAACCATTTGGATAATGCATCTCAATAATCTCTTCTAATTGACCATAATACTTCTCACCATTTTCTCCTTCCACTAACACACCAGAGTTTTGTGTTGTACGCCGTGCATCACGGTCAAGTACCATAAACCTAACACCGTTTACTATACACGCGGTGTAAGTAAAGACATTTATACTCGCACCCATGGAAATAGAATACAACTCTGAGTGAAATTCTGGAGAATTTTATTTTTTCATCGAATAGACCTAATATAGTTAGAAATATATAGTTATACACATGTTATATAAATATGTATAACTAACTGACAACTATATATGTATTACCTTCTCAAGAAACCGCATAGAAAAATTAGTTTGAACATCATCATGGGGCTTTTCAGATTTGAATTCACTACATTGATAATAAAAATATACAAGTAAGGAAAAAATAAATACTTAACAAATATATTATGAAAAGTTAATGATAGTAACACTTACTTCATGTAGTTCCTAATTTCTTCGATGCTATCGAGGACAAACCATTCCAATTTTAATTTTTCGCTTACAGAAAGATGTTTGATCTTCAAGGCACTAGCCGGACGACAAAGAGACTCAAACACCCACAACTTTCTTTTTTCGACAACAACATCCTCGTTTCTGTCGGGGCGATTGAACTGAGTTTCAACATCTCGAAGGTACCTCGAACAAAATGATAGAGCTTCTTCCGCAATATAGCCTTGTGCTATACAACCTTCTGGCTTTGCCTTGTTTCTTACATAATTTTTAAGTTTTTTCATATATCTTTCAAATGGATACATCCATCTCATACACACTGGACCTCCAAGAATCGCTTCATCAGGTAAGTGCAAAACCAAATGAACCATGATGTGAAAAAAAGCAGGAGGATATATCAACTCTAACTGACATAAGATTGTCAGAATGGCAAGTTTTGCTTTCTTCATATCTTCAACCAATAATGTTCTAGAACAAAGTTGCTTAAAAAACATACAAAGATCGATTATTGGTGTATATACATCCCTTGCCAAAAATCCTCTAACCCCAATTGGCATCAAACGTTGCATTAGAATATGACAGTCATGAGATTTCAACCCAGTAATGTTTGTATAATTATCTGTCACTCTCTTGCTAATATTAGATCCGAACCCATCTGACAATTTAACATTTTTAATTAACTCACAGAAAAGCTTTCGATCATTGACTTGGAATGAGTATTTTGGGTGCGGCTTACATAACTTGCCATTAGCATTTTTTTTCAACCACAACGTCTTTCGAATGTTTAGCTTTTCCAAGTCAACACGTGCGTCTGACGTGTCTTTTGTTTTATCATTCATTAAAAGAGTACCGAGCAAACTATCGCACACATTTCGCTCAATATGCATCACATCTAAATTGTGCTTAAGCTGCAAAGAAGACCAATACTCAAGTTCAAAAAACATGCTTCGTTTAGACCAGTTTAACTCAAACTCCTCTCGCTTTCTCATAACACCTCCAAAACTAGGATGCTTGCCCGGTAGACGAGGGAGTAAACGATCGAGTTGAGCCTGTACATCAGCATCACTAAATTGTTTAGGAGGTGCTCTTGTATCTGGTTATCCATTAAATTCCAAATTTGTTCTCCATGGATGGTTAGCATCTAAGAACCGACGATGACCAACATATACAACTTTATTTGTTACGCGTGTTGAAGGAGTGTCTTCGTTGCAAGTCGGGCATGCTTTGTATCCCTGTCCGCTCCAACCTGATAGACTACTACGGGCTGGAAAGTCGTTTATAGTCCATAACAACACCGCCTTCATCGTGAAGAATGTGTTTGTTGCCGCGTCTTTAGTACGTATGCGTGTATGCCATAATTCGTTAAGCTCATCCACCAACGGTCTAAGAAAAACGTCCATATCCTTCCCAGGTGATTTAGGGCCAGGAATCAATAAAGTTAACATGAATGAGGACTCTTTCATGCATAACTATGGAGGCAAATTGTATGTGGTGAGTACAACCGGCCACGTGCTATGAGCTGAACTCATGTTACCAAATGGATTAAAACCATCAGCTGCAAGCCCTAGGCGAACATTTCGGGGTTCCTTCGCGAAGTTAAAGTATTTTTTATCAAATTCTTTCCATGAAGATCCATCAACAGGATGACGCATCGTACCTTCTTCTGATCGTCCAGTACTGTGCCATATCATATCCTTTGCCGTGTGCCTTGAACAATACAAACGTCGTAGGCGGGGGGTCAAAGGAAAGTATCGTAACACCTTGTGAGCTACTTTCTTACCCTTTGTGTTTGTATCAACCCATCGACTCTCCTTACAAACGGGACAATTCTGTAACAACTTGTGGTCGTTCCAGAAGAGAGCACAATCATTTTTGTACACGTGTATCGACTCATACCCTAAACCAATCTTCTTTAGTGTCTTTTTGACAACATAATGTGAAGGGGGAATCTTGTTGCCTTCTGGATGTGAAGATTGCAACAATTTAAGAAGCTCATCAAACGAACTATTTGTCCATTTGTTTTTCACCTTGATATGCATAAGCTTTGCTAAAAAGTCAAGGGAAGAAAACTTAGTACAACCGGGATATAATTCTGACTGAACTTCATGTAACAAGTTTTCAAAATCATCACAGACACTTTCACTCTCTGTACAAGGGTTCTCTTTATTAAGGTTGGTATTCACTTCCATAAGATCTTCAATAACGCCAGCCATATCATTAGTAGACGTAACTTCATCTTGTACTACAACTTGAGAAATTGAGGGTTCATGATGATAAATCCAGTCTGAATAACTACGCTGAAAACCCCATGCGTACAAATGATACTTCACTTTTACCAAAGATAGCATGACCGAATTCCGACATTTAGTACATGGACAAAAAACATAACCTCTATTGTCTACCAGATTCTTGCACATCTCAAGAAAAGAATTGAGTCCATTATTGTACTCCTCTGAGCTTCGGTTTGGATTGTTAAGCCAACTTTTATCGACAACCATGATGCAACTGAAACATAAGGTAGAGAATTTACAAGGGTAGGATGCTAAACCCACTTTTTGAATATCTTATCTCATACACGAAACTAATGTTGACTTGTGAAGATTGCATACATACGTATGTCAAGTTAATAAAGATGCTTAAAAATGGTCGCATAAGGGATAGTACAAAGTTAAGATGGTGAAATTTGGATCGGATGTGAAAATATGATATTGACTTAACATGAAATTTTACGAGTTTGAGTTTGGGATAAATGAATTTGAGCCGGTTTGGAGTCCAACATGAAAATACGTTTAGCTTTCCAACATGAGTTTGGGTTATCGGATGGATTCAGAAGTTCACTCTTAAACTTGTTTTGACGATCGTGATTTCATTTTAATCTTTTTATGTGTTCACATGAAAGCATACATGTAAACATATTGACATGACTAAACTGATACATATTATACTCAAAAACCAATGCAAAGACCTTTGGCGTACAAATGTGTACTAACCTGGATATGGAGTCACGTAACTATGTGACTCGACCTTATACAGTCGTTTCATAATAAGGAAAGTTCCATTTTAGTATATGAATGGCCACAACTATTTGAAGTTAAGTAAACATGTAAGCAGTATCAAGGTGTTAAGTAATGTGTCCTTCTTGATTAGGTTGAGTGTAACACCCGGCCTCTCACACCAACAATATTGTCCGCTTTGCCCACGCGGAGCTCACGGATTTGCTTTTGGTTGCCCGGGTGAAAACTTCCCAGGGAGGTCACCCATCCCTGGATTGCTCCCACCTGAGCACGCTTAACTGTGGAGTTCTCCTCTCATCCATAGCCAATACGCCCAAAACGCGTTGATATTAGAGGCCAGACATTCCTAATGAACCAGGAATCTCTCCTGTCCACGGCCGATGGGATATGTGTAGGGTGTCACAAGCACCCCCTGTTTGGACTCATCGTCCTCGATGAGCCCGAGAAGTCACCATCCTTGGTGAGGTATGTCCCACACCCCGAACGGCACAGGAGTGGCTCTGATACCATTCTGTAACACCCGGCCTCTCACACCAACAATATTGTCCGCTTTGCCCACGCGGAGCTCACGGATTTGCTTTTGGTTGCCCGGGTGAAAACTTCCCAGGGAGGTCACCCATCCCTGGATTGCTCCCACCTGAGCACGCTTAACTGTGGAGTTCTCCTCTCATCCACAGCCAATACGCCCAAAACGCGTTGTTGATATTAGAGGCCAGACATTCCTAATGAACCAGGAATCTCTCCTGTCCACGGCCGATGGGATATGTGTAGGGTGTCACACTTTTAATAACACTTTGTCACCAATTTGGAACTCTAGAGGTTTCCGTCTCTTGTCAGCATAACTTTTCTGTCTATCTCGCGCTGCTGCCATACGATTTCGTATCTGCACGATCTTCTCAGTCGTCTCGTGCACGAGTTCAGGACCGGTAAGTTGACTTTCCCCAACTTCTGCCCAACAAATAGGTGACCGGCACTTACGCCCATACAGTGCCTCAAATGGAGCTGCCTTGATTGAGGTATGATAACTGTTATTATAGGAGAACTCAACCAATGGTAAATGTGTTTCCCAGCTGCTGCCAAAATCAATTACACAGGCACGCAACATGTCTTCCAGTGTCTGGATCGTACGCTCACTTTGACCATCGGTTTGCGGGTGATACGCGGTACTCATATCCAGCCGTGTTCCCAATGATCGTTGTAATGATTGCCAGAAATGAGAAGTGAACCGAGCGTCACGATCAGAAATGATAGATATCGGCACGCCATGCCGAGAGACTATTTCCCTTAAATAGATACGTGTCAGCTTCTCCATTCGATCAGTCTCTCGGATTGCCAGAAAGTGTGCGGATTTCGTTAAGCGATCTACTATAACCCAAATGGTGTCGCATCCGCTGGGAGTCCTAGGTAACTTCGTGATGAAGTCCATGGAGATCTGCTCCCATTTCCACACTGGAATTTCCGGTTGTTGAAGTAAACCAGATGGTCTCTGGTATTCCACTTTAACCTTGGAACAAGTTAAGCATCTACTTACATACATGGCTATCTCCGCTTTCATTTTCGGCCACCAGTAAAATTCTTTCAGGTCCTGATACATCTTGTCTGAACCTGGATGAATAGAGTAACGTGACTTATGAGCTTCATCCATTATCAGCTCTCGCAAATTCCCGTACTGTGGTACCCAGATCCGTTTCATAAAATAACGGATTCCATCAGCTTTAACCTCCAACTGTTTCTCCATGCCTCGCATGTATTCCGCTTTGAGATTCTCTGTCTTCAAGGCCTCAGATTGAGCAGCTTTGATTTGTGCTGGTAGGTCAGAGTGGATAGTTATTTGTAATGCGCGCACTCGACGAGGCTTTAGGGTTTCCTTACGACTAAGGGCATCGGCTACCACATTAGCCTTACCCGGATGATACTTGATTGCACAGTCATAATCATTGAGTAACTCTAACCACCGTCGTTGTCGCATATTTAACTCCTTTTGCTCAAAGATGTGCTGAAGACTCTTGTGATCGGTATAGATAGTGCATTTGGTACCGTACAAGTAGTGTCTCCAAATTTTTTAGGCAAAAACCACTGCACCCAATTCCAAGTCATGGGTGGTATAGTTTTTCTTGTGAATCTTCAGTTGTCTCGAGGCGTAAGCTATCACCTTATCCCGCTGCATCAGGACACAACCCAATCCTTGAATGGATGCGTCACAATACACCACGAAATCATCTGTCCCCTCTGGTAGTGCCAATATCGGTGCACTACAGAGTTTCTGTTTCAATAGCTGAAAAGCCGCCTCTTGACTTTCACCCCATTTGTATGTCGTTCCTTTGTGGGTCAAGGCTGTGAGAGGTTGTGCGATTTTAGAGAATCCTTCTATGAATCGTCGGTAATATCCTGCTAACCCCAGAAATTGCCTTATCTCAGTCGGTGTCTTAGGTGTAGCCCAATTCTTTATCGCCACAATCTTTGCAGGATCAACATGTATTCCCATCTCATTAACGATATGACCTAGGAATTGCACTTCACGTTTCCAGAAGTCACACTTAGAGAATTTGGCGTACAGTTGCTCCTTCTTCAATAATTCCAAGATCAATCGTAGATGTTCTTCGTGGTCCTCCTTGGTCTTAGAGTATATCAGTATGTCATCGATAAACACAATAACAAACTGATCGAGATAGGGTTTGCACACGCGATTCATGAGGTCCATGAATACCGCAGGTGCATTAGTCAATCCAAAAGGCATGACCAAGAACTCGTAATGACCATAACGAGTACGGAATGCGGTTTTGGAGATGTCCTCCTCACGGACTCGGAGTTGATGATAACCAGACCTCAAATCGATCTTCGAATAATAGCTCGATCCCTGAAGCTGATCAAACAAGTCGTCGATACGAGGTAGAGGATATCGGTTCTTGACTGTGACTTTGTTTAATTCTCTATAATCGATGCACATTCGGAAAGTGCCATCCTTCTTCTTAACAAAGAGAACAGGGGCTCCCCAAGGTGATGAGCTAGGTCGGATAAAGCCCTTATCTAAAAGCTCCTGGAGTTGTGATGACAACTCCTGTAGTTCGTTTGGTGCTAATCGATAAGGTGCTCTAGCAATCGGGGCTGCAGCGGGAGTCAGTTCGATTTGAAATTCCACTTGGCGATGAGGTGGTAGTCCAGGAAGATCCTCTGGAAACACCTCTGGAAAATCTCTTACCACGGGAATGTCTTCTATTTTTTTTCCTCGGACTGCTTGTCGGTGACGAGTGCCAGAATAGCCACACGCCCTTTTTGTAACAACTTTTGCGCCTTCATGTAAGAGATAATACCCATTACTGCACCACTCCTATCGCCTCGGACTGTAAGAATTTCATCACCAACAGGGATTCGTATGATATTCTCGTGACATATGACTTCCGCTTGCTTATTAGAGAGCCAATCCATGCCTACCACAACGTCGAAACTTCCTAGTGTAACATGCATAAGATCTATAGCAAAAGTATGACCGGCGAGTTCTATCTTACAATCTCTAAGAATATGTGTTACATGGATTTGTTTACCGTCGGCCAATTCTACGGTATATTTGGATTCTAAGGCAGAAGGAATATCACTTAGAAAATTACAGAACTTTAAGGATATAAAACTTCTATCGGCCCCAGTATCAAACAGTATCGTAGCAAAACATCCATTGACAGAAAATCTACCAGTAATAGTTGTAGGATCATTTAGAGCCTCACCTGAGCCAATGACGAAGGCTCTCCCTTTGGCTCCATTATTATTGCCACCATTTCCATTGCCTCTTCCATCATTGTTGTTGTTGTTGCCTTGATTGTTGTTGTTTTGGCCATTGCCATTACCGTTCTTCCTCAGCTGTGGACAGTTTCGCCTGTAGTGTCCTTCTTTCCCGCACTCAAAGCAACCCTTTGAGGTCTCTTGAGGTTGATATGGCTTCCTAACCAACTCAACACGGCAATCCTTAGCCACGTGTCCCATTTTACCACACCGCTGACACTTGAGATTTTCACATCTTCCGACGTGATGATAGTTGCACCGTGGGCACATTGGCTGTCTACCACCGTAACTGCTCGATCCTTGATTGTTCGAGGCTGACTTGTTGAAGTTACGGTTGTTGTCGAACCTCCTGTGTTGTTGTTGCGGTGTTTGTTGTTGATGTTGACCACCGGACGATGATGTTCTATTGTTGTTGTTGTTGGTGTTGTTAGAAGTATCCCACTTCCTCTTGTTGTCAGACACGCTCGCCGCAGCGCCCCGTTTTGGTAACCGTCCTTCCTCCACAGCTTCATCAGTCAGTTTGTGGGCTAGGCGGATAGCTTGCTGGATAGTAGCCGGGTTTGAGGAAGTAACCATACTCCTAATCTCTGGCACCAATCCTCGGATGTAGTGTTCCACTCTCTTGTGCATCTCGTTTACCATTCCTGGACATAGAGTGGCCAGCTCATGAGTTCTCGTGGTATAAGCCTCAATTTCTGATCCTTGCATCTTCAGTTGCCAGAATTCCACTTCAAGTTTTTGTACTTCACTTCGTGGGCAGTATTCCTCAATCATCATATCTTTGAACTCGTTCCACGGGAGTTGATCTGCCATGGCTTGCCCTAGCATTTGCACTTGCGCATTCCACCAAGACAATGCTGCACCATCCAACGTCCCCGTAGCGTATTTCACTTGGTCAGCAGGCAGACAGTTACATTTTGAGAATACGGACTCCGTCTTCTCAAACCATCTCACTAACCCTACAGCTCCCTCGGTTCCACTGTAGGTGTGAGGCTTACAGTCCATGAAGGACTTGTAAGTACACATTGGTAGTCCTGCTGGCTGTCTTGTTTGAGTAGCAGCTACTGCTGCCTGAACTTGTACGTTGATTAGAGCAGCTAATTCCGCAGGGGTCATATTAATAGGACCAGCGCCTTGGTTACCTGCACCTTGGTTACCGGCACCACGTCCACGCACGCGTCCTTGTCCACGACCACGTCCACGTCTTTGGGCGTCCATTATTTCACTTTAAATTCACAAATACAATAATGAGTAATGAATCAATCCTAAACAATAAGGAGATAATGAATTCATCACCACCACAATGTTTATAACAAATTGAGTTTGTCGTTTGGGTGGGGAAACAACTCTTTCCACATAGGTTCCAAAATAAAGAAACGCTACGTAGTCCGAATCGTTTAAAGGAAATAGAATCGAATCATTCAGCTATGTCGTGCTGTAGTGTATAGACATTGCTTGTAAGTCGCCGGACTCGGTATTGTTCCATGTTTACCTTATGGACTTGTGTATTGACCATAGTTTATCACTCATCCCAGAAATCCCCAGGTAAGCATACCAGGTCTCGCAATGAGATATATGCGATATGCTAGCCTTAGCCCGAGGGCCTTTTGCCAGGAAATCCAGAATACAGGTGTCTATGTGTCACACAAGTTCATTTGGTTTATGGAATTCAAAACCTCGATAAGATTTTCATAGGTTAGACATAAAGTCTAAGGATTTGAACCTACGATGATAAGTTAAGTTTAGGAAGACTAGGAACAAGTAACTAACTAACTGTGTGCGGTTATAGTCTAGTGTGTATGCAACCTAGTTCTCTATAACCAATGGCTCTGATACCAATCTGTCACACCCTCAAAATCCACGTGCGGAATTCTACCGCGAGGCGTGTGAACAAACCAGGATCACAGTCATTAGTTACTTGGAACGACTCTATATGCAACGTTTAACATAACAAACCAAAGTTCAAACTTTATAATACATGCGGAAGCGTTTAACAAAATAAACAAACCCAAAATATATAAAGATAAACATATATATATCATGGTTTAAGCGTTAGGATGCATGCTTGACCCGTGTAGTGCTCCTAACAGCAGTCCAGATTTAGTGACCTGAGAATAGCATACTAAAAGTCAACACATGGTTGGTGAGTTCAAGAGTTTGTGTTTAAACATAACAGTTTAGCAAAAGTGTATACCGAGTTTGCGTTTAATTATAACAATAGCATGTATCAACCCTATGGTTGATCAGTTCAAAAGTTTACAGTTAAACATCACAGTTTAACAATAGCGTGTATCAATCCAATGGTTGATCAGTTCAAAAGTCCACAGTTAAACATCCCAGTTTAACAACAGCGTATATATAAGCATGTGCATTGTAATGGCTAGCTAGTCCATTTACAAATGATATTAAATAGTGATTTCGACATTGAAGCTGACTATGTTATGTTTGCCTCCCGTCACGACTTCACCATATCGTGACGAATAATCATAGGACAAATTGCACCCGGTTGACCTCAAGTCACACAGATGGGGCTCGTCACACCCAGTAGTACTACCCAACTTTCCCCGCTATCCAATATTAACAATTCGAAAGTGTGAGGACTTGTACAATGATAACAGCACTATATTAATATCCATACACATCTTAAATATATAAAAAGCGTTTGTAACATAACCAGTATGCTATCTCCCCCAAAAACAGTTTTAATAAAATAATGGGGCTTGAACTCACCTCAATATTCCCGTGTGATGTTGATAAGCTAGTGAATTGCTCCTAAGGAATTATAATTCACATAAGTAAATACATACAAATTTATAACCTAAATAAGTTAGATCTTTGAACTTGGTGTTCAATTGATTTAGGATTTGGTTCTCGGGAATTGGTTATAAACATATAATTAAATCATTTAGTTATTTTGTTTTAATAACTAAAGATTTATATTTCATTTGATTATCTTAATAATGATTTCAACATCTCATTATAAATTATAAACATTATTTAATTATGTAAGTTTATATTTAATTTTGTAAGATTTTATAAATATTTATAAAATCAAATTTTACATTTATATTATCAGAATTATTCCATATAATATCCATTAATAATTTAATGATTTAAATTATTATAAATAAATCCATTTTTATAAAAATAACAATTTTAAATAATTATTTACATAAATAAATAAATAAAATTTAAAGAAATAAATTTCCAGAAATTAACTATATAATTTCTAAAATTACCAAAGTTTGTAAAATTATTTTTATAATTTTTAATAATTTTTTTGTATTTTTAGGAGGCTTAAAAAGGCTTTTAAAAAATGTGTTGGGGGCAGGGTTCGAACCCCTGACCTCCGGTTCACATGCACACACTCAAACCAGTAAACCAAGGCCTCGGCCGCGGTTAAAACCCCACATTTAATTCTTTTAACCTCTAACTCAGTAATCCCAAATCACCAAGAAACCCAGGTTCGATCCACCCCAAATTGATCCCGAATCGATTTCTATTGCATCAGAATTCATGGGGTTATTGTTCCCCTTGTAAAAAAGAGTAAAATGGTCTGTGTATTTACCTGTTTAGTGTTCGAATTGAGGGTTGTTCGACCGATTGCAGGTCCGCGGCAGAGGGGTAATCGGATTTCTCAATTTCAAGTGTTTAAGAGGTGTGTGAATGTACCATTAGCTTAGGATTGCTTATATAGTACTTCTCGTTCGATTAATTGGAATAAAATACAGTGATAATGCATTTATGGTGAGTGGGTCGGCCGAAAAATTCGGTTTAGTGGTAAACACACTACACCGACTTGAATTATCAAATTGAAATGGTCCCCGAGTTCGGTCCATCCTCTAGAAGGTGTCGGTATAGTTGGATTGCATAAAAATCGTGATATGGTTGGCTTTTGAGGCCGCCGGAGAGTCGCCGGAGAGCCGGCCGGAAAATCGAAGGGGACGGGCGGCGGGGTTGGGATTTAAAACATTTTACAGAATGCCCCCCTGTAGTTTTGTAACTTTATTATTTTATGATTTAAGTTTTAAAATAAGTTTCAAATATTACAAATTCAGTCCCTGGACTTATTTATTTAATTATATTAATTTTGTAAATAATAATATTTTCATTATTATTATTATTTTCATTATTAACATTATTAGTTTTAATAATAATAATATTATTATTATTACCATTGTCATTATTTTTATTATTATTAATACTATTATTAAATAATAATAAAAATATAAAAATAAATTGTAAATTCACATAAAATTTATATTAAATCTCGAAAAATTTTCGGGTTGTCACATCGAGAATTAAAATCACATAGTAAACAAATGGTTTAAAAAACCGCTAAAAATATAACATAAGTGATGCTTTGTACCAATGTACCATGTTAGATGCCTAGGACAATGAAACTACTAAAAGTGATTTATTCTACGCAACCTCACATACAAGTTAAATCAAGTTTAATAATTGATTAAATTAAGTATTGTTGAGGTTTTTATATGCATATGTGTGAATGGTCAACCAAACAAGTCAGATTGACAATACCACATACACGTTTTTCTTATATGTTAACTATCCTAGTCAACAAATAGGCATTAGATTCGCAAGTTGGCAAAAATCATTCACATTCATCCCAATTCATGACTCAAGCCCTCGAGCCATCTAAGGCCATAGATATCACCTTAAAAAAAAGCCCTAAGGTTGGTGAGGGTAGTCATGAGTCCAAATCTAACTTTGTGGAAGTTAGTTCTCAAAGCAGACAAACGTCTAACACAAGGTTAGAAGGTTTATAACCAATAAGATGCACCTCAAATCAAGGTTTCATAGCTTATTCCACCCATTAAATACACAAATTAATACCTTCAAGGACATATACACAAATACACGTAAAATCAAGCAAATGGTGACAATAATACTTAATTTCATCAAAATCTTTGATAAGAAAACTAAAAAATTTACCTTCAAAGACGGATTTAGCGGCGACGGTGAAGTAGTAGCAGCGACTAGAGGTAGCAAGGAAGCAGCAGGCAGGGATCGAGAAGCCGGCGAGCGGAGAAGCCGGCGAGGGGAGAAGCCGGCGAGGGGAGAGGCCGGCGAGGGGAGACGCCCACGATCGAGGGGAGAAGCCGGCGACAAGAAGCAGCGAGGAAACGACAAGAAGCGGCGACAGTAGAAAGCCGGGAAGTCGCCGGCGAGGGGGAGAGGCGGCGAGGGGGAGAGGCCGGCGAGGGGGAGATGCCGGCGGCGAGGTGGAATTTGGTGGAGGCGCCGGTGATCGATCGATGCGCGCGTAGGTGGAATTTGGTGGAGGGAAGACTGAATGTCGCGCGCAGGAGGAAGATATTGGGGGAAAAGACCATTAGCGGCGACCAGTCGCCGCTAAAGGCGTCGCCGCTATTGCTAAAAGGTACGGAAAATCCAAGCCGTCAGATTGCCATTTAATCAACGACTACAATTTAACTGAATAGGAAAGTAATGGATCGCGGACCATTAGCGGCGACAACTCCTTTGTCGCCGCTAAAGGGGTCGCCGGTATTAACCTCCTTTCTTGTAGTGAGTTTGATTCGTATGTAAACAACTTTTATCAAGGACGTTGCTGTCAAGAAAATTTGTAAAAGCTCATACTATATGTCTTCCACCTCAAAGAAAATTCCTGAAAAAGATGACCTTAAAAAGCATAAAAAAGAACACCCTTTAGAGATTTTGTTCCACATCTATACCAGCAAGTTTAGCAGCATGGTGCCAATATCTCTTTTGGGGATTTAATAGAACTTTTACAGGTGAACGAAGAGACAAAGAAATAGCTATCGACGTGAGTCACTCGAGACGCTTCATCAGATATATAGACGTGGGTAATATTGTTTCTGACGGAGTATCATAAGTAATATACACCGGCTAAACCTTTTTAATTTCAATTTTATAACGTAGTTTTCCATAATAATAATTTAACAAAAATATTTTATTCCCATTTTATTTTGATATTTTATCATATTTCGTATTATTCAGTTTATTGTAGAACTCAAAGAAACGTACAAATAATAAAAAACTGTAATTATAATAAATTATATACTATATGTTTTTCGCAAGTATAGAAGAGAAAACTAGCTACGAAGAGGGAGACTTTCGGGGTGGTGTCAGGTCTATGGTTCCTCTCGTTCTTGGCCTCGAGTCGGTTCCCCCTTTCCCGGAGTCGACTCACTCCCTCTGAATTGTTTTCGACATTGTTTGCAACTCAACCTTCTACACATCCATGTGGATCCGAGAGAGTGGTGTACGATATTTTGGTGCTAGAAGTCGTGTGCTTACCATTAATTATTTATTATTGATACTCATTTGTTTAGTAGTTAAATACTAATAGCTAGTGGGGTATAGTAACTCTTAGAAAAACTAGAATGCAACAAGGGCTTTCAAGGAGAGATATTATTTTGTTTAATATTTTTTTAATGTGCTTTAGGGTTACTTTGTTAACCTATTAACAAACAAGTTGTTAGAAGTTAATTAACCAGCTTATTGGTGTTTATAATGATTTATTATAAAGGAGTTTAAGTGGTGTATTGGTTTTTAATGCTTTGTAAATCATAAATGATTTGGTTGGTGATTACATACTAATTCATTCATGTTAGGTGGATTGCAAAAGCATGTTCTATAGTTCGTATTGACATAACTATTTACAGATGCTAATAATGGTGTTAAGTTAGTGTTTGAGATGCATGAATTACTTATACTACGTACGTATGTGTTGGTATTAAAAGTTGAAATGTAAAAGTCAAAATGTATATGTGTTAGTTGTCTTGGGTGTTATTTGTATAGTTGTTAAAGGTTAGGGGTACGAAGTGTCAAGTTCTCAATCTTGTGTTGAGTTAGTTGATGTGGTAGTTAGGCAGGAATTTTGAAAGGGGATTTAGGGTTGTTAATGGGTATCACTTAATAAAACAATCGTTCTTGACTCATGTCAATTGAAGAGTTCATCTTCTTCGTTTGTGTTCAAATCGTACAATCTTGTATTCAATTTTATAACAATTGGTATCAGAGCCTGGTTAGAGGCTCGATTGAAGAACAAGGGTCGATTGAAGATCGCTCAGAGGAAGTGATGGTGTCAATGAAGTTTGAGATTGAAAAAATCAATGGTAAGAATGATTTTAGGCTATGGCGACTGAGGATGAAGGCATTGCTCGTTCATCAACGAGTGGTGGATGCCTTGGCCGGTGAAGCTAAGTTGCCGAATACAATGTCAGACAAAGAGAAGAAGGAAATGCTTGAACAAGCACACAACTCCATCATCTTAAACTTGGGTGATCGAGTACTCAGAGAAGTCTCGATGAAGACTACGGCTGCTGGAGTATGGACAAAACTCGAGGGGTTATACATGACCAAGTCCTTGGCAAACTGTTTGTACCTCAAGAAGCGATTGTATACGTTTCAGATGGCACCAGGCAAGTTGATTGAAGATCACACGGATGAGTTTAATAAACTTGTGTTGGATCTTGAAAATATCAAAGTCGTGTTGGATGATGAAGACCAAGCCATCATTTTCTTGACATCCCTGCCCCTGCGTATGAACATTTTGTTGATATGCTCACGTATGGTAGGGATACTCGGTCAATGAAGGAAGTTCTAGCTGCCCTCAACTTCGAGGAGTTAAAGAAGAGAACTGACTTTAGAGATGAAAATAGAGAGGGTCTGATAATGAGAGGAGACCAGACCAAAGAAACTTCAAACCAAGGGGTACATCAAAGTCAAGGCCTAAGTTCAAACGAAGGTGTTATGTATGTGGTTCAGAAAAGCACCTAAAAAAGGATTGCCCTGATTGGAAAAAGAGGAAAGGTGAATCAAGTGGTTTGAAGAATCAGTCTAATCATAATGTGCAAGATGATATGTCTGATGGTTATGAGAGTGCTGATCTATTAAGTGTATCTGATGTTGGAAACAACATTGGGTGGGGTAATGGACTCTGGTTGTTCATATCATATGACTCCTGTTAAAGAATTCTTTAAAGAACTCAGGTACCTAGACATAGGTATGTGAAGCTAGGTGATGATAGACCATGTAAAATAGTGGGTCTTGGTACTGTCACCTTGAAGTTAAAGAATGGTACTAAAGTGAACTTGGATGATGTGAGGTACAATCCCAGTCTCAAAAGGAGTCTTCTATCATTAGGGTTGTTTGAGAAGTCAGGTTACCATGTGAGCCTGAGAGAGGGGAAAGCAAAGGTGCTTAAAGGGTCTATAGTAGTGTTATCAGGAAATAGATATGAAAACAATATCTATTAGCTTGATGGGAATATGATAGATAGGTATAGTGCAAATATGGTCTCTAGTCATAAGAATTCAGGTGCTCTACTGTGGCATAAGAGAATGGGTCATATAAGTTCACAAGGTCTTGCTAAGTTACAGAAACAACAAGTCAGTAAAGAACTCAAGAGCTATGAGTTTGGTTTCTGCGAGACTTATGTCTTAGGTAAACTTAAGAAGGTAAGGTTCAACAAGAGTAAACACATTACTAAAGGAGTTTTAGATTATGTTCATTATGATCTTTGGGGGCCTGCCAGGGTTGACTCATTGGGAGGTGCCAGGTACTTCATGTCATTAATTGATGATTATTCTAGGAGGGTTTGGGTTGTTGTGTTGAAAAATAAGAGTGATGTTTCCATGAAGTTTAAAGAATGGAAAGTACTTGTAGAAACTCAAACTGAAAGGAAAATTAAGAAATTAAGGACTGATAATGGACTGAAATTTTACAACAATGAGTTCAATCAATTTTGTAAGTCTTGTAGGATTTTAAGGCACTTGACTGTTCCGGGAAATCCATAACAAAATGGGCTTGTAGAAAGAATGAACATAACTTTGATGGATAAAGTGAGATGTATGTTGAATAGCTCAGGCTTGCTAAAAATGTTTTGGGCTGAAGCTGTGAATACAGTTGCATATCTTATGAATAGGTCACCATCATTTGCACTAAATATGAAGAATCATATGGAGGTTTGGTCAAGGATTAAGCTAGATTACGGCAATCTGAGAGCGTTTGGATCTCTGGCTTATGCACATTTGAGCCAAGGGAAATTAGAGCCTAGGGCTCACAAGTGTGTGTTTCTGGGATGTCCAGATGATGTCAAAGGTTACAAACTGTGGAAGCTTGATAACACCCGGCCCAGGGTAATAATAATCTTGATGTACATTTTCAAGAAGATATTATGTACAAAGATATTAGTGAAGAAGTAGATAATAGTAAGGCAAATACTAAGGGAGTTTTAAATGAGGTGGATCAGCCTAGTGTCATTCTTAATGATGATATGCACACTAGTGTGGATAGCTCTCAAGAAAAGTCCAAAGATTATCAGTTGGCTCGAGACAAACCAAGAAGGCAAGTCATTCTACCTCTTAGATATAGAGATGGAACTGCTCTTTCAGTTATAGCTATAGCATTTGTTGCTGCTGAAAAAGAAAGTATGCATGAACCTCTCACCTATACTGAAGCTGTTAATTCAAAGGAAGCCCCTAAGTGGTGTGAGGCAATGGAAGAGGAAATACACTCTCTTTATAAGAACAATACATGGAAGTTAGTTGAGAGGCCTACAGATAAGAAGCCGGTATCATGCAAGTGGCTGTTTAAACTCAAGGAGGGTTTTACTGAAGGGGAACCTACTAAATACAGAGCTAGATTAGTAGCTAAGGGGTTCACTCAGGAGGCAGGAGTAGATTACATTGAAATTTTTTCTCCTGTGGTCAAACACGTTATCTTTGACTGCTTCCATGAATCTAGAATTGCATTAGTTAGATGTAAAGATAACATTTTTACATGGTAAATTAGATAAGATGATCTGTATGAAGCAGCCTGAGGAATTTGAGGTTAAGGGGCAGGAGGAGAAGGTATACTTGCTCAATAAGTCTTTGTATGGATTCAAATAATCTCCTCGCCAGTGGTACAAAAGATTTGATAAGCACATGGTGTCTCATGGGTTTAACAGGAGTAAATATGACAGTTGTGTCTATTTCAAGGAGGTTGGTTCTTCTAAGTATGTCTATTTGTTGTTATATGTAGATGACATGTTGGTTGCATGTCATGACTCTCATGAAATTGAAAGTACTAAGAAGATGTTGATGTTTGAGTTTGAAATGAAAGACTTAGGTAAAGCAAAGAAGATATTAGGTATGGAGATAATGAGAGATAGAGATCAAAGAATGCTGAAGTTATCTCAGGGTTCATACTTAAAGAGGGTGTTGGCTAACTATCGAATGGATAGTTGTAAGCCAGTTTCTACTCCTATGGCTACACATTTCAAATTGTCAAGTGCTGATTCACCTAAGACTGAAGCTGAGGTAAACTGGATGTGCAATGTTCCATATGCTAATGTGGTTGGTAGTTTGATGTATTTGACGGTCTGTACAAGGCCTGATATTGGGTATGCAGTAAGCTTAGTTAGCAGGTATATCTCGAATCCTGGCAAGGTGCATTGGCATGCAGCAAAATAGATTTTGAGATATTTGAATGGTACAAGGCATCATGGGTTAGTGTTCAAGAAAACTTTGGTTGATGAAGAATAGTATGTGGATATGTTGATCTAGATTTTGCAAAAGATCTAGATAAGGGGCGATTAATAACTAGTTATGTGTTTCAAGTCATAGGAAATTTAGTAAGTTGGAAGGCTCAATTACAGCGTATGGTTGCTCTCTCCACAACTGAGGCAGAATATATTACGTTAACTAAGGCAGTCAAAGAATCGTTGTGGTTACATGGGTTTGTTGGAGAATTGGGAATTGTAGCGGATGATTCATTGGTGTTCTGTGATAATCAAGGTGCTGTACAACTCTCTAAGAATGGTATGTTCTATGAAAGGACTAAGCACATGAATGTAAGATTGCATTTCATCAGAGATATGGTTAATTGTAGTAAAGTCAAAGTGCAGAGTACATGTACAAGTGAAAATCCAGCTGATATGCTCACGAAACCACTTCCTACTGCTAAGTTTCGGTTTTGCTTAGATGTTTTGGGTGTTGAGTAAAGTTCTATTTTGATTTTAAAGTGGGGATTGTTGGTGTTAAGAGTTGAAACGTAAAAGTCAAAATGTATATGTGTTAGTTGTATGGGTGTTATTTGTATAGTTGTTAAAGGTTAGGGGTACGAAGTGTCAAGTTCTCAATCTTGTGTTGAGTTAGTTGATTTGGTAGTCAGACAGGAGTTTTAAAAGGGGATTTAGGGTTGTTAATAGGTATCACTTAATAAAACAATCGTTCTTGATTCATGTCAATTGAAGAGTTCATCTTCTTCGTTTGTGTTCAAATCGCATAATCTTGCATTCAATTTTATAACAGTATGCATGATATGTTAGTTGCATGAGATGGCAAAAGTATGTGATTTGCGCGGGTTGTGTTTTTGTGATAGGGTAAATGAGTTGGAATGATTGTGTTATATGAGTAGGCTGGTATGATTAATTAAGTTTAAGTAAATTACATATATAAATTTGTTTTCTATAACAATCTTATTTAAATGAACCCATATGAACTGACTTGTATAATTGTATGACTAACTATGTCTTGTTAGGTGATACAAATGATTTCATGGAATCATAGGATATTGAGATATTATATGCATGGGGGTTAAGGGTGAGAGCTTTACCGTTATTGTAAAATGTGGTTAATGTTTTATTTAATCAACCATTGAGTTTTCAATTAAAGTGCTTGTGAATTGAGTCTTTTATAGAAGCAATAATTAGGGATGTGGTGTTTGACCTGAGAGTCTAAAGAAGTTTGTGTGTTAAGGCAAAGTCGCATGTTTGAAGTCCAAGTATGGTGGCACAAACGAAGTTCACGGTAGGTGACTCAAACAAAGCCCGCACGTAGTAGTTGAAGCGCTAACTACACCAAAAGTCAAATTCATGTCAACTTGATCTCCTCAGGGCAAATACTTTTATGCATACCTCTTCTGGTCAGATGTAACAAAGCCTAAATCTCACATATAATCTATACTGTGAAGGGTGTGTAAATATTATGTGTTGTAAATTTTACCAGAGGCAGTAGTTGTTTTAACGAATGATGTGTGCATACTTCCTAAACAAAGTAGGCGTTATTAGTATTTAGAAAATGAGTTGTATAGATGAGGTGAAGTAAGCAATGGCATGTGTCATAGGTGTGTGGCATTTGCATTTATGTGTTTTTGTGTTGTGCATTTTGCATGACTCTAGCTAGTGGTGGCATTTATGAAGGTGTGATAATTGCATTTGTATGTGGTGGAATGATTTTGTATCAAATTATTATGAAGCTTAAAAAGTAGGCTCCGTAGCGCAAGATAACGCCTTAAGTGCATGTTTCCGGGTGAATTTACGTAGAACTTGCAAGGTATTTTAGGGTTGGCATACTTGTCTCACTATAGCGCAAAAGAAATTCAACATGTGTATTAGACACACCAGAGTAGTGTAGTGTTATGTTGCTCTGATCAGTGTAATTGATAGTTTAAGTCTTTTGTTGTGTATGTTTAGAAGTTATTAATATTCCGTTGTGTATGTTGTAAAGTTTCAATTTCGCCACACGCCTTGGTTTCTTGATGGGACATAAACCAAGAGTATTAAGCTAAATTAACATAAAATTAAACCAATATTAGGGATGCACGTACGTGGGTAACAATGACATAGAGTTATGCTAGAAGCGGTAAGGTTTTTTACAAATAATAACAAAGAGCTTGATAGGCTTAGCTATGATTATTACAATTTATCATCAGGCTTCATCTGTTCTCGAGTATCATCTTGTATTTCGTTTGCTCTCAATTATCATTAGATTGATTTTTTTCGATATGAGTTTTATTGATAAAGTTTTATGATGGATTATGATTAGCTTTAATCTTTATGTAAATAAATGGCTACTGCTGAAAAGATTTATGCGATCCGTGGTTAGGTATTTTCGTTTATGCGATCCATGGTTAGGTATTTTCGTTTATGCGATTCATGGTTGGGTATTTTCGAGATAATCACACTTGATTTTATGAGATTGATGGTTATTTGGAATTCACTGTTTGTAATTGCAAGAACATCTGGCCCAAGCTTTATTATGCAAAATCACTGATGATGCGGCCCAAAAGAGGTATTAATCCAATAAATCAGCCCAACATCAGTGCAGCCCAAAATTCAATTCAGTCAGGGTTCCAGATATCATTACCACGATAATCCGTTCGGTTTCGACGAGGAAAACAAATAAAATCTTTTAATTTGAATAAACATCTTCGTATGCATCTACGCAGCAATGTTTTCAGAACCGGATCGGACGTCGAACCGGACGCCTTACTGGTTTGGTGGTCGGACCGGTCGGACCGGTCGGACAGGATGGACCGGATTTAACTATATTTTAATTATATTTATATATGTAATTAAATATAAGTAATTTATATATGATTTATACATATATTTTATAGTTATAAATAAAACTTAACTATATTTGTATATCCGAAGTACTAATTAAGGGTTTAACACCCCGTTTTTACCCACTAAAATCAAAAAAAAAAATTGAAAACCGGTCGGAACCGGCCCGATTCGCCGGTCCAACCGCCGACTCGGTTTGAACCGGCCGGTTCAACTCAACCAAAACGAACTACCCCTGACCAGACCGGACCAGGCCCCGATTCGCGGTCGAACCGGTCGGACCGGCCGGTCCGATCCGGTCTCAACAACACTGCTACGCAGATTAACCTCTCAGATCCTTTCTCATTTTTTTAAACGAAAAATTGATCATTAACGGGTCACTGGCCCATACGATTATATCCATTACTTAAGTACAGAACCTTTGGACACTAAGCTGGCACGTCCCGAAAGGAAAGCTCGTACATTAGTCGAGGAAAAATCACATGTGTGAAAAACCGCTGGCAATCTAAAGTCTTTTTTTTCCATCACATGTAAGACTTGAACCATATCTCCCTCCATTTTAATAAAATTTTAGGGTATCTAATCTAAACCACTTAAAGCAAGAATCAATGATGCATTTTCCTTTCACAATAACAACGATATTGTATGCCAATTTGGTGCTTGTGTTATGCATCATTTGCTTTGTACCATCCCTACGGGCTCCTAACTTTTGCTTGTATGCTTAAAAAGCGTCAAAAGATGGTGACCTTCTTCTATTTGGTTATAAAAAAAGAGATTTTTGTTTTGAGGTGATTTTTATCTTTTGAATATATAATCGTGTACACTTTCATAAACGGTTAGGGGATGTGGTTTAGTTTTGAGGTGATTTTTATCTTTTGAATATATAATCGTGTACACTTTCATAAACGGTTAGGGGATGTGGTTTAGTTATTTAAGTAATTTATTTTTCTCAAATTAGCCATAAAATTATTTAGTATTTTTCTCTTGTTGTTTTCTAAAGCCAAAGAACTTTATATTAGAATAATAATCGAAATATGAGGCAAAGAGACAACTATTATTGTAATTTGGATTGTCACAATTAAATGCAATTTTGTCATTTGAGAATGATGTTGCCTCGTTGTATCACGTCCTGACCTAATTATTTATTGATCGACAAAGCCTTTTGCCCGATCATATGAATCTTTATAAACCCATAATACAATAAAATTCTTTGTTTTTTTTAAATATTAATCAAACTAAAAACATAATCCAATCATCTTAACTCTTATAATACAAAATGTTATTATACTCACATTATTCAGTTCTAAGACCTCTAGATTTATGTCTTACTATTATCATGTCATCTAACATGAAACGAAGATCCTTCTAGTATGAGATTCTTATCTGATTATTTAAATAAATCAACATGAAACTAATCACAATTAATATCATTATTAGAACAAACATTAAAGGTGTAATTTATAGTTTTCATGTCTGCCATGTTAATGACATGAAAATCAATAATCACCATCGGATTTTCTGCAAATAAAGAGATATTACCCTGTTAACAAACTAATTTATTAAACATATTGGCTCAAAACAAGTTATTCTATTGTTTAATATATATTTTTTTGTTTGTTTTTTTTGTTAAGAGTGATATTATATCTCTCTAGAATTTCTCTCTCTACAATTTCTCCCTCTCTCTAGGTACTTTTGCACCGTTAAACATCACAATCACCGGACACCACCATCTCCGGTCACCACCATCTCCGGTCACCGGTCGACGCCTCACCGGCCACCGGAATCTCGTCGTCGGCGCCGGAGCCGGAGCACCCCATCTCCGCCGTCCTCTACGCCGTCAAAACCACAACCGCCCCACCTAAGCCGGAGCCCGAGCACCAGTCACAGCCTCCGCCCCTACCACGACCACCAAACCACCCCATCAACGCCGACCACCTTCTCCACCTTCGCCGGAGCCGAAGCATCACCACCCCACCTGCTCCACATCCCTGCCGTCACAGCCACCACCACGACCACCCAACCACCAAGACGACCGCACACATCTCACGACCGCACACATCTCACGACCACAGCCACCCTCACCACCTCCATCTACACACCCACCCCCCCCACCGCCTCCCCAGCCCCGTCACTTCACTTCACCGCCTCCCCACAGCCAGCTACCAACACCACCACGAACGCCTACCGCAACCACCCCGTCTCACCACCCACCCACAACATCCGACAACCCTCCCCTTCACCATCGTCGGAGCACCATAATTCCGCCGTCACAGCCACCACCACCAAGACCACCCAACCATCACCACAACCACAACCACCGTCACAGCCACAACCAAAACGACCTGTAACCACCAACAAGCAGCCATCGACCTGCCATCGCGGACACAGCGTGAAAATTTTTTGGGTGAGATCGTTCCATCTCGGGTTGTATATCTGCTTGTAGTCTGCTCTAATATATATATATATAATATATATATATATATATATATATATATATATATAATATATATATATAAATATATATATATATATATATATTTCTTTCGTTTAGATTGTTTGGCTGGGTTAGGAGTACCAGCATTCTAGTTTAAATAGGGAGAGTCATCCCCTATTCTTGTGCCTGGTACATTGTCTTGTGACTGGTACATTGTCTTGTGACTTGATATATTTCTGCGACTGGTTTTGATTGTGTGTCACCTGTGTTTTGTTGATCTTGCGTGAGTGACTGCTTTTGTTTATGCTTTATTAGTGTTGCAACCTCTTTTTAAGGGGTTTCTTGTCACGCTGGGTGAGTGAGGTATAATAGGTAACAGGAGACATTATACTGCCCCGAGATCATGTTCGGTGACGAGAGATGCAACTACAGGGAAAAAGGAGGGTTATAGATTACGACTGGCATCGTGGAATGTAGGAACCCTTACTAGTAAGTTATTAGAGTTAATATATGTGTTAAGGAGACGTAGGATTCAGATAGCGTGCCTCCAGGAGACTAAATGACGGGGTGGGAGGGCAAAGGAGTGTAATGGGTATAAACTATGGTATTCAGAGTCAGATGGAACAATAAATGGAGTAGGTTTTCTAGTTGCTAAAGAACTTCAGGATAATGTAGTGGAGGTTAGAAGATACGACGATAGACTTATGTTGTTAAGGATAATAATAGGGGACGAAGTAGTGGCTGTAGTTAGTGCGTATGCACCACAAGTTGGATTAGGGGAAACGGAAAGAAAGAAGTTCTGGGAGAGTTTAGATCACGTTATGGGAGACATACCTCGACAAGAAAAAATATGCATAGGAGAAGATTTTAATGGGTATATCGGTAAGGAAAACGATCATTTCCCGTTGGTGCATGGAGGCTTTGGGTATGGTCTGAGGAATGGCGTCGGTAGGGAGCTTCTTGACTTTGCATTAGCGCATGAACTAAGCATCGTAAATTTGTTTTTCAAAAAAGAGACTCGCATCTAATTACGTTTAGCAGCGGCGGGAGACACACACAGATAGATTATTTGTTGATGAGGAGAGAAGATCGTAGCTCGTGGAAGGACTGCAAGACAATACCGAGACAGACAGTAGTCACTCAACATCACATGCTGGTGGCAGATCTACGACTGAAGAGAGAAATTATCCAACCAACTAAGAGAAGTAGACCTACGATCAGATGGGGACAACTCAAAGATGGAAAGATTACCATCTTTAGAGATGAAATCATACCAATAAACCTGAGTGGGCCACAGGAAGACGCCAACCAAAAGTGGGAGGCTATGGCACCTAGAGTCATTCAAGCAGCTAAAGAAACGCTTGGGACTACATATATAAGAAAAAAGATGCCAGAACATTGGAGAAGCAGTGTCATAGTCCCCATATATAAGAAAAAAGAAGATGTCCAATGTTGCGCAAATTACAAGGGAATAAAGCTATTGAGTCACACGATGAAACTATGGGAAAGAATTGTTGACACGAGAATTAGACGAGAAACTCAGATAGCGGTAAACCAATTTGGATTTATACCAGGACGCTCTATAACAAAAGTTATACACGTCATAAGGAGGATAATGGAGAAATATAGAGAAAAGAAAAGAGACCTACATATGGTATTCATTGACCTAGAAATAGCCTATGACAGTGTGTCGCGGAAACTCATCTGGGAAAGTCTACGACTTAAAAGGGTACCATAGAGGTATATCAAAATAATACAGGAAATGTATGACGGGGCAAAACGTGTGTACGAGTACCTGTCGGAGACACAGACTTCTTCCCGGTGGAAGTGGGACTCCACCAAGGATCGACATTGAGCCCATTCCTATTCACAGTAGTTTTGGAAGAGATGACCAAGTCTATACAAGAGCTAGTCCCATGGTGTATGCTGTTTGCGGATGATATTGTCTTAATATCAGAACTTAAGACGGTGCTTAACGAGAGATTAGAACAGTGGAGAGCAGCACTAGAACGCAGGGGCTTAAGGATAAGTCATTCTAAGACAGAATACATGCATTGTAACTTTAGTGGTGAGGCCAGAGAGGACACCCAAATCAGTAT
This sequence comes from Flaveria linearis, assembly GCA_024085815.1. Taxonomy (NCBI): domain Eukaryota; kingdom Viridiplantae; phylum Streptophyta; class Magnoliopsida; order Asterales; family Asteraceae; genus Flaveria; species Flaveria linearis. Next base: position 917,431 of record CM044014.1, on the reverse strand, counting down.
ACAGGGCATGGCGGTCCTCCGGACGTGTAGGTTCAAATACCTTGGCTCGTATGTACAGGAAGACGGAGAGATACACAGCGATGTAGCCCACCGTGTGCAATCAGGATGGTGCAAATGGAGAGCAGCATCATGGATTCTGTGTGATAAGAGGTTCCCAGCAAAACTAAAGAAAAAACTATACAGAATGGTAGTACGTCCAGCTGTGTTATACGGCACAGACTGTTGGGCCATAAAGAAATCACACGAGAGACAAATAGAGGTCGCAGAAATGCGAATGCTGAGGTGGATGTGTGGACACACAAGATTGGATAGGATAAGAAACGACGTCTTTCGCCAGAGGCTAGAGGTGGCATGTATCACGGATAAAATACGAGAGGGAAGATTAAGATGGTTTGGGCACGTGAAGAGGAGAACGATGGCGGCACGTGAAGAGGAGAACGATTGCAGCACCTGTTAGAGCAGTAGAGAACATCAACGTAGAGGGTAGGAGGAGTAGAGGTAGACCTAGGTTGACTTGGGATGAAATTATTAGGCGAGATATGATAGACTTACACCTCTCTGAGCACATGATTGAGGATAAGAGTGAGTGGAGGCGTAGAATTAAAATTAAGGACTTTTAGTGGGTTTTGTTGGTGGGAAGGGTTACGGTTACATGTGGCGGGACCCTCCGCGTCAGGTGTAGTTTTTCGTCATCTACCCTTTTTGGGTGTTACATGTCGCTTTTTATGATATGCGCACTATCTAATTCTGCATGTGATATTTACCTATGTGTTGTATGATATGTATTATGATTGTTATGGTTACTGCCTTTGTTAACGAGTCGGGTGTCTCTTCGGAAGCGGTCTCTCTATCTCTCAGGATAGAGGAAAAATTTGTCACCACATACCCCTCCCAGACATTGCTCTTCAGCGGGATACACTGGGTATGTTTGTTTGTTTTTGTTTGTTTGTTTGTTTGTTTGTTTATTTGTTTTCTTGTTAGAGTTCTCATTCACAATCAAACAAGTATTAAACCACAATCTGAAAAATAAGAATATAATATACGCGCGTTTATTCTTATATGAAGAGAGAGTTATGATTATCTAAGAAGACTATTATTTTAGAACATAGTTTTAGAATTCCAAAAAAATGTTATTTAAATATTGTTTATGTGTTGGTTCATGGTGTTGCTATCCACAATTAGATGGTGCTAGGGGTGTTTACCGTCCACTTCAGTCGGTTTGGCTAAGATTTGTAGGTAAGCCGGCAGTTTTGACGGTTTGGTAGGGAATAGGAGTTGTAAAACTTAAAAAAACATTTTAAGAACTTGAATTTACTTTGAAAAAATTATGAAAAAGTATAAACAATTATACTAGAAAGTTATAAATCAGGTAGATTATAACATAAACAACCATCAATGGATCACATCTATAGAGAGTGTCACATATGTAAAAGAAATAGACTTTATCATAAAATTAGGGGAACCTAGACATAAAGAAACTGGAAAAAGGTTTCTAAGCAAAGTTGCTGAGAACCCTAGCTCCTTTAACCAACCACAACGCGAAGGTTGAGAAAATCAATGGTCGATGCCGCTCCAAGCTGGTACAAGAAAAGTCCATGTGTTATATATCGATGTGGATGGAGGGGTGTGAAACTATATTGTGGATGCTCAATAATTTCTTTGAGAAAAAGGAACTTTTAATTTGATTGAATTAAGATAAAAATCTTTATTACTTCACATAACAAATTTTGGCATATCTCATACTTGTTTTATGAAATTTGTTCATTATTGAGAGAAAAAGTGAGGGTATTAGGTGAACATAATGTTAGCAATGATGGATGAATCGCATAAAAAGAAACGGGAATTCTGCACACACTGTAATTTCCTGTAAAAAACCGATTCAAACGGTCACGGTTAGGCCTCCCCGTGACCGTTCAATCAAGTGTGAGACCTAACTGTCACGGTGAGGCCTAACCGTGACAGTTAGATCTGGGGATCCGTTAACAGTGATTGGGTATGTAATTAATGGGGAATTGATTGTGTGTAGTTAGGGTTTTGGGGGCTATATATATTTTTATATTTTTTTATCATATCACTTTGTTTTTATTTTAATTTTATCACTCGTTTAACCTAATCGTAACTCACAAGTTTGTGTTTTGTGTTTATTAATAATTTATCTTATTACAAGTATTTATTTATTATTAATGTGACGGTTTTGTGTTTAATTTGTTTACGAGTTTGTAAAAATAGGTTGTCATTATACAGACATATTGTATATATTTTCTAAATTTGAGTAATCACACTAGTTTGTTTTTATTTTTATTTTATCACACGGTTAACCTAATCGTAACATACGTGTTTGAGTTTTGTGTTTATTATTAAATTATCATATTAGAAGTAATTTTTGTGTTTAATTATTTATTAAACAAGTTGGTTGTTATTTTATCACATGGTTAACCTAAATCGTAAAAATCAGTTGTTATCAAACATATACAATTAACATTAACATTACAAATATAAAATAAACAAACAAAGAAACACAACCAAACAAACACAACCAAATATACAAGTCATCATAACTGAAACTGCACACATATATACAACGAGTTTTTACATACAAAAAGAAAGAAAATACAAACAAAATACCTATCTAATCCATCATTCCCGGATCGCTGCCCTGACCAGACCCGCTCGCGCCGGATGGGCCAGCACCGTCATGGCCTAGCCGCCTCGGTGGCTGTGACAACAACGGCGTACCGGAGGTGGCATAGTCGGCGACCATGTGCTGGATGACCCAGTCCAGCATATCCTCCAGCCTCGTGACCCTGTCTCGTGTGTCCTGAAGCATATCAAGAACATGAGCAGGCAATCGCACGGCATGGTACACGAGCTGAGGATGCTGGGGCGGGTCCTGGTCGTGCGGCGGGGGAATGAGCTGATCCTCCCCGCCGCCAAGGGGCTCGTGGGCATCCTGAAGGTGGACCTCAGCCCCCGCCAGCTCGGGGGGGTCCACCAACGGCTCGGGCACCCATGGCACGAGCTCATGGTATCTACTGAGCAGGTGCCACGTACCGTCGGAGAACCTCCGAACGATCCTCATCCCAGTGGCGGTGGTCCGGGCGGCCACGCGCACAGGAGTCGGAGGTAACGGGAGCTGGGACATGGCGTGTGCGTACCCCAAGCCCCGAGCGATCCGGAAAACGATGTTCCCGCCCACTAACGCCCCTCGCGACTGTCGATGATAATAACTAGCAAAATAATCAGCGAGGGCATGCGCGAGGTGGCAGTGTCGGTGTGTGAGTACACACCGAAGAAAAAAAAGGTCGGCGGTGTTGACCCTGTTGGTCCCCGCCCCACGACCGGCGATGGACGTGGCGATGAGTCGGTGAATGTATCTATATAGAGGGTCTCGTATATGAGATGACCTCGTATCACCACCGTACGGTCCGTCGCCAATGGTAGGCCACCAGACCTGATCGGAGTCGTCGGCCTCGCGGATCAAGGCCGTGGTGTACATCGGCTGTCCGACCTCCACCTCCGTGTAGAGGCCGCTGACGACAACGAACCGCCAAAGTGACATGCGGTGGAGGTGGCCGAACAACCGGAAAGAAATCTGCGCGGGCGCACGACCGTCCGCTATGTCGTCCTCGTCCAGCTCCGCAAGTCTATGCTCACGTGGACGGAATGTTAAGGTGCAGTAGAACTCCACGGTCAGCTCTCGATGGGCATCGTTGCTCATCCGGAACAGCTGCTCCCACGGGCCGTCCTCGCCGATAATCTCAAAAAAACGGTCCCGCTCTCCAACGAGCTGTAAGAAGTCCTCCGACAGGACGGTCCCCGGTGCCGGCACTCGTGCTCTTAGGGTCCTGAACCGCTCGTACGGTGTAGTCCCCTGCTCGAACTGTAAAAACTGGCAGTTATCAATGCCGGGAATAAAAGGATCGTCGGCATCCATATCTGCGAAAAAAAACGTATTTATCATTATTTACAATGTTTATAAAATTAATGGTTGACGGTTAATTATTATTATTATATTATTGGTGTTATTACTATTATTATTATTATGTATACTATTATTATTATTATTGGTATTATTATTATTATGTATACTATTATTATTATTAGTATTATTATTACTATTACTATTATTATTATTACTATTATTATTATTATTACTATTATTATTATTATTATTACTATTAGTATTATTACTATTATTATTATTATTATTATTATTATTATTATTATTAGCACTATTATTATTACTATTATTATTATTATTATTATTATTATTATTATTATTATTATTACTATTACTATTATAACTATTATTATTATTATTATTTAACTATTATTACTATTATTATTATTTATTACTATTACTATTATAACTATTATTATTATTATTATTATTATTATTATTTACTATTTCTATTATTATTATTTCTATTATTGCTATTACTATTATAACTATTATTATTATTATTATTTACTATTATTATTATTACTATTATTACTATATTATTACTATTACTATTATAACTATTATTATTATTATTTACTATTATTATTATTACTATTATTACTATTATTATTACTATTAGTATTATTAATATTACTATTACTATTACTATTATTATTATAACTATTATTATTACTATTATTTATTATTATTTCTAACAATAATAATAAACCGTCGACAAACTACGCTACACATACGGGAAAACCTATCAAATCTATAAGGGAAAACCTATCAAATCTATTTGGGAAAAACTATAAAATCTATAAGGGAAAACCTATCAAATCTATTTGGGAAAATCTATTAAATCTATTTGGGAAAACCTATCAAATCTATTTGGGAAAACCTATCAAATCTAATTGGGAAAACCTATCAAATCTATTTAGGAAAACCTATCAAATCTATGTTTACCTCTATGGATTAAAGCGGAAAATTACGTACCGAAAACGATAATGTAGCGGCGGTGGTGGTGTGACGGCGGTGTTGCAGCGGCGGTGGTGGTGCGCAGATGGTGAGTGGCGGTGGTGGTGGAAGATGGTGAGCGGCGGTGGTAGTGGTGGAAGATGGTGAACGGCGGTGGTGGTGGTGGAAAATGGTGGATTCACGGCGGCGGTGGTGGTGGTGGAAGATGGTTGAGCGGCGGTGGTGGTGGTGGTGGAAGGTGGTGATGAGCGGCGGCGGTGTCACGGGGAGGGCTCGAGGTGACGGTTTGGAGGCGGTGGAGGTGAAACATTGGGAGGATTGTGGTGGTGAAATGGTTGTGGTTGTGTGGTGAAATGGGGGTGTGCGAACGGTTGAAGATGAAATCAGTAACCACGAGGACACGGTTTGGCCTCCACGTGACCCCTTACAGACAGGAGGTCACGGTTTGGCCTCCACGTGACCTCTTATACACACGGTGCTCGAGATGTAGGTGCAATAATCGAGGGGAAATCGGATTTAAAAAATATCTCAAGAGGTCACGGTTTGGCCTCCACGTGACCTCTTCCCTTTTTTTATATAATTGTTATTATTATTATTGTTATTATTATTATTATTATTATTATTATTATTATTATTATTATTATCATTATTATTATTATTATTATTATTATTATTATTATTATTATTACTATTAATAATAATAATAATATTATTATTATTATTATTATTATTATTATTATTATTATTATTAACTTTAAATTTATTAATATTATTATTTCTTCTATTATTATTATTTCTATTACTATTATTATTATTATTATTATTATTATTATTAACTTTAAAATTATTACTATTATTATTTCTTCTATTATTATTATTATTTCTATTATTACTACTATTATTATTATTATTACTACTACTATTATTATTTCTATTATTATTATTATTATTATTATTATTTCTATTATTACTATTACTATTATTATTATTATTATTATTATTATTATTATTATTATTATTATTATTATTATTATTACTGTTACTATTATTATTATTTGTACTATTATTTTTATCATCATCATCATCATCATCATCATCATCATCATTATCAAATAAAGGGATCTTCATTAATATGATAAAGTATCGGAAAATGATAACTTACAAGAGGTATTGGTGCCTCTATGACGATCCGTTATTGTATCGTAATTATTTATACGATCCTCATATATATTTTGCCATGATATGCAAATCTCGGACAATGATAGCCCACACTGGGCATTGGGTAATCCCCTTCCAATTGTATGCAAATAAAGTGACATTGGTTAACATGAGCAAGTGCGACAACTGTATAGGTGAATAATGGCTCTGGGGCTGTTCTCAGCGGGAACCATGTCTGGCTGTCAAATGAAGAAATAAGATGCACAATACAAGTGAATGTTTCCGCAATTACGAGTCCATGGGCCGGAAAAGTTAGCCAATGGGTATCGGGTGCATGTTGAGTCGTGCCAAACCAATTTAAGCTATTACGAACAGAATCATAATAGCCAGGCAACTCGCGGTTCAAGTTGCTCCGTCAATACCACATGTTTCTGTCCATCTCCGACAACATTTGATGCCTAACCCATTCCCATTCATTTTGCTTTTTCCCTAAAGCCACCGCGATCGCCCGAAAACCACAGTTACCATCAGGCCGCACATCTTTTATAATCGAAACGTACCCGTGAATCCATTGGGGCAGCTGATCCTTAAACTTCATAACTTTTATCACGTCCTTTGGTTTCAATATTAAAGGAAACCCTAGGGCAGCTCCCGTAATCGGTACATTTGAAGCAGCCTTTGCCTGATTAGAACGGTCGTTGGGCATTTTAAACTGAGGGGTATATGAGCTATGCCTCGTCGGGTCAGGCATAGTTTGTTATGAGGAAGTATAGAAGCTGTGTCTAGCAGCCTCATACTGTGATGTATTGGAGTCCGCTCTTCTTTGTCGCTCCTTAATATTTGGACGACCACGTCGGTCATGACGCACCTCAGGTTCTTTAAGTTTTGACTTGCTCTTAAACAAAGAGTCAAATACTTTCTTAAACAATTTTTTCTTTACTTGAGGATTGGGAGACGACATAACCTTTTGTTTCAAGTCATCAAATTTCACATCATAGTCGGGTTCAGGCGGCGCGACGTACGCTGGCTCGAAATCAAGCTTCCTCCAGTGTGGATCTACCGCATCGAGTGGAATACTTATGACTGGATTTAAAGGTTAAATTACTAGTGAAAAATATGCAATCGTGTGACAACAGTAAATAAATGTATTAAGAAAAATATAACCTTCTCGGACGTATATCTCCAAACGACAAGCACATGGCAAGCCCATGGACGTGAACAACTGGTGTCCACATGAACCCCCAGACTCCTGAATCATTTTCATTTTCGTCAACTTTGATTCAAGGAGGCTAAGGCAAAAAATAGATATTTTATAATACAACTTTGAGAACAATGACAGTCGATGGTCTTTTTTAAGTTTCACACGGGACACCTCGAATGTTTTACAAATTTCAATCTCCTGGCCGCGCACGAGGTCACAAACATATCCGACAAGTGTGTGCAACGTATTATTGGTTCCTGTGAGGTAACTCTTGAAGTTGATATGTTGGCCCTCAACCCTATTAGTTGTAAACTCACCAAAGTTAAGGCGGTCGTACATCCAACAAGTAATAATTTTCTCTTTATACGGCACCAACCAATTATTCCAAATATATTCCCATACCTCTGAAAGAAATAACAAAATTTATAAAATGAACAAATAAATTATTAGAGTAAAAAGAACTATGAAATTCTTACCTTGTTTACCATCTTCAGTTAACTTTTCTTCCATCTTCCTGCAATTGTAATCGTACAATGCCTCTGTGGGAGACGAACACAAGGTCTTCCACCAGTATGGAAAATCCTTCCACATGCTGGTTTTGAATATCATATTCCACCGTCTTTTGATATTCTCCCTAACGTGCCACATGCATAGGTTTTTAGTAGCACTCGGGAACACGGTGTCACACGTGCTCATCAGGGCCAGGTCCCTGTCTGTGACAATAACGCGGGGCTCCACACACCCATCGAGCATATCTCTAATCCGCTCTAGTACCCATGTGAAGTTGTCCTGCCGTTCCCTCGATATAAATGCATGCGCAATACAAAACGACTTCGACGTCGACGTAACGCCAATAACCTGAACAAACGGAATGTTGTACATGTTGTTCTTGTACGTCGTGTCTATCAACATCACGTGCGGGAATGCGCGCCATATTTTATACGAAGTAGGATGACAAAAGAAAACATCTTCCACGTCCTTAGTAGTTGCATTCGTTCGTGTTTCATACACGAACTCTTTAGATTGTAGCAGGTTTTCAAGTTCCTGCATTGGTGTCATGCCTTTTCTCCCCTCAGCCCTAAACTTCGACGTCAGATTGTATATGTCTTGAACAACACAGACGCTGTAGGGAAAGTGCTCCCTTACGGCGGAATGGATATGTCGTGGCCGCACGTGCTGCCTGTGTAACTTCTCGACAAGATCAATTTCTTCGACAGTCATCTTCCTAAGATGCGCGTGGCCCTCCTCGTACATAACAGGATCGTGGTTATGCGTCTCGTTTCTCACCTCTAACATCCAACTGTCACTCTTTCCTACGTACTTCCCTACGAGTTTAAAGGGACATCCCTTCTTTATGCTCCCAATACGTCTACTTGTGCCAGTGAATTTAGGTTCACCACTACGATTGCATAATAGTTCCACATCCTTTTTTCGTGACCGACCCACCACAATGACGCACCCATGCTCGCGTCCTCTCATTTTAGCCCAGCTCTCCAAGTCCTCACGTGAATCAAAATACTGAAAAAATGATAAAGCTAGACATAAAAAACAATATATAAAACAAATAAAAAATAAAATAAACAAAAGAATAAAAACTCTTCGTACTTTATCGGTTTTATAAGAAACCATAGCCTTTCGAATCCGATCCTCATCCTCATCCTCATCATGCTCCGCGGTGTCCCCATGGTTTTCTTTGAGGTGAACCGAACCGTCACTCTCATCTGTGTCATTCCCATTAAAAGTATCCGACACATGTGTAATTTCTAGTTCTGACTGGTACGAGGGATGTATGTAATCCAGCTCTGTTTGTGAGTGGTACGTGTTCGGGGCATGCCCGTAAGAATTGCAAGGGGGATATCTGTACCCTTCACCGTAACATGTCAGTCCAAATAAAGAGTTGTACGCCTCTTGAGCAAATGTGTTCGACGGGTTGGTTTCCTCCTCCCCCCACGGAGGGTGACTCCCGTATACGTAATATTCCTAAAAAAGATAATGGTTAGATGTTTCAAATAATAAGTTATAATAAAACATATACTAGTTCAACCTGGTTCGAATCTTCGATATGTGGCACCTCATTCAAATCTGGAAGCTTCGGCTTTTTATAATGATCTCCCGAACCCGACATTGTTTTCGAATTAACGTGTTTTTAGAATGACGAAGGCTGAAAAATCTCGAGTGTTGGATGAATGAAAGCTCAAATGAAAAAAATTCGAATGAGATGTGTAGAGGAAAAAAATCAGAGGAAAGGTATTTAAGGTGAAAATCTGGTGCACAAACCGTCACGGTTTGGCCTCCATGTGACGGTTCGTGGCGCGATTCCCGGCCTTCTGTCAAAATCACGTCTACCTCAATCACGTCTACCTCGTACCTTAAACTGAGAACATCGTACCCTAGAGGTCACGGTTAGGCCAAACCGTGATGGTTTGGTGACCGCTTTTTAACTTTATCAGGTCATTTTGTCGTTTTGTTGTCACGAGGTCACGGGTAGTACCACCCTAAACCGTGACAGCAAGGCCTTGCGGTCACGGTTAGGGGCCAAATTGTGACCGCAAGCCCTAACCGTGACCGTTTGAACCGGCCTACCACCAAAAACCCCAACGATATCCCTAGCACAACCCAAAAAGAAATCATATCGAAGAAGGTACACTTCCTTTAAATGTTATGTGCTCAGATTAGGTTATAGGTATAGAGGGAAAGAGGGGTTTCATTTGCTTCTTTTGGTTTTTAGCTTTTAAATTTGGTTATCGTCAATGAAATTAGTATCCAACACATAAAAGCATAGACAATATCATCTTAAAAGCATATAAGAAAATTATTAGATATAATTTGACAAATATATTTTGCTAAAAAATTCAAATATTACAAGCTGATGATTAGATATAAACAACATGAGAAATAATAAAAATAAGACATATATAGAGAGAGGCGGGTTTATGTTAAAAGAACAGAACCTATGAAGCGTACGGTATTCGTATATAATGACACATCATATATATAGAATGACGAAAAATATGTATACAATAACACATCATCATATATATTATTAATCACCGCTATATATAATAGCGCACGGTTATTTGTATAATCTCACACATTAATATTTAAAAGGGTCAATTTTAAAGTTTAAAAAAAATCAAGTTTTTATATCAGGATACTATTAAAAAATAGTTGAATTATATACATTTATAAAAATTGTTAGAAGTAGCATCCCCACAGCTGAGGTGTACAACAACAATTAATTATTGATGTTAACAACAAATCCCCACAACTCATCAAACTTGCTTCTATTATCCTCTCAATATTCCAATATTAGAACACCTCATTCTTGATTTGTTAGAGTTAATTAATTAAATTGGCTGCAACTATATATAGCTGAAACATTAATTTCTTTTTTTAATGAGTAAATTACTATTTTGGTCCCTGTGGTTTGGTCATTTTAACCATTTGAGTCCAAAAACGAATTATCTAACAAATCAAGCCCTATGGTTTGTATTCTATAACTATTTCAGTTCAATATACTAACAGAGTTAGATTTTTCAGTTATTTTTTAATAAAATGACCAAACTGCCCTTCGACTGAAATGGTTATTTTTTAATAACCTCAGGGACCAAAAATGTAATTTACTCTCTCACACAAACATATATATATATATATTATATAAAAATATATATTATATATATATATATTATATTATTATTTATTTTGTATTATATATATTATATATATATATTATATAAAAATATATTATATTATTTATTTTGTATTATATATATATTTATATATTATATATTATATTATATATATATATATATATAGATGCACGAAATGTTTTATTTTTACTTTTTAAAGTTTTTTAAATATTAAGCTTAATTTTAAATCGCTCGGTTATAAAGTCGTATTTAAACATTCATCTTATCTAACGGAAAATTTAAAAGCGTTTAACTTATTATACTTTTATTTGAACGGTTAAACTTACTTAAACATCCTTGATCCTTTTAATCTTTTTTATTTATTTAAACCACAAAGTCTTTTTAACTGTTATTTTATTTAATATTTTTTAATCGTTCAATTCTATAAGCTTCTTTTTAAATTTTTTTGTATTTATATATATTTTTAATTATTTGGCTCGTTTAAACGTAATTTATCGCTCTTTTATTTGAACGTATTTTTACTATTTGTTTATTAAAAAGCTTTCTTTTTCAAACCAACCTGTTAAAATTATTTAACCTGTTTGACTAATATATGTGTGTATATGTTAAAATATTTTTATTTTTTATTTTTTAAAGTTTTAAAAATATATTTTTAAACCGTTTGGATTTTAAACTGATAAGTTAATTACTAAAAAATATTTTTTAAGTGTTTATAAACCATTTGGTTTTCAAACATCACTCTTTATACAATTGGTTTTTAAAATTTATAAGGTTGGTTTTTTAAACAATTTTTAAAATCACTAATCTTCAAATTGTTCGGCTTTAAAATCTTTCGGCTTTTTAAACATATATTTTATAATCATTCGGCTTTTAAATTTATTTTTTAATCGTTCATCTTACTTAAATGTCTTTTAAAATCTTTTCGCTTTTCAAATGTTTTATTTAAATAGCTTTTTAAACCGTTTAACAAATTAAACTTCTTTCTAAACTTGTTTGTCTTATTTGAACGTCTTTCAAATCGATTGTTATTCAAACGCAACGATGAACTTAAAAAGTTTAAATAAACTAAACACATATAATTTTAATATCGTAAAAGCCCTAATTGTAATAATCAAAACTCAAGTTAATCCTTAAAATAATACAAATGACATAAATTTATGACAAAGAATCAAAAAGAGAAAAAAGATGTTTTAATAAAATGAATTGTTGAAAAAGAAAGCATTTTAATAAACGAATAGTAAAAAGACGTTAAAATAAAAGAACATGATAAAATTACGTTTAAACTAGCCGAATAATAAAAAACATGTATAAATACAAAAAAATTTAAAAAGAAGCGTAATAGATTTGAGCGATTAAAAAAACGCGTTTAAATAAAATAACAATTAAAAATAATTTGCGGTTTAAATAAAACAAATAGATTAAAAGGACATTTAAGTAGCTTAACAATTTAAATAAATAGTATAATAAGCCAAACGATTTTAATTTTTCTGTTAGATAAAATGAATGGTTTAAATACGACGTTTAAAACCGAGCGATTTAAAATTAAAATGTAAAAAAATTTGAAAAATAAAAATAAAAAAATTCCCTGAATATAACACATATATATATATATATATAATATGTTTGTGTGAGAGAGTAAATTTCATTTTTGGTCCCTGAGGTTATTAAAAATAACAATTTCAGTCCAAGGGTATTTTTGTCATTTTATTAAAAACTAACTGAAAAATCAAACTCTGTTAGTGTATTGGACTGAAATAGTTATAGAATACAAACCATAGTGTTTAATTTGTTAGAAAATTCATTTTTGGACTCAAACGGTTAAAATGACCAAACCACAGGGACCAAAATAGTAATTTACTCTTTTTTATTAACTTAATTAATTTAAAATCTAAATAAATAATTAGAATATTTTTAAATAAACTTCAACATAGTTTTGCATTTGATAGTTTTGCAAAAATGTGGAAAGACATCACATACTTTTTACAGAAACAATCCGTTGATTGGGGCCTATGTTTCATGTTACATGGAACAAGATGGACCCTTTTATATGTTATGTTACATCAAAATTACACACATATATTTATTGCAAAGATGATACGAACAAAACATGTGTATATTTTGTGGCTAGCAAAATACTAGGCATGACGACACAATGAATTGCAGAATTATAATGAAATCACGATCGACCTAGAAATACTACCATGAAACGTAAAAGCGACAGACTAGCATCGCCTAACAAATAAAGAGGTGAAATTTAAAAGGCATTTAATACAAGTAAAATTTAGTAAAATATAAATGTAGAAAACCTATTTTTACAACTTATAGATGATAAGAAAACAAGGCAACACAGCACGAGAATCAAATACAACCAACTCGCCATTTTCACCACTCACTGAGTCACACCCAACTCGGATACTATAAACCGGGTCAAACTCATGCTGCTTCCTGACCCGACCCGCAATGACCCGACACACAAGCATCGCCTTCCTCCCTCTGCCACCACCGCCGCTATCATGCGCCACCCCGCTGCCGGAATACGTACACAACGCCGCCCCCTTCCCCCACTGCAACCACCACCCTCCGCCACCGGCCGTTTCATAACCACCGCCGCCGGTGGGCCCCAAACATTGAAACCTCATCACCTCATTTCCATCTGCAACACAACGTTCATGGTCCTCACCCAGACCCGACCCGTCATTATCCTTTGACCCGGACCCGGACTTCACTAACTCCCTGTACTCCTCGAACCGGGTCACGGTTCGGGCCAAATTCTGGACTTTGAAAACCATCTCGATCCGACCCGAAAACGCCTTGGGAGACCAACTGGTGTGGAATATTATCTCAATAACGTTACGTGAAGGGTGTCCCTCCGGCAGCTCGGTCAACGCCGGAAAGTAAGATTCCGACTGGCGTGAGTGTCGCCGGAGATTGGAGGATGTGCTAATGCTTCGGACCCTGGTATTATTATTATTATCGGGTTTTCTTGATGGTGGGTCGATTGACGTTGGTTGCGACGGTTTCTGCTTTCTGGGTTTATGCTTTTTAGTGTCGACGACGTCTTTGAGGCTCTGAAAACTCCTTCTGCAACTTGAAGACGGTGGAAGAAGATGAATATGACGACTCTCAACGACGTCGTCTGCTGCTTTTGATTTGCATTGTAACGACTTCACCCACCCAGCCGCCATCGCCGGTGACCTTAAAGACTGTAGCTTTTGTTGTTTGTGCCTATCTATATATACAGAATCTGTATCTATATATCTCTGGTTTCTGTCACTGTTTGTTTTTGTGGGTTGGAAAGAATGCCATGGAGGAGGGTGAGGACGATAATAAATCGGTGGGTGGTGTGAAAGACGGAAATGCCCTTGAGAAAAGTGAGGAATTACGGGAGCACGTGGGGGAGATATTCATAGAAGCAAACGAGGGTGAGAATCAGAAAACAAAATGGTGCATTAATGAGTATTAAATTTCAGGATCCAAAAGACCATCAATGGTGCTCAGCTTTGGAGAAGATGATTCCACCAGGTTTCATGTGGTGGAAGTTCAAATTGCTTTGTTTATTTGTTTGTTTCATAACTAATATATACACAAATTTGAATGTTTGATTATTTATTAAGATTTTTTTGGTCGATACTAGTAGTAAAGTAATCTGATTTCAAAACAAGTTTATGAGCTTAAAATTAAATGTTGTGTGCACGTGAATGGTGATTTTAGATTTTTAGAAGTGTGTGTTTGTGACTAAAAATAATTAAGATAATTTTGCTTATTAGTTAAACATACACATAACCTAGAATAAAAACTGATAAATCATATTATTAATATTCAAATCTACTACATCTCTTTTCTTTAAATTAGTTAATTTTGAAAGGGATAAAAGATAGATATATATTGTGTTATTTAAATGTATATTGTGGTGGTGTTTTGTTGCAGTCGAAAACATTAGGGGTTACAAATGATAATATTTGCTATTTTGTATGATTAAATAGTTATATAAACTATGTAAGTGGTACTCATACGGTTTTGGGGTAGTTTTCAGCATGTGCCTTTGCAACAAACATGAAACCTCAATTCCACTAAACAATCATTTATAAAATACTGTCGTCAAACGTAAATAAGACCAGGCTACAAGCAATGATAAAAACCTATATTAGATTTATTGATTTTTTTCTATCTATACTATATATAAAGTATATAATAGTAGTATTTTAAAATATCATAAAATTAAGAACAATTTGAATACTCAATACATAAAATACAACCACTTTGAGAGTAAAATAGTATTTTTAATATTATTTATAGATTGCCCTCACAATTAATTACATAATAATCTTGTACTTACTGTAACTTATATAAAAGTTTACATTATCTTCCCATAAACCAAAAAACTTAATTTGTTTTAAGATTTCAGTTATATCTTTTAATATAACATAACATAACATAACAATTGTAACCTGTTATTTTTTAATATATCATGTTTAAAAACTTTTTGAGACTACAGTTGTAACCTGTTATTTTTTAAACGTTTTGGTGTAAATTTTTGCTAAATCGATCTGTATTTTGTGATGTACAACAAGTTAATGCATAAATGTACAAGTCGTCACGCAAAACCCATTTATTTGGTGTTTTGAATTTTAGCTTAGAGAAAAGTATAATCGACTTTTGTAAAATTACTACAAAAATAATAAAAATTAGATACACGTGTTGGATATATGTAAAATATCGTACCGACGCATTACGTGAACACCCTTCTAGTTTACAATAATGGTTGCACACTATTACACACAACATATCATAACTTCATAATGTAACTTGGTTAAGTTAGTAGAAATGCAAATTAACTCAATAGGAATTTATTGTTTAGAGATAACTATTTGACAAATACATATAAGTAGAATTTTAACCGGGTGTAATAACTATAAATTTATAATTGTTAAATACATATAACTTTGTACAAGTGTTAAGAGAGTTTGTTAGTAAAGAGTTATGATATCGGCATATCAATACTCATATATATATATGTCTTGACCTTGAATGTTTAACTGGCCTGGATGATCTAAAGTTGGATGTCCAAACTTAATAGTTTATGCTAAATGGTGTAAACATTCATGGTTAACATAATAACCTATTAACACGGATAGAATTAATACTTGAAACAGGTGTATACATTCCATACATATATACGTCTGATTCATAACCTGCTTATACGTGTGATTGGCCATTTCACTATTATAACATAATATATTGATTGTAACATATGTTTGCTTGCTAAGTTATTTGACAAATGCTTTAACGCCTTTGAAAATGAGTTGTGGTGATTAGATGCCATTGAAGAGTGGGATGAAGTTATTTTGAAGGCTGGCAAGTTGATTGCAAGCAAATGCAAGACTTTGTAATATTATATATGTTTTGTAGCTAACTTTGAATAGATGCTAAGAATCTTTAAATTTGTGCCTTGAAAACAAAGTAACAAAAATGTTTTTGGTAGGCACTAGTTTTCAAATCCAAGCCCTTCAATTCCAAAGGAATTGTCTTTTTAAAAAAGAAAAACGACTTTAAGCTACGAATAATTTAAATGTAGTATCAATACGCGTACGAATATATATCTTTTCTCATCCTGGTTGAATACTATTTATTACTTTTGAGTTTTGAAGTTAAAACATGATTAGTTAGGTGTAAACTGAATTTTATATATATTCTTTGCATCAAACATGAAATCTAAGCCTCTAAGGTGTTTAAATTGTATACATTGTTATAAATAAGTAAAAATGTTAAAGAAAAATTAAGTATTAATCTGATGGTATAATTTTGTTTGTCATTTCAAATTTAATTAGTTAATTAATGAAAAATGAATATAAAATTGCATGGAAATCCTAATTAGAAAGAATCAAGAAGAAGGAATCTTGACATGGGAGTTGATAATAGAAGAATATTAGGGGAATGGAAGCTGGCGAATTATTTGAATGGATTATCAAGATTAAAACTTATTGCAAATCTAGCAACCCCCATATTTTCATATAATGCCAAAGAAGTCCTCCCATTTGATTCACTTAAAGTTTTTGCTACATTTTATGGGGATTTTTATTTTACTTTATTTGGGCGTTCATTTTTATCTATCACGGATGATTGTGTTTGAGTGGTTAGCTAGGTTTTGTGATATCTTTGAGCATTCACACTTTCTTTTTTATTGTCATTCTTATATTTATATTAAAAATAAAAATATTATTTTGTACTATCTCTTTTAATTAAATAATATTTTTTTAATATTTTTATCATTATATTTTCTCTCTCCTCCACTCATAATCACTTTTAAAAAATATTACAAAATTTATAAGATTGTACCATATTTCCCTAAATATGGGGAATCATGGTACAATTCTCATAAATTTTCCCTCTCCTTCACTCACAACCACTAACAACCATTCCCCATAATAAAAGACACACATTCACATAAAAAATGATTGGTCGTTTTTAGGTGTATTGTTGTTAGTGGCGGAGCTTGAATTCTTTCATGAGGAAGGTAGGGGCGAAATTAAAATTTTAAGATGGATGAACTTAATATTTATATAAATATTTAAACTATCGGGCAAAAAGTTTACACTATCAAACTAAAATGTAACACTGCTGACGAAAAAAATACGGGGGGTTCGGGGGCGGCGGCCCCTATGATGCTCCGCCATTGAGTATCGTTCTATCTTTAGTTACCTTGCTTTCTTTGTATAATTATTAATTCAAAATATTTAAACGTTTAAATGAACATTTACATGTCTTATGATCGACAAAAAGAAATGTAGCTTTAATAAAATCAAAACTTTTAACATATTACTTGAAACGCAAGTAGATGACCATATTACAATAAATGACAAACAATTATAAGTTAGAACATTAAAGCTAACATAAACTATTGATCAATCTAATCATGACACAAAATGTATTCCTAATGAAACTTTTAGGACGTTTTATCATGTCCTTTTTGTAACTGACTAGCAAATTTAAAGAGCAAATCTATTTGTAACTTATCTAATATATAAGATATATATCAAGCACACACCATTATGTAACTATATATTAAATGTTTCTATTTTTCTAATTTTAGATTAAAATATATTTGCTTTTTATTTTAACTTTTCATAGTACTGTTGTATATAAATTCAAATGTGTTGTTAAGATATTATTTTTGATTTACATCAATTTTATCGCGAACTCGATTAAATGTTTATTGTAAAGTTATATTTGATAGCACCCAGTTTATAACAAACAAGAAATAAAAACTCGTTCATAGTGACGAGATCGTAGGATGATAGTAACTTGTTTGTGATAGTACAATAATGTGGTTAAGTACATAAAAAACAAAATGCATAAATTTATAAGGATCGATTTTAGATGTAATATATAGATACAAAATAGTACTATGTCTCACACAATAGAAGGTGCTTTTTATATTAAAAAACTAAATCTGAAAACTTTAAAAGAAAAAAAAGATATTTTTGGTGATCAATTAGGTGAAGACATAAACAAACAAACAAACAAACAAACCCAGTATATCCCACTCAAGAGTAGGGTCTGGGGGGTGGGTGGTGGCAAGTCTTTCCTCTATCCAGATAGGTAGAGAGACCGCTTCCAAAGAGACCCCCCGGCTCGATAACAAAAGCAATAAAGATAGGAAATCAACATATAATCAAACATACGATATAAGCTATATGATATATGATACCGTACCCATCATACAGCAAACATTAAAATATCACCAAAAAGGAATATAAAATGAACAAGCATGCATCAGGGAAGCAACAAATTTTCCCTAAAAATCGCAGTGTACTACATACACATCAGGCCCCGTAAGAAGTAATCAGACTCCCTTCCTAGCTACAGAAACCACTAAAAGTCCTTAATTTTAATTCTACGTCTCCACTCGCTCCTATCCTCGATCATGTGCTCAGAGAGGTGCAAGTGTTCCATATCTCGCCTAATTTTCTCTTCCCAAGTCAGCCTAGGTCTTTCTCTACTCTTCCTACCCTCTATGACGATGTTCTCCACTGCTCTGACCGGTGCTGCCATTGGTCTCCTCTTGACATGTCCATACCATCTTAATATTCCCTCTCGTATTTTATCTGCAATACAAGCCACTTCTAACTTCTGTCGAAACACTTCGTTTCTTATCCGATCCAGTCTTGTATGGCCACTCATCCACCTTAGCATTCGCATTTCCGCAACCTCTATTTGTTTCTCGTGCGATTTCTTTATGGCCCAGCAGTCTGTTTCATATAGCATAGCTGGGCGTACCACGACTTTGTATAGTTTTCCCTTAAGTTTTGCTGGAAACCTCTTGTCACATAGGATCCCTGATGCTGCTCTCCACTTGCACCATCCTGCTTGGACACGGTGAGCTACATCGCTGTGTATCTCTCCGTCTTCCTGCAAGTACGAGCCCAGGTATTTGAACCTAGATGTCCGTGGGACCGGCATACCCTGGATACTGATTTGGGTGTCCTCTTCCTCGTCACCACCAAAGTTACAATGCATGTATTCCGTCTTAGAGTGACTTATCGTTAATCCTTTGTTCTCCAGCGTTGCTCTCCACTGCTCTAGCTTGTCGTTAAGCATCATTTTAGATTCTGCTATTAAGACAATATCATCCGCAAAGAGCATGCACCACGGGACTGACTGTTGTATAGACTTAGTCATCTCATCCAACACTAGTGCGAAGAGAAATGGGCTCAATACCGATCTTTGGTGGAGTCCCACTTCCACTGAGAATGAGTCTGTGTCTCCTACCGGTGCTCGCACACGCGTTTTTGCCCCGTCATACATATCCTTAATTAATTTGATATACCTCTCTGGTACCCCTCTAAGTCGTAAGTTTCCCAATTAGTTGTCACGGTACACTGTCATAGGCCTTTTCCAAGTCGATGAATACCATATGGAGGTCCCTTTTCTTTTCTCAATATTTCTCCATTATCCTTCTTATGACGTGTATGGCTTCTGTCGTAGAGAGTCCTGGCATAAATCCAAATTGGTTTATTGCTATCTGGTTTCCGTCTAATTCTCGTGTCAATAACTCTTTCCCATAGTTTCATCGTGTGACTCAGTAGCTTTATTCCCCTGTAGTTTTCGCAACCTTGAATATCTCCTTTTTCTTATATATGGGGACTATGACACTGGTTCTCCACTGGTCTAGCATCTTCCCTGTCTTAAAGATAGTGTTAAATAGATCTATTAGCCATTTGAGACCCTCATCACCCAGGCATTTCCACGCTTCAATCGGTATGTTGTCTGGCCCCACCGCTTTAGCCCTTCCCATTTTCTTCATGGCTCTTGTAACTTCGTCAACTATGATGCTTCTACAATAGCATTGGTTTTGTTGCGTTGTTTGAGTTGTTCTATCTACCTCAGTTTGTTGATTTTGATTCCTATTGTTAAATAGGTTATCGAAGTAAGTTTTCCATCTGACCTTGATATCTTTCTCCTTCACCAAAACCTTTCCTTCCGCATCCTTTATGTACTTGACCATTGTCAGGTCCTGTCTTCTTCTTTCTCTTGCCTTGTGTCACACCCCAACCTTGACGGCGGAAACGTCGAGGTGTGAGAGTTAAGATCGTTCACAGCCACATAACGCTAGCCTTAAATGTAAATATTATTATTATAAGTTGCAAATGCAATTACAATCATAAGTTTCAACATGAAATAAGTCAACATAAAACAAAAGTAATCCAAAGCTTTTCATTCTTTAATCTAGGTCCAAATCCTAGATTTATGCAAACTTCAAATGATGACTTCAGACTTGGTATTTCCTGAAACATGTTAAAAATAACGGGTCAACTATAAAGTTGGTGAGTTTCCAAGGGTTTCATATACATAATATCCCATGGGTTTTCAAGTAGCAATTCATGTCATAGGTTATGAGTTAGCAAGTTTATAAAGCACATATAGTACAATCAAACCTCGACTAGATTATATGTTTATATGAGTGGCTAAGTGTACTTGGTTCCCTAGTGCACAAGCATACGGCTCCTAGGAGTCGGCAATACATCGACTTTAGCACCAAATAGGCTTGTCAGGCCCAAAGATCTAAGACGTCGCCAGGCTAGCAATAGTTAATGATTGTAAACAATATATGTAACTCTTATAAGACTTACAATAACACAAATAACCATGACAAAAATAAAAGTATGAATTGCATGTGCTTTTATAAGATCTAAACGTTTATAAGTGTATGTTGAATAATGTAACATGTTTCACCCCAAAACGGTGTGAAATAGCATAAAAGGGGCAAGGAAACTCACTTGGCAAATAAGTATAAGTAGGACGACTAATAAGAATAATAATAGGTGTCGTTCCAACGTGAATAGTCACAAGGCACCTATATATGTATATATAATCACAAGGTTAACGTTTAATAATAAGTTTAACAATTTAACAAGAATTAGGGTTATAGGTGGAATTTGGGGTTTTGATAGATAAATAAAATTAAATTATGGAGCCACTTAAATTTTAATTCAATGGAAAAGGTTTATACCATTTAAGTAATTTAATATAAAGAGATGACATGAAGCTAAACCATTTGTAATAATTTGGTAAAGTTTAACATAAGGTGTAAACAAGTTTTTATAATTATTTGCAATGACCTTGTTTTGACAATAATCAAAATAACGTCGTGTCCAATAATAATTTATTATTTAAACCTATTGTTAAATAAATTATTTAACTTCAAGTCCATTTTACAAGTTTTTTAGAAATAACTTTCAATTAATCTTTGTTATAATGTTTTTGTTAAGTATTAAAATTTTAAAATTTACAGAATATAATTTGGTACCTTTTAGAATGATTTTAGTTATCAAAAATGATTTTTATAATATTTATAAATTTTCTGTAATTTAAATAGATGAAGAAAACCTTTAAAAAAATGGTTGAGGGTGCCCGGGGTCGAACCCGGGACCTCAAATGTAATGGTTTATGCACTTAACCGGTAGGCTGAAGCGCCTATGCCTGTTAAGAGCTGGGTTCCAATTCTTAAAAGCATTAATCACATGCATCCCCAATTTCCATAAGAACCCTAGAATCGATTAGAGCTAAATTGAACCCCCATTTGATTATGTAAATGGAATCAAGCTTGGGGCTTTCAACACCCATGTAAAACCGAGCAGGTAGGTGGGTAAAGTTACCCGATTTGAAGTCGAATCGAATGTAAGCAGTATGAAGAACGTTCGCGACCTAGCTTGGTTTAGTTAGATGTGCAAATGATGATGATAATCCAATTCGTTACACATATAGCTTCTATTGATCTTGATGAAGAAAAGACCTCTATCAATTGAGGATAGAATTGAAGAGAGGACGGGGTTCGAATGAGTTGCAGGTTACGAAGAATGTAGTGTTTGGTTAGGATGTTTGAGAGTGTTTCTGATGAAATTGAGTTTGCTAACAATCCAGAATTGATTATACCATCGATTAAGATTCATTTAATTTGATTATTATGAAGTTTAATTGATTGAACGGTTGTAGTGAATAATGGTGACGGTTACCGAACCTATTCGGTACCATTGCCGACCTTAAACTCGATTTAAAGCGTACATAGGGTTCGAAACGGTTTCTTAGAACGTTTGGGATCGGTTTTTGGGTCAAAAACGAGTGATTTCAATGGTTTTGGGCCGTCGCCGGACTTGGCCGGAGTTGTCACCGGCCCTTCGCCGGATTTGCGGGAATGGGAATAGGATGGGGGGTTGGGTTTTGTGATTTACACGTTTGGTCCCTGTGGTTTTAACAGTTAACATTTCATGCATAAACTTCCCAATCAAGGCTTCCATATTTGCACACAACCCCCCATACTTAATTTAAGTTTATGTTTTAAACATTATTTAAGTTTAATAACTCTTATAAGTTATTGTTATAAGTAATCTATTATTACTGATATCGTTTATTCATTATTATTACTTATTATTATTGTTACTATTATTAATATTAACATAATTATTATTATTTAATATTTATATTTTTAACTTTCATACATAGAAACTTAATAACTATATAAACAACCCATGAATTTCATAATTGACAATAATGATCCATGTGGAATAAACGAAGTTAACATTTTATTAACAAAAAATATGAGATGTTACAGTCTCTCCAACTTTTAAGAATTTCGTCCCGAAATTAAGAATGAAACTTAAATGAACAAGAGGTTTTAAATGAAAGATAAGTGTACGAACGGACAGTGATAGACGTTTGATTACAGATGAGACGTTTCACTTTAGGGAATCCTTCAAGTCTCTTGACATAATATATGCCAACTTGAACTCTTCTAGTGAAATACGGGACGTTTTGAGAGGAAACATTGGAAAACGATGACAAGTTACCGTGGTATGTTAGACTTATAAAGCACAACTTCTAGAATATAATTTCGTAGTAAAACGATGTCTAGAAATCAATAAAAGATCAATAATGATAAGAAAGGTTAACCGTCGGGATTTAAGAATCCCAAACATCACTATATAAAATGATCTTAACGCATTTCTTGTAAATATGTATTTCTCCTTTGACCAACCATCGGTCTAAGAATAATACGATATGAAGATTTTGAAATGAGTTCACGACGATGATTAGAAACATTATTAAAAGCAGAAAATGAATCGGTTATCCAAAATAACAATCGATGTTTTAACGACATACCACGGTAAACGATTATTTGAAACAGATACAGGTTAATTTCTCGACCCGTTATCTCACATGAGTCAATATGAAATTAGCCAATCGGTCTATAGTGCACCAATTTTCATCATGACCCCTAAGATAAGAAGCATTTTAGTTGAAGGAAAAGTTAAACAGGAGATCCATAGGATCACGAATGTTAGGTCTTGTCATATGTGAAGGTAAGACACTTGGACACATACCAAGTTACGTCTTTTCCTTTACGCCAAACCCATGACTACAAGTTACGAAGGTTTATGAACCTCCACGTCACAGTGTAAGTAATAACGAGTCTCATTGATCGAAATCAAATAGATTTTTAAAGATTTCCAAGGTTAAGGGTTCAAAAGTGATTCAAGAAGTAACGCAAACAATAAGAAATGCATTTGTAACCATGTTTTGCAAGGTAACAAATTTCCAAATATAAATTGCATACGTAATTCATCAAACCCATAAGTAGGGTCGAAGAAACATTCGTATGACTAGAAAGACATGAACACAAGTTGATAATGTCTTTATTTAACAGAAAGATTGTTTAAGAAAAGCTATCATCGCGCAACCAGGTTTTAATGATAACCCATAAGGAAAGTCGATAAGTAAGGAATAAATGGTTCCATATAGCTAGATCATATCAAAACATGAGGATAAAGGAAAAGAAATCGAGTTAAGAATTTAAATGCTCTAAGCTTGGAATCAAAATCAACCTAAAGTGATCGGGTCTCCTTACAAGTTCAGAGATCATGCTTTGGCTTGATAGGTCGAAACATTAACATTGTTTCACCCTTCAGGTTACTACATGTTTCTTGTCACTTGATTAAAACCTTGGTAAGTTGAAGATCAAGAAATGAGAATATTCATCAAGGTGTGGTTTTCACTCCTAACTTGATGGTGTATTCCCAAGGTATGACCTCTAACCTACCAATTAAAAAACTCGATCCCAACTCATTGTTGAAGATCCACAGAAATAAAACGAGGTAACTCACCATTAAGGTAAGGGACATCACTCCTATCTTAACGGTGAAGTTTTACAAAAATAAAATATAACAAGATAAACTTCTTCATCAAAATCCAGAATTCACTTCTACTTTGATGAGGTCGTTCCCTTTGAGAAAATACAATCAATGAAATTATCCTCAAGGTATGAAATTCACGCCTATCTTGATGATTGAGCTTTATAATAACAAGAAAACAATCGAGAATTGACATTTGTCACCAAAGTACGGGTTTCAACCCTATTTTGGTGAGATCATGTCATTTGTGAAATGTAAGTTCCAAAGAAAATAATTGAAGTCAATCCTCAAAATAAGGTAATCACCCCAATCCAGAGGATAAAATTTCATAAAACACACGATTGGAAACCATTTATCGAAACGAATAGAGAACCATCACCAAAGTAAGGGAATCACCCCTGTTTTGATAGGTTAGAATCATTTAGGAGATACGAGTGTTCTTAGTCATAGGTTGACTTGAAACTCTTGCATCTCTTGCATCTCTCACGGTGCAAACGGTATGAAGTTTGACATAACAGCGGAAAGGAAAAGAATATCAATTAGAAATTCAGGAAATTTCAAGTTACATCAATGTAACAAAAGAGAAAATCATATTTGCAAAATTTAAGGTCAAAGTTCGAGGTAACAGAATTTGTTATGATGATGTTCAAATCTTGGATGGTTTAAATCGGGGGGACGAAATCAAGGACAGGGAATTATTCAACACCACCATGAGATGTGAACATTCGATTCATAATCGAAAGGGAATACATGGACTTCTCAGGATATAAGGTCAACCATAACCTTATTGAAGACACACGTACTTATAAGTGGTAACAAAGTTATAATTAGTTTATTCGATCATTGAGGTGAGTGACCACTTATAATATTTGAGTTAACAAAATTACATTCAATTAGCAAAGTATCCAGAGATGTAGGAATTCCACCTATAACATTGAATGACTTTAGTTATAGGACACACCCTTAGAAAGAATTTGAAAACCATAAGTAACGATTTAAAATTTTAAAGATCATTCGGTTTAGATTCCCAATATCTTTGGGTATAACAAGAGTCATGTACACGTTGATCAAGGTATAGAAATAGCTACATGAAACGCCTAACGTGTAACGATGTTTAAACGTAGGAGTTGAAAGGTAAGACGAATTCAATATCACAGGAACATTATGTATGATAAGAATGAGAAGAAACCAGTTCAAGAAATCAAAGATTTTTAAGATACAAAGAGGATGGTTCCATTTAGTAACGCATTACCATTTGGAATCGTTGACACGTCAAGGTAAATTGACCCACTTGCCTTAGAGACTTGTGTATGTTGACCATAGTTTATCACTCATCCCAGAAATCCCCAGGTAAGCATAACTGGTCTCGCAATGAGATTTATACGATATGCTTGCCTTAGCCCGAAGGCCTTTTGCCAGGAAATCCAGAATACAGGTGTCTATGGTCACACAAATTTCTTAGGTTCATGAAATCAAAACCTTGATGAGATTTTTAATGATTAGACATAGAGTCTAAGGAATTAAACCCACGATAGGTAGTGTAGATTCCACACGTCGTCGAGAATAAGTTTAGGAAGTTTCATTTGTCGGGGAGAGTCAAAGAGTTAAAGTTAAGTTTAGGGAGACAAGTAACTAAGTTTTAAGCACACATAAGGCAATCCTATGCTAAGACATCAAGTTGCATAAAAGGCATAGCATTATGTAGCACGCAAACAATAAGTAAGCACAAAAGTATAATGATCTTTCTATGAGGTTCATGCATAAGCTATAGTCTAGGTCACCATTTCTAATAACCTAAATCCCTATAGTTATGGGCTCTGATACCAATCTGTCACACCCCAACCTTGACGGCGGAAACGTCGAGGTGTGAGAGTTAAGATCGTTCACAGCCACATAACGCTAGCCTTAAATGTAAATATTATTATTATAAGTTGCAAATGCAATTACAATCATAAGTTTCAACATGAAATAAGTCAACATAAAACAAAAGTAATCCAAAGCTTTTCATTCTTTAATCTAGGTCCAAATCCTAGATTTATGCAAACTTCAAATGATGACTTCAGACTTGGTATTTCCTGAAACATGTTAAAAATAACGGGTCAACTATAAAGTTGGTGAGTTTCCAAGGGTTTCATATACATAATATCCCATGGGTTTTCAAGTAGCAATTCATGTCATAGGTTATGAGTTAGCAAGTTTATAAAGCACATATAGTACAATCAAACCTCGACTAGATTATATGTTTATATGAGTGGCTAAGTGTACTTGGTTCCCTAGTGCACAAGCATACGGCTCCTAGGAGTCGGCAATACATCGACTTTAGCACCAAATAGGCTTGTCAGGCCCAAAGATCTAAGACGTCGCCAGGCTAGCAATAGTTAATGATTGTAAACAATATATGTAACTCTTATAAGACTTACAATAACACAAATAACCATGACAAAAATAAAAGTATGAATTGCATGTGCTTTTATAAAATCTAAACGTTTATAAGTGTATGTTGAATAATGTAACATGTTTCACCCCAAAACGGTGTGAAATAGCATAAAAAGGGGCAAGGAAACTCACTTGGCAAATAAGTATAAGTAGGACGACTAATAAGAATAATAATAGGTGTCGTTCCAACGTGAATAGTCACAAGGCACCTATATATGTATATATAATCACAAGGTTAACGTTTAATAATAAGTTTAACAATTTAACAAGAATTAGGGTTATAGGTGGAATTTGGGGTTTTGATAGATAAATAAAATTAAATTATGGAGCCACTTAAATTTTAATTCAATGGAAAAGGTTTATACCATTTAAGTAATTTAATATAAAGAGATGACATGAAGCTAAACCATTTGTAATAATTTGGTAAAGTTTAACATAAGGTGTAAACAAGTTTTTATAATTATTTGCAATGACCTTGTTTTGACAATAATCAAAATAACGTCGTGTCCAATAATAATTTATTATTTAAACCTATTGTTAAATAAATTATTTAACTTCAAGTCCATTTTACAAGTTTTTTAGAAATAACTTTCAATTAATCTTTGTTATAATGTTTTTGTTAAGTATTAAAATTTTAAAATTTAGAGAATATAATTTGGTACCTTTTAGAATGATTTTAGTTATCAAAAATGATTTTTATAATATTTATAAATTTTCTGTAATTTAAATAGATGAAGAAAACCTTTAAAAAAAATGGTTGAGGGTGCCCGGGGTCGAACCCGGGACCTCAAATGTAATGGTTTATGCACTTAACCGGTAGGCTGAAGCGCCTATGCCTGTTAAGAGCTGGGTTCCAATTCTTAAAAGCATTAATCACATGCATCCCCAATTTCCATAAGAACCCTAGAATCGATTAGAGCTAAATTGAACCCCCATTTGATTATGTAAATGGAATCAAGCTTGGGGCTTTCAACACCCATGTAAAACCGAGCAGGTAGGTGGGTAAAGTTACCCGATTTGAAGTCGAATCGAATGTAAGCAGTATGAAGAACGTTCGCGACCTAGCTTGGTTTAGTTAGATGTGCAAATGATGATGATAATCCAATTCGTTACACATATAGCTTCTATTGATCTTGATGAAGAAAAGACCTCTATCAATTGAGGATAGAATTGAAGAGAGGACGGGGTTCGAATGAGTTGCAGGTTACGAAGAATGTAGTGTTTGGTTAGGATGTTTGAGAGTGTTTCTGATGAAATTGAGTTTGCTAACAATCCAGAATTGATTATACCATCGATTAAGATTCATTTAATTTGATTATTATGAAGTTTAATTGATTGAACGGTTGTAGTGAATAATGGTGACGGTTACCGAACCTATTCGGTACCATTGCCGACCTTAAACTCGATTTAAAGCGTACATAGGGTTCGAAACGGTTTCTTAGAACGTTTGGGATCGGTTTTTGGGTCAAAAACGAGTGATTTCAATGGTTTTGGGCCGTCGCCGGACTTGGCCGGAGTTGTCACCGGCCCTTCGCCGGATTTGCGGGAATGGGAATAGGATGGGGGGTTGGGTTTTGTGATTTACACGTTTGGTCCCTGTGGTTTTAACAGTTAACATTTCATGCATAAACTTCCCAATCAAGGCTTCCATATTTGCACACAACCCCCCATACTTAATTTAAGTTTATGTTTTAAACATTATTTAAGTTTAATAACTCTTATAAGTTATTGTTATAAGTAATCTATTATTACTGATATCGTTTATTCATTATTATTACTTATTATTATTGTTACTATTATTAATATTAACATAATTATTATTATTTAATATTTATATTTTTAACTTTCATACATAGAAACTTAATAACTATATAAACAACCCATGAATTTCATAATTGACAATAATGATCCATGTGGAATAAACGAAGTTAACATTTTATTAACAAAAAATATGAGATGTTACAGTGGATGGACACATGCCTGCAAATACTCCCACAGGGGAGGGCTATGACTCATCCCACATCGGTTGGGGAGGCGAACGAAGGCTTCTTTATAAGGGGCTTGATACCTTCCCCAAATGGACGCGTTTTAAATCCTTGAGCCTGCGGGCAAAGAGGACAATATCCATTTGCGGCTCTCGTACACCTTCCTGCGGGGGGTGTCACAGTTGGTATCAGAGCCAGGGCCGGGCCGTTGTGCCAGCGAGGACGCTGGTCTCACTTCGGTGGGTGGATGGACACATGCCTGCAAATACTCCCACAGGGGAGGGCTATGACTCATCCCACATCGGTTGGGGAGGCGAACGAAGGCTTCTTTATAAGGGGCTTGATACCTTCCCCAAATGGACGCGTTTTAAATCCTTGAGCCTGCGGGCAAAGAGGACAATATCCATTTGCGGCTCTCGTACACCTTCCTGCGGGGGGTGTCACACCTTGGCTATCTTAAACATGTCATGCTCTCCTTCTTTCGTCTCTAATCGCTTATACATCCTTTCATACGCCGTGTTCTTTGCCTCTGACACTGATTTTTTCGCTTGTCTCTTAGCCTCCTTGTACTTTTGTTTTAGCTCCGCGTGTTCTTCGTCATTGTTACAGTGTATGAGCTCTCTAAAACTTTGTTGTTTGATACGTATCTTCTCCTGTACATTTTCGTTCCACCACCATGATTCCTTATGACCAACTGCCCTTTTTGTTGTGACTCCAAGCGTTTCTTTAGCTGCTTGGATGAGCCTATTTGCCATAACCTCCCACTTTTGGTTTGCATCTTCCTGTGGCCCAGTTTGGTTCATTTGTATGACTTTATCTCTAAAAATGGTAATCTTTTCGTCTTTGAGCTGGCCCCATCTGATCTTGGGTGTCACTCTCTTGTTCCGTTGGGCAATTGGCCTCTTGACGCGTATATCCGCCACCAACATATGGTGTTGCGTCACAACCGTCTCTCCCGGGATTGCTTTACAGTCTTTCCACGAGCTATGATCTTCTCTCCTCATCAATAGATAGTCTATCTGCGTGTGTCTCCCGCCGCTGCTAAACGTGATTAGATGTGAGTCTCTTTTCTTAAAGAACGAATTTATGATGCCTAAGTCATGCGCTACTGCAAATTCAAGAAGCTCCCTACCGTCGTCGTTCCTAAGACCATACCCGTATCCTCCGTGCACCAGTTGGAAATGCTCATTATCCTTTCCGATATGTCCATTAAAATCTCCTCCTACGTATAACTTTTCCTCTCTAGGTATGTCGCCCATAACTTGGTCTAAACTCTCCCAGAACGTTTTTCTTTCCGTTTCTCCTAGTCCAACATGTGGTGCATACGCACTAACTACCGTCACTACCTCATCTCCTATTACTATTCTTAACAACATAATTCTATCATTGTATCTTCTCACTTCCACTACATTATCTTGGAGTTCCTTAGCAACTAAAAAACCTACTCCGTTTTTAGCTCCATCAGACCCTGAATACCATAGTTTATAACTATTGCACTCTTTTGCTCTCCCACCCCGCCATCTAGTCTCCTGCAGGCATGCTATGTGGACCCTACGTTTCTTCAGCACGTCGATTAACTCTAGTAACTTACTAGTTAGGGTTCCTACATTCCACGATGCCACTCTTAATCTACAAACCTTATTCCCTGTCTTGGCACCTCTCCTCACCGAACATGATCTCGGGGCAGCAATCTATTATACCAGACAGAGTCTACTAAAACCACCAAACAATAAAAACACCGCCAACACACTAGAAAGAAAGCAAGCACACGTAAAACACAATCAACAAGTTAAAACACAAACAACTAGAGATATACGTAATAAATCAAATACCGGGAAAGCAGCAATATTTCAAATAGCTAGAAATGAGAAATGTAACCCGTTATGGAACGATCTTACCAAACGATGACAAATATATGCAAAACAGAGACAGGGGTTGGCTCTCCCTGTTAACAACCAAATGCTGGTCCTCCTAACCCAGCCCAAAAGAATTAGGTGAAGACATGTGGTAGGTTATTAAGAACCCACCGACCTTGTTTTTTAAAATTAAACTAGAATTCAACCCGCGCATTGCGGCGGCTTTTTTGGGTTTAGTTGGATAATTTTAGATGTTTTTTCCCATCTCCATCTTTAAGAGCCATCCATTACCTCATTTCCAGAATGTGTTGACCATACTTCCTTATTTTCTAATCACTGCATTCTCGTTTTGCACTTCAAAAAGATTAGCCGCACCCTTCCAAGTTAGTCCTTAGTTGTTCTAGAAAACAAAATGGAAGTAAAGGTACAACAGAAACTCAGAATAATAAATCTAACAACAATTTATCTTATATATTTTGTAGGATTTTGATTATCAAATCGATAGATTCAAAAGATGAAGAAAGTAATTAAAGTCTTCTATATGAATTTTGTTTAGAACAGAACTTAAGCAGTCTGTTTTTAGATTTACAACATCCACAACAAAGATAAAATGATATGTAAATAAAAATTGAGACAGTATATTAATAGAAACAGTAAATACAATAGGAGTCATACTTGTGTTCAAATCATAGCATCTGCGAATTCAAGAGGACATCATGGTTTCATGTTTCGTCCTAATCAAGAGTAAAAACATTTAGTTGATTTGTTTTAATAGTAGTTCACCAACAACATAGGTAAAGACATAAAAAACAAACTCGTAGTATCATTAATCCACTTATTTTGAACGTAGACCTATGCACTGAATTTTTGCCTATTTAATTTGAAAGCTAGGCAAGAGGAACATAAAGGTGCCCAGCAATTCAATGTTGCAAACAATCTTCAATCCAATTGTTTTTAGCACCTAGATTTAGTTGCAAACAATCCTTATGTCCAATTGTTTTTGGGCGCCTAGATTTACAATGTCAGTGGGAAGCTACTTTTTATTATGTCTTTATTAAACTTTAGAATTGAAATTCAAACATCCATATCTAACAACCAAATAATTATCTGCTTAACTTGAAAACCACCTGATGTTAACTATAGAGTTAAAGCTTAAAAAAGTCAAAATAATCAATTAGCTAAATACCAGATGAACATGAAAAGGCTAAATCGTGATAGAAACTAAATTAAATCCAAAAAGCAACAAAGCCTGGAATCATAACAAAGAAGAATCAGAAAGCGAGTCCCCAAACAAATGGAGTTATTTTTGTGAGGTTGTATGTAATATCCCTCATACAATAGAATAATTAACGAACAACATAGGTAAAGACATTAGTCCACCAAATGTTAATCTAAATGGTTTTTCCTCATCTAGTTTGAAAGCCAACTCTAGCAATATAAAAACCACACAGAATGATGCAAATGATCTTCAAATCCAGTTTTCTTTGAGCACTCCATGTGAACGGCAGTGCCTCGTGTTATCATGATCGACTTGATTAGAAAGTATGATAACTATACACATATAAACACACACAAAAAGTAAAAACATACAATAGCTTGATAATACTCATGAGCCCTAAAAACCATGTATTTTAATAGTCGAGCATGACTTATAAGTCGAAAGTATGCTAAAATAACTCGGGCACAACTTAACTTGAATCAAACCAATTTGAAATGGTACTTCATAAGTTGAATAAAGTCAATCACACCTTTAACATTCACATATTTTTTATTCATGTTCTCCTTCGTTATTACACCGATATTCATTTATGATGCTTTTAGTTTGTAACCCAAATTTCAATGTTAGAAACCTCTTGATGTTTTGACGTTGAAGGCCCGGCATTCACATTTTATCCAATTTTATGCTCACATAAAAAAATAATACCAATAACAATAATGGATAAACAAATAAATACAACTGATCTTTATCTTAAGTGATTGAGATAAGATAACTAAATTTAATAGAGTAGATCTTGAGTTCAATTTTCATATGTCACAAAAAAAGTTTAATATTGAAACAGATGGTTTTCTTTCACCTATGGTAAGTGTCATCCTAAAGGTGATCTCGGATTGTGTGCTCAAGTAATAGAGATTATCAAGTGGGTTAATGATCATTCACTTATCTAAGTAGCCGTTTAAAAAAATTGAATAAATAAGTAAATAAACAAATAATAAATAAATAATAATTGGTTCTATATGACTTCAACATAACTCAGCCTGTACCCTTCCCCCTTCTGTCAATCGATGATTCTATGTTGCTTGCAATTTCATCACCAATACCATCACACCAAACTCTCATCATCAAACCCAACTCCCACAATCACTTCAAGTTCTCACTAAACCCCATATAAATTCAATGTAATTCTTCCACTATTTCGTCTTTAAATCTCATCACACAACATCTGTCTTCAATCTCAACCAAAAAAGACCCAATTTTACCTTCAATCTTGTGATCCACCATGAACAGAGACTTCTTCGTCGACGGGATTTTCCGATCAAATTGGGAGAAATCAGAGCAGTTTTCGCAATTTGAATCTGCTCTGAGCTCAATTGTGTCATCCCCTGTTTCGTGTTCGACTGTTTCGAACGACAACGCTGAGGAGGAAACCAAGCAAATAGAGGCCAAAATTAAGACAAAATTTTTGTTCCACCTCCAATCGCTATTCAAAATCGCTAGCTTTCATCTTCCTTTGCATTCCTTTGATGGAGCGTAGCCTAAAACCGTTCTATTGAGATTAAATCAAGATGAAGATGATGAAGATGTATTGGGAGAAAACAGAGTGCAGGTGTTTTGAGAGAGAGAACAAAGAGTCGGTTAAGAATCGAAAAAAACTATCCCCAAACTTTGACATATTTACTTGCATTATTTACTTGTACATCATGCTTAAACACTTTGCTTTATGGTTTTTAAAGTATAGTACCATATGAATTACGTTGAAATATATATATATATATATATAAATAACAAATGGTTCGAGTCGGGGGTCTCTTTGGAAGCGGTCTCTCTACCTAACAAGATAGAGGCAAGACTCGGCTACACCTACCCTCCCCAGACCCTGCTCATTGAGTGGGATATACTGAGTTTGTTTGTTTGTTTGTTTATATAAATAACAAATGAGTTTTTAAATCTATTTTATGAATGAAAAAAATGAAATCATACTTAATTATTAAAAGAAAGTAAAAACTAGATGGCCACTTGCCACATGTGGACATTTAATAATTTTTAGATGTTAGATATAAATAACAATTTGGATTTATGCCAGGACGCTCTACAACAGAAGTCATACACGTCGTAAGGCGATTAATGGAGAAATATAGAGAAAAGAAAAGGGACCTTCATATGGTATTCATCGACCTAGAAAAGGCATATGACAGTGTTCCGCGACAACTAATCTGGGAAAGTCTACGAGTTAGAAGGGTACCAGAGAGGTATATAAAAATAATTAAGGATATGTATGACGGGGCAAAAACGTCTGTGCGAGCACCGGTAGGAGACACAGACACCTTCTCAGTGGAAGTGGGACTACACCAAGGATCTGCACTGAGCCCATTTCTCTTCACAGTAGTGTTGGATGAGACGACCAAATCTATACAACAGCCAGCCCCGTGGTGCATGCTTTTTGCGGATGATATTGTATTAATATCAGAATCTAAAACGATGCTTAACGACAAGCTAGAGCAGTGGAGAGCAGCACTAGAGCACAGAGGTTTAAGGATAAGTCGCTCTAAGACGGAATATATGCATTGCAACTTTGGTGACGAGCGCGGGAGAGGACACCCAAGTCAGTATCCAGGGTATGCCGGTCCCACGAACGTCTAGGTTCAAATACCTGGGCTCGTACCTGCAGGAGGACGGAGAGATACACAGCGATGTAGCGCACCGCATTCAAGCAGGATGGTGCAAGTGGAGAGCAACATCAGGAATTCTATGTGATAAGAGGTTTCCAGCGAAACTAAAGGGAAGACTATACAGAGTGGCGGTACGCCCAGCTATGCTATATGGAACAGACTGCTGGGCCATAAAGAAATCGCACGAGAAACAAATAGAGGTTGCAGAAATGCGAATGCTGAGGTGGATGTGTGGAAACACAAAAATGGATCGGATAAGAAACGAAGTATTTCGTCAGAAGTTACAAGTGGCTTCTATTGCAGATAAAATATGAGAGGGAAGATTAAGATGGTTTGGGCATGTCAAGAGAAGACCAATGGCTGCACCGGTTAGAGCAGTCGAGAACATCATACTAGAGGGTAGGAAGTGCAGAGGAAGACCTAGGTTGACTTGGGAAGAGATAATTAGGAAAGATATGGTACACTTGCACCTCTCTGAGCACATGATCGAGGATAGGAGTTAGTGGAGGCGTAGAATTAAAATTAAGGACTTTTAATGGGTTCTGCATCTAGGAAGGGACTTTTTGATTGCGTGTTGCGGGGCTTGTTGTGTATGTACCCCGCTACTGACCTTTTTAGGGGAATCTTGCTGCTTCTATGATGTATGCTTGTTCATTTTTTTTCCTTTTGATGATATTTTACTGTATGTTGTATGTTGTGTGCTGTATCATTTATCGTATCTTTGATTATATACTAATTCGCTAGCGTTATGGCTTTTGATAGTGAGTCGGGGGTCTCTTTGGAAGCGGTCTCTCCACCTATCTGGGTGGAGGAAAGACTTGCCTACATCTACCCCTCCCAGACCCTGCTCTTGAGCGGGATATACTGGGTTTGTTTGTTTGTTAGATATAAATAACAATATGTGAAATTATAAAAGTTATCACTCTTTCAGTTTTTATTATCAGTCAGTACTGTTAAATATTTTTTTTAATCATGATACATGTACATATAGACATTTTATTAAACTTTTAAGGATTACTTTATAGCCATATACACATGTATATTTTATTTTCTATTTTGATATATGTTGTGGTCAATGTTGTTCTAACAATATTTTGATAAGATATATATATTTTGGGTGTAACATTAAAAATTGTTATTCAAAAACTTATTATTAAATATGTGGTTTATTGTATCATGGATTTATTTATATTCCCATAGGCCATACGCTTTCTTTGAGATAGAACGGCACCTAATAAGTTAAAGTTATAAAGAATAAAACTGATACATATATATTTTAGAGAACCTCAAATACAAAATATTAATCTTATATATACAAGTGTGAAATATTAATAAGAATCATCAATGTTCCATGGTGGAAGGTTCGATTTATGTAAAAATAATGGAAATTCTAGTAATTTATTTATCTTTTCTATTCTTATTAATTTATTGTAATTAATGATATATGGAGACAATGGGTATGGTTTTATTTTTAAAATATATTTGTCATGCTAACCCTTATCGATCCAGGCATTATTTTCAAACTTTATTAAACCCACAAGCATATGAATTATATAATATGTAACACAAAAATCGACATCCATGTTTCCCCAAAACTTGTCAACTATTAAGAAGGATCAAAGTTTTAATGATTTTTTATGCTTATAAAAACTATATATAGGTTAAATGTTTAATAACGCTGTTTTTCTTTTTCTTTTAAAATAATAATAAAAACATCTGAATTGATGTTTATTAATTCAAACATTTGCTTTTCTTTCAGATTCAGATGTTTCGACACAATTTGTTTTAGACTTGGTCATTTATGAGCTAAACTAGAAGAAAATATAAGTTTGAAGATGTAAACATACAAAAAACGAATAATGCATTAGCTAGTAACAATCAATGAGAAGAAGTAGTACCGGAACCAGAATTATTGGTGCGGGAGGTATCATAAAGTTTTGTTTTTCAACCAACCACAACCAGAACTAAATGAAGCATAGTTTCTTTCTATAAACCAAGTATTATATTGGTGTTTTGTTAGTCAAATAAATTTATCTTACCGGCAAAATAACTTTCATTAAAAAAAAAAAAAACACACTAGCCAGGAGCTATAATACAAAGGAATCAAAAATTACATATTAAAAGACATCCAAGACTCCCATGATATATTTTTCAACTTGGCCCTATGGTTGATCCACATAAATGGGGTGATTTAATTTCATCCGACAACAGGAGTAAAGGTTCCATAATCTAGGATTCAAAACATCACCTATTTCTCTCCCTCCATATGGCGCAACATAAACTATCGCCTTGATAAGCTCCTTTTGGCTTGCATTGAACGGCCACTCGCTTACTTCCTTGACAAGATCAGATAGGCCGGGATAAATTTAAAAAAAAAGGTATGTTGGTAGAATATTTTCAAGTATGTTAGTCAAATAAATGGTAGAATGTTTTCAAGTATACTTATTACTTATAAATTGATAAAAAAAAAAGTGTGCAGCACTTCATAGTCATCATTAGCAAACGAATAATAGAGAAATTATGTTGAACAACTGAAGTAAAAGAAAGTGGAGATGTGAAAAAGTAGGAGGTAATGATGTGGGTGAGGGGTGTAAAGTGACAAAAAACGAAAGATGGTGGGTTTTGAGTAAGCATAAGCACCAGGCATTGCTCCTTCACGCCTGCAGAATCTCCATTGGAGTTGGTGTTGGTGTTGGTGTTGGTGTGGGGTGAAATTGTGAAATTCAAAACTAGTGTAAGTATGTTAGCGTGCTCCTTTTCGACCCCCCGTATTTTCACTTTTTACCCTTTTTCACCCTTTTCTCTTGTTTTCTTAAACTAGGATTTTGCAAATAAACATGATTTTTGAAAAAAGTCGATCACAAACGGCCTTTGTGTAGGGAACAAGTCCGGGACAAAGTATGTCTTTATATCCTGCACTCAAGTGCTACTTCACTCGTACTCACATCAAAACATTTGAAATAAGTAATTAAGATGTTTTCACTCAATAGTGCTAGGAGCTGATAACTCTTTGAACACCATCTATGTTTCAACTTTGATTAAACAGTAGTTAAGAAAACTCTAAACGAGGTATTGTTATTTAAAAAAAAGTTAATTAAGAGATTGAGGATTCAAATCCTAAAAACTGAATGTAGAGATGGTTAAAATGAGTAATAAGAAAATGTAATTGATATGCCTTTTTTGAGTAGGCTAACTCCCAAGAAACAAGAAGAAGAAAGAGGACAATTGGAGCAATTTTCTCTGTATTCTCTGCTTTCAAAATGAAAAATACATGGAATTTAAACATGCAAAAAGGAAAAATGCAACTACCCTGCCCACTAAACTTAATCTAAGGGATCCACGATTCCATTATTCCACTACATGCAACTTGAAAGAAATAAACATGTACTCTGAAGAAAAAGTCAATCAATAACTTGGAGACTACTCCATAAAGCGAGCAGGCTTTAAAATGATCCTCTTGGGCCGGCCTTCACGTAACTGGGCTGCTGGAACTAGCTGAGTTGGGCCAGGCGTATCAACACTCCCCTCCTGAGTCTTAACATTGTCCCCAATGTTAAAGAAGGGAAAGTCAATCTGCATCTGTTGTTTCAATTCCCATGTGGCCTCTTCGAGCGGCTTGTTCTCCCATTTGATCAATACTTCCTCTGATCCTTCCGAATTCACACGAACCTTCAAAACATCTTCCGGCAGATAAGCCACTTCACTAGCTTCCTATACATTTGGAAGGTCATTGGCAGCTGGTGATGGTACTTGAAACGCCTTCTTTAGTAAAGAAACATGGAATACTGGGTGAATACGAGAGCCCACAGGTAGTTCCAACCTATAAGCAACGTTACCGACACGTTCCAGAATCTTGTAAGGCCCATAAAAACGTCTAGATAGCTTCTGATTTTTGCGAGATTCCACCGATTGTTGCCAATACGGTTGAAGACGGAGATAAACAAAGTCACCCAGCTCAAATTCCTTGTCCAATCTTTTTTTGTTCGCCTGCGTCGTCATTCGTTCTCGCGCAACAGAGAGATTGTTTTTAAGGACTGTTAACAACCGCTGATGCTCAATAAAGGACTCATCAATCGAAGCTGTTTTGTTGGAGCCGGGCTGGTAGTCATGGATGGATGTGGCGTCACGACCATAGACGGCTTTGAAGGGGGTCATGTTAATTGAAGAGTGATGACTAGTATTGTAAGAGAATTCGGCCAAGTAAAGATATCTTTCCCAAGCTGATGGTTCGTTGAAAACAAAAGCACGCAAGTAAGATTCCAAGCAGCGGTTGACGACCTCCGTTTGGCCATCCGTTTGAGGATGGTACGCACTGGAGTGCAATAGCTTGGTACCCATCTGCTTAAACAACTCCTTCCAGAATCTGCTGACGAAGAGGGGGTCGCGATCTGAGACAATTGTTTTGGGTAACCCATGCAACCTATAGACCTCATGCAAGAACACAGTGGCTAATGAAACGGTTGTGTACCGAGCGGGTAAAGCAATAAAGTGCGCATATTTTGACACATGATCAACGACGACCCACACAACGGATTTACCTTTTGACGGCGGAAGATGAGTAATAAAATCCGTGGATATGTCAAGCCATGGGGACTCGGATATTGGAAGAGGTTGCAAAAGACCATACGGTTTATGAGTTGGAGTCTTCGTGGCTTGACAGGTGGAGCAATTACGAACGAAGGATGTGACATCTTTCTTTAACCCATACCAAGAGAAGGAAGATGATATCCTCTTGAAGGTCGCCTGGCTTCCCGAGTGCCCACCTAAATAAGATGAGTGGAATTCTTCCAGTAGCTTGTCTCGAACCTCTTTAATTGGTGGAACCATGATGCGACCATGAAGATAAACTAACCCGTCGCGTACATTAGGATGCGGAAAGGAACCCGGATCAGCTATGATCTGGTTGATGAATTGCTGGCCCATCTGATTTGTAGCAAAATAGTTACGAATTTGTTCCAACCAAGGAGTTGTTGGGTGAGAAAAGGCTAAAAATGAAGCCAATTCTACTCGGCTCAAGGCGTCGGCCACTAAGTTTTCCTTACCCGGTTTGTAATGGACCTCGAAGTCGTAACCCATCAGCTTAGTAATCCATTTCTGTTGCTCCGGAGTTTGTATGACCTGAGTTAACAGGTGTTTGAGACTATGATGGTCCGTAAAGATTTTAAATTTCCGACCCAATAGATATTGTCGCCACTTCTTCACTGCTTCTGTAATAGCGTATAATTCCTTAGTGTATGTTGACTGATTTTGCATGGTAAAACATAGCTTCTTGCTAAAAACGAAATGGGGCGATTATGTTGTGATAAAACCGCTCCAATGGCAACCCCAGACGCATCAGTTGTGACTTCAAAATCGACAGAAAAATCGGGCAAGGCAAGTGTGACTAACCGTTCCATTTGGGATTTCAATAACAAGAATGCTGACTGGGCCGCAGGTGACCAGGAGAAGCTCTGTTTCTTCAGAAGATCTGTTAACGGGGCTGCAAGTTGTGCGTAGTGAGTCACAAATCGTCGGTAGTATCCAGTAAGGCCGAGGAATGCTCTGAGAGCAGTAAGTGAGGAGGGCACTGGCCACTGCTGAATAGCGGCGATCTTTTCGGGTTCTGGCGCCACACCTTCTGCAGAAATTCGATGACCCAGGAAGGAGATTTCGTTAACACCGAAAACACATTTTGAAGGTTTAGCGTGAAATTGATTATCCAGCAGCCTTTCGAATACAAACTGTAAATAGCCATAATGTTGTTCCATTGATCTGCTGTATATGAGAATGTCATCGAAAAAGACTAGGACGAATTGTCGGAGTACTGAACGGAATAAGTCGTTCATGGCAGCTTGAAAAGTTGAAGGGGCATTGGTGAGGCCAAAGGGCATTACCATAAACTCGTAGTGGCCATCCATTGTTCGAAAAGCGGTCTTGTGAACATCTTCTTTAGCTATACGAATCTGATGATATCCAGACCGAAGGTCTATTTTTTAGAACACCGTGGAGCCGTGTAATTCGTCAAGTAATTCATCGATGGTTGGAATGGGGAATCGATCCTTGATAGTTGCGGAATTGAGTGCTCGGTAATCCACGCAGAAACGCCAAGTTCCATCCTTTTTTTTACTAACAACACGGGTGATGAAAAAGGACTTTGGCTTGGCCGAATGACACCGTTATTGAGCATCTCTTTAATTAAACCGGTCATGATCTGTTTCTGAAAGTGAGGGTAACGGTAAGGCTTAACATTGATGGGTTGGGTTTCATTAAGTAATGGGATATGGTGGTCATGAGGGCGGTTGGGAGGCAGGTTATGAGGTTGTTCAAATAGGGACTTGAATGATTGGAGGAGGGCTTGGATTTGAGGGTCAGCATGTAATAAAATGGTGGATGTGTCAGTTGTGGCTTGGGAAGGTTGGATCAGTAAGGTGTGTAAGGATGCGATAGATTCATGACGGACCAAAGAGCATAAGGAACTTGGTGTGACTTGTTGAACGATTGACTCGCCTGTGAGGGTACATGGGTTTCCATCTTTGGTAAATGACAATTCGGGAATAGAGAAGTCGGCTGAAAGACGTCCGAGTGTGCCGAGCCACGCTACTCCAAGGATCACATCTGCGCCCTCAACTGGGAAAACGTAGAATGGGACGGTGAATTTAGATTTTTGCAATTGTAGTTGAACTTCCGGGAAAAAACCTTGGCACTGTATGTGTTGACCGTTGCCTACCATCACCGAAAAAGGTTTGATTGATTCCTTGGTTAGATTCAAGGTCGACGCAATTCTCGGTTGGAGAATATTGTGGGTGCTACCACAATCAATTAAAACAGTAACGGGTTTGCCCGATATGTGCCCGTTAAACGAAGGGTTTGGGGGGAGGATAAGCCGAAGAAAGTTGCTTGAGACAAGGATAAAAACTGGGGTTGCTGGTGAGTTTCGGGGGTCGGAGGGGGCTGTTCGCGGTCTATGTCGTCTGTTTCGTCGTTGTCGACGACGAGTAAGAATTGAGGAGGTGAACACTTGTGACCTGGGAAATATTTTTCTGGGCATTTGAAGCAGAGGCCATCTTTTCTGCGTTGTTGAAGTGCTTCGGCGGACAATTTGGTGAACGGTAGATTTTTTGGGGGGTTTGTTGGTGTTGGAAGAAGAGCTGATGAAGTGTTGGAGTTTGTTGAGGTTGATGAGGTGGCTGAAGATGAAAGTAGAGGTGGGTTCCCGAAATTGGAAGTGGGCTTGGGATTATAAGTGTTTTTGGGCTTGGGCTTTGTGTCAAGTTGTTGGTTCTGTAACAATTTTTCTTCAAGGAGACTTGTTAAGGCATAGGCTTGGTGCAAGGTGGTTAGTTTGAGGATGGCCAATTCGTTTCTAATGTCCGGACGTAGCCCGGATAAAAAACAATTACGAAGGGCTTGTTGTGAGAGGCCAATGACACGGTTGCTAACGCGTTCAAATTCGGTTTTGTTAGCCGCCACCGTGGAGGTTTGTTGCAATTTGAACAAGGTTGCCTCATGGTTTTCATAGGTGGATGGACCGAAACGTAATTCAAGTTCCCGTTTGAATCCATTCCAGTTTCCCAGCATGTCATTGTTAGCGAGGTGCTTATACCACGATAGAGCATCACCTATGAAGTAAAAAACCGCTAAGTTGACTCGCTCATCATCCGGTGTTTGGTAGTAGGAAAAATAGTTTTCTGCTTGGAAAACCCAATCAAGGGCATTTGAACCATCGAATAAAGGTAAGGTTATTTTTGGTTGTCGTGGCTGTCGATGGTTAGGTGAACGACGTCGTTAGGATCGGTGACGGGGTGGTGAGCGAAGACGGGGGGTGTTTTAGGGCCAGAGGATTCAGAGGTGATGTGGGTAGTCAGTTGGTCGATCTTAGTGGTAAGGTTTGTGGTTGCCTGGATAAGGTCGGATATTTGGTTGGCAGTTTGGAGTGAAGTGGTAGAGGTAGCGGTGGTGGCTGCAATGAGTTGGGCTAGTTGGTCGGTGATGGTGGGGGATTTTCATCGGAGGTTGATGGATCTTTACGTGGAGGCATGGCGGAAGGAAGGATCGGGAATGAAAGCACCAAGATGATATGCCTTTTTTGAGTAGGCTAACTCCCAAGAAACAAGAAGAAGAAAGAGGACAATTGGAGCAATTTTCTCTGTATTCTCTGCTTTCAAAATGAAAAATACATGGAATTTAAACATGCAAAAAGGAAAAATGCAACTACCATGCCCACTAAACTTAATCTAAGGGATCCACGATTCCATTATTCCACTACATGCAACTTGAAAGAAATAAACATGTACTCTGAAGAAAAAGTCAATCAATAACTTGGAGACTACTCCATAAAGCGAGCAGGCTTTGAAATGATCCTCTTGGGCCGGCCTTCACGTAACTGGGCTGCTGGAACTAGCTGAGTTGGGCCAGGCGTATCAATAATCAATTGTTATAAGTTTTAATTTGAAAAAGGAAAAGTTGTTATAAATGTGTCGAAAATTAATATAAAGTGATACATTTTCAAACACTATATATAAGTCAGCTATGATTATTGTTTTGATTTTATTTATACTTCTATATGACATTTTACCCTTCTATGTTACCTATACACGCTTATATTTGATTAAAGATATATAAATTAATTAAATGGGTTAGAAGTTAGTGATAAATGTGCTAGACAACTTTGTTGCTACGCCACCTATTTCATGGCGAATTCAAATTTAAAAATCTACAAATACATATTTAATATATTTGCTCCACTATTTCATTTAATGTCTCCATAAATTGTTACAAAAATATATATTGATGATTTAAATA
This sequence comes from Flaveria linearis, assembly GCA_024085815.1. Taxonomy (NCBI): domain Eukaryota; kingdom Viridiplantae; phylum Streptophyta; class Magnoliopsida; order Asterales; family Asteraceae; genus Flaveria; species Flaveria linearis. The sequence continues at coordinate 873,870 of CM044014.1, read as the reverse complement.
CATATCAGACACTAATTATAAGAAGATGGTTCTTCATAAATATTATTACAAAAGTATTGATGATTTAAATAGCTCATATTTCATCTCATCTGAATCTAAAGGCTATAATGTGTCCAGCCAATGGTCCTATTATCAACATGCCGTTAAAGATAAACATATTCTAATTTGACGTAGGTTGATAAATGAGGTTTTATATTTGTTCAAGGAACAGAAACTAAATTCAACATGATCAATATAGCATCAAATTTGATCCCAAAAAATTGCCAAATTCTATAGCCCAAAAATGCGAGCCATATTTTCATATATGCACTTTAAATAGTTTTATATCGTTTCAAATAAACTTAATTAACAATAAATGGATCAGATTTCTCATGGATGTTAAATGAATGAAAAATCTCAAATCTATTGGAAAGGGTTATGATATTTGATTTTTTTCCTTTAAATTTAATTTATTGTAATTAGTATTGTATAACTTCTATAAAGTAATTATTTATAGAATTGGAAAAATGGTAAAATAATGTTTACAATCAACCCATCGAATCAAACCCATTTCGCAAGTATAAAAACGTCACTGATTCTAACATGAATTTCTTCTTTTACATGTTACATGTTGATTCTGACTCCGTCTGATTTGTCATCTCGATCATGAACCATGCATGGTTAGATTCAAAATTGAAACTTTTAACAACATTAAGAAAAATGTAATGAAATAATTTGATTAATTTCAAGTATTATATTTTTTTCTTCTTCTTTGGCAGACAATAAAGATTGAAAAAGGTGGAAAGCATTCGTGCAAGCAACTCCGATCTCTTAGGCCTACAGCTGTTCTGTCACTCTCAACTCTCAAGTCTAAAACTTTGATCAGGTTAGTACACAAAATTAATGTATAGCACTTCTCATGGCCCACTTATTTACGAGATTAGCTCAGCCCAGGCCCAATGTAAGACACTCATGCTGCCAAATCTCCCTACTCTAATAAAAATTTATCTAGAAGGACACATGTCAACACTATATTACTCCTCAATATTTTTTTTCCGCTTCTCTCTCCTATTTAATGATAACATTAATTACTAATAATATTATTTAATTTTTTATTAAAATAGCTTTTTAATAAATTAAACAAGAGATATTTTTACTACTGTTACTTATAAGAATTTTTTTTCTTCATAATTTAAAAAACTTTTTAGAACAATAAACTTTTTAAAAAATACAAAATATTTTATAAATGGTGTTTTTAAAAAGTAAAACTTTTATAAACAAAAAATAGTTAAAATTGAGAGTTATAGAAGAAAGTTTTTAAGTATCACATTTTTAAAAAGTTTGTTTTAAAATAAAAAATTTATTTTATTTATTATAAAAAAAATTCAATCATATCTTATTTTAAAATATCAATTTATAATTAATAAATTTTTATTCTATTTATTTCTTTTTATTCAACCCGTGTAATACACGAGTTTACTAAAGCTAATATAAGTATATAACCTATATTGGTTAAACATTTAATCCCCAATCAATATATGTAATGTATATCTGTAGCGGGTAAAAAATAGCTAATATGGAAAACGGGTAAAAAGTTTGAGAAATCAAAATCTATTTGATGCACAATATTAAATCATTGATGATATGTTGTGTATTTAACAAGGTAATTGTTCATAGAAGTTTTGAAAATAAATAAGTTCATAGAAGATTTATAGGGTACCCTATAAATCTTCTCACAGTTTTTCCAAACAATTAATTTCATCGTACAAACTTTCTTATGTATCCACGTTATTATTAACTTTCAAATTAAATTCTAATAACTAATTATTTATTTAATAGTAAATTTAGTTTAATGTAAAATATCTAAATACAATATGATAAGAATAAAAAAATATAATTTTTAAATATTTACATACTACGTATATATAATATATAGAAATCTATAATTTAGAAAAATAGTAAGTTAAACATTACAAATTAAAAATGTTAGCGGGTTGAATCATTGACCTATTGCCCAGTAATAATGCATATTATTAGTTTGGTTGATAATTATAGTAACTTTCGTTTTTGTTATTAAGGTCAATCCTAATAGCGAATCATTTATTTATTTACACTTGATTCCCGCTCGATTTTGCTCACGGTGATGATTGTGAATGAATTACAGAAACGTTCACGAAAATCAAGTGAAATTATATGTAAATAAATGATTATTATGTTGTTAGGATTGTCATTAACAACAAAAATAAAAGTTTAAATCATTATTACCCAAACTAAGAATATGTATTATTACTAGCCAATAGTTATAGCTAGTTTGATTTATCAAAATCAATTTTGCCTTTAAAATTTTACAAATGTAAACATAACTTTATAAACACAGCTCGATTCATATTGTAAATTTAAAATAAGAAAAGTAATAAATAAATATATAAAAAAAGGTTCAAATACAAAGAGTATTTTTGCTACAAAGTGTGAGAAAACATAATGAGTCAAAAAAAGTCACACAAAAAATTATATATCACAATCTAAATCGAATTTCAAAAAATAATTCCGAGCTTTTGTTACCCTATCCGTCCTCACTAAGAAAAAAAATAAACAAAAAATAAAAAAAAGAAAAATTAACGTTTTTTATTGTGTCATTTATGAAAGACATAATGACGTCATTGTGTTATTATGAAAGACATAATGGCGTCATTGTGTTATTATGAAAGACACAATGACGTCATTGTGTCATAAAAAGACACAATAAAATTTTTATTTATTTATTTTTATTTTTTCTGAAAGAGGACGACGAGAGGAACAGAGACCCCGAAGTACTTTTCTGAAATTCGATTTAAATTGTGAGATAATTTTTTATGACTTTTTTAGCCACATTGTGTCTTCTCATACTTTATAACAAAAATACATTTTATATAATAACCTCACCCAATAAATAAAGCCTATGGAACAATCATTTTAAGTTCCACGTAAAACTTAACCTACTTTTTCTCTTAAATGCATGTTACCGTTGATTTGATTTTGACTATAGTCAACCCCTTTGCAGCTGTGTGTCATTGACCTTAATGCATCTTAGATAGGGTTTAACAGTACATATCAATTTCAATAATAAGACGCAACATATGCTGTACACATATAACAACGAAAGTTTTGGGTGGATTATAGTTGTGATAATGGGAGACATGGACTTTTGCTATGAATAACCAAGTTCTAAGTGGCAAGTGGGACATAACCATTATTCTTAAATATCACTTCACCTCTTTTTGATTAAAGGCAAGTAATCATGCAAGATGATGATGATCACGTGCTGCTTTGCATCTGTTGGCTGCAATCTTGAGTCGATACAGTATAACGATTGATTCTCTTAATGACCTGTATCGTGATGTTATGCAGTTTGTGTTCATTATTGAGATAATGACGTTCATTTTAGAGACATAACTTTATGAAACTGAGCTGTGAATTGACAATGTGGGGGGTGCTTATACTGTAATTGGAGTGTGGGGGGCTATCAATCTTTTTGGTTTTAAGCTAGTTTCACATTACTGATAAAGACCAAAGGGGTCAAACTTCTTTTAAGCATGGTGTCCCATTGTTAATAAGAGATATCATGTTGTCTTTATTTTAAAATAACTGTTGATGGAGAATTTAATTGTTAGCACGCGCGCTGCACGTTGTTTGGCAGGAAACAAGTTAGATACATGGTCCCGGACCCGAACTAATGAAAACTTGCCACAGGTTTTGCAATTTGCAAAGGACATTTAACCATTGAATCTTGTGGCCTTTAGCTCGTAAGCCTCTTCGATAATTCATGTTAATGGTCCCCAGATTTCACTGTTGATGGCTTGATGCAATCAATTAAGCTATCATGTCTTGACAATCCATTCTTGTTTTTTTCTTTACAACTTATTTATTTACTGATTTTGCAAGGGAAAAGTGTAAAGCTTCAACGTTTTCTTGTTTTAACTACAACAAGACCTACCACATGCAATCGAACGTTATAGAATATGATAAATTATTTTGTATTTTATACCAGGAATTTAGAGAGAGAGAGAGAAAAAGAGAGAATATTTGTCTAGAAATTATGGGAATTAATATTTTTAACAAGAATTTTCTGATTTTTTCCTATGATAATATTTTACAACGATATCATTATCCCCGGAATACTTTTCAATCGTTAATAGCTATTTCCTACACATTTCCCAAGAATTTTGGCTTAGGAAACGAACCAGTTATATTAATGATATGCTTTTAATTGGATATTCTTCCATGAAACGAGGAAAAATATGTGTCTTGTGATTTATGTGCGCAACATAAGAAACAAAACAAGATATGATCTTCTATCTTTTTGTTTTAATATTTGATAGTGTAAACATGTACAAATGAAAACTTTTAACCAGAAAGACTTGTTGACTTGCAATCAAGATTTGCTATTGCAAAACACGCGTTGCATTATATGTGGGTTGATATGTATTTTGGTGCATGACTCACCGACTTTGTTGACTTATCCTCCTCAAGATTTGCAATTGCAACACATGCATGTGTTGCACTCATGGTGATTGATCTTTTGGTCGCATGACTAACATTCACTTAGTTCGATAGTTTCAATGGCATGATTAGATACATAACCAACTATTTGTTTGCAACTTATTCCGACTAAATCATATGATGTTTGACGACTTCCAGTTTTCATGTTCACATTGACATTGTACATGTCAAAACCACATGTTAGTACTCTTAAGGGTATGTTATCATGTGGTAGTGTTCTTAATTACCTTTTAACATGTTGATTGATCAGGCTTCTTGTTGGATATTTTAGTATAATTGGGATTAACTTGTGTTGACCAATTCGATCATAATAGACTTCAAGCAAGTTAGGAGGTGCGGAGTGCACGCTTGTTTGAATCTATTACGATCCTAGGCGCGTAATCCGTATTTGACGGGGGTTCCAAGGGGCAGCGCCCCCTTGGTGGGGGTCCGGGGGCAGCGCCCCTAGAAGCGGGGTCCAAGGGGCGGCAGCCCCTGGCGGGGTCCAAGGGGCAGAGCCCCTGGCTGGGGTCGAGCTGCCAGGTCAGCTTGGAAATTTTTTATTCCCGTCATTATTACTTCAATAAAAATTCATTTTCGGAGTCTTTCTAGAATTAAACTTATTAATTCTTGAAGGGCCGAAAGTGTCAATTTGAGGACCTAAAAACTGCCCTAGGCAGTTTTCTAATGGAAAACTGCAAATACGCTCCTAGGAATTTTGGTCATAAAATTCTGTTCTTTTTCTGGTTCGTTCTTCATCACAAAATTCAACATATTTTCGTTTCTAATTCACTAGATTGTATCCAATTTAACAATTTGGGTGAACCACCAAATTAGTTTGATCTGAAAGTTTTCAGACGTCTTCTAGTGAATCCGATTTCGTTTGTATTACCAAATTTCCTCTACAAAGATCAAACTAATTTTGTAATCATGACGAACGGAGAGTCGGTGAAAGAGATGACGAACAAGTTTGCGAAGTTGGACAAGTTTGCAGGCCAGGATTCAAACGCTAGCAAAAGAAGATGCACTTCATGTTGACAACACTCAAAGTTGTATACGTTCTGAGTACCCCCATGCCCGAAGTTGTTGAAAACGAGACGCTGGAACAGACCCGAAAACGCTGCAAATAGGAGAACGATGACTACATCTGCCGTGGCCACATCCTTAATGGTATGTCTGATTCTCTATTTGATATATATATCGAAATGTCGAATCTACGAAAGAGTTGTGGGATACCCTTGAATCCAAATACATGGCAGAAGATGTCTCAAGCAAGAAGTTTCTTGTTGGTAATTTTATAAATTATAAAATGGTGGATTCAAGGCCAGTCATCGAACAGTACAATGAACTGTTAAGAATATTAGGACAATTTGCCCAATATGATATGAAAATGGATGAGTCCATTTCTGTTTCAAGCATCATTGATAAACTTCCTCCTTCTTGGAAAGATTTTAAACACGATTTGAAACATAAGAAGGAGGAATTAACCCTGGTTGAACTTGGAAGTACTTTTCAAATTGAACAATCCATAAGAGATATGGAAAAGGTTTGGGTTAAGGATGATAAAACCATGGCTGGACCATCTTCTGTTAACATGGTGGAAGAGGGTGAATCCTCTAAGGCTGCTAAAAATGTAAAGGGAAAACGTAAGTTTCAAGGAAACAACAAAAAAGGAGGTTTTAAGAAACCTAAGGTGACTTGCTGGAAGTGTGGTAAAGTTGGGCACTTCAAGAAGGATTGTAGGTCTGGTAAAGGTGGAGGTAAAGGAAAACCCGAGACTGGTTCAAGCGGATCTAAGGATCCCGCTAAGCAACAAGGTCAGAATTTAGTTCAGTTTAATAATTCGGTAGAGAATTATTATGTGTCACTAATTTCTGAAATATTCTATGTACAGGATGATGATGTTGCGTGGTGGGTAGATTCGGGAGCGACGTGCCATGTTTGCAAGAATCTTCAATGGTTTCAAGAGTTGAAGCAAATTGAAGATGGATCTACTTTAAGAATGGGCAACGTTGCAACCGAACCTATCAAAGGAGTCGGAACTGTCAATTTAATATTTACTTCTGGAAACTCTTTACTTTTGAAAAATGTGTTGTTTGTTCCCGGTATTCGTAAAAACTTAGTGTCTGGTGTGGTCTTAAACAATTGTGGTTTCAAGCAGGTCATAGAGTCTGATAAGTATATCTTATCAAGACATGGTACTTTCGTAGGTTTTGGATATTTGTGTGGAATGTTTAAGTTAAATTTGGATGTTTCTTTTCGTGATAATTCTGCTTGTATGGTTTCTTCTAGTTCTAGCAATAGTTCAAATAAATCCGATTTATGGCATGCTAGACTAGGACATGTACATTATAAGAGGTTAAAAGAGATGTCAAAAATAAGCTTGATTCCTGCTTTTGAAATGTTTAATGAAAAATGCAACACGTGAGCCTTGACAAAAATAACTAGACAACCTTTTAGTGAAGTTAGTCGGGAATCTAAATCATTAGAATTAATTCATAGTGATTTATGTGATTTGCATGCTACTCCTTCCCTAGGAAACAAAAAGTATTTTGTCACTTTTATTGATGATGCTTCTAGGTTTTGTTATGTCTATTTATTGCATGCTAAAGATGAAGCTCTAGATAAATTTAAAATATATAAACAAGAAGTAGAGCTACAACAAAATGGGTTAATCAAAACTCTTCGTACCGATAGGGGAGGTGCGTATTATGATCCAACTTTTCAATCTACTGGTATAATACATAAAACCACGGCTCCTTATACACCTCAACAGAATGGTGTAGCTGAAAGGAAGAATAGAACTTTAAAAGAAATGGTCAATTCCATGTTATCCTATTCGGGTTTAAGTGATGGGCTTTAGGGTGAGGCTATGTTAACAGCCTGTTATTTATTGAATAGAGTTCCTAGTAAAAGGAACAAGACAACCCCTTATGAGCTTTGGTTCAAAAAGCCACCAAACTTGAGTTATCTTAAAGTTTGGGGGTGTAGAGCTATAGTTAGACTCACTGAACCAAAGAGGAAAACTTTGGGAGAAAGAGGTATAGATTGTATCTTCATTGGATATGCAGAGCATTCTAAGTCATATAGATTCTATGTTTTAGAATCTAATGACTCTGTATCTGTAAACACAGTTATAGAGTCAAGAGATGCAATCTTTGATGAACAAAGATTCACTTCTATACCTAGACAAAAGGACATGATAGGGAGTTCAAGTAACTCTCAAGCAGTTGGTCATGATATTCTATCTACTTCAACTGAACCCAGGAAAAGTGCAAGAGGTAGAAAACACAAGAATTTTGGTGATGATTTTCAACTTTATTTAGTTGAAGGTCAAGGGATGAGATTGAATCTCAATATCGGTATTGCTTTAATATTGAGGAGGACCCAAAGACATATAGTGAAGCAATGGCTTCAAGGGATGTTGCATTCTGGAAAGAAGCTATCCAAGATGAAATTGATTCTATAATGCAGAATAACACTTGGAAGTTGACTGATTTATCTCCTGGATGTAAGCCATTGGGGAGTAAATGGATCTTCAAAAGGAAAATGAAGGTGGATGGTAGCATAGACAAGTTTAAAGCTAGATTGGTAATTCAAGGCTTTAGACAAAAAGAAGGCATTGACTTCTTTGATACTTATGCACCTGTTGCTAGAATATCCACCATTAGGTTGTTGCTAGCACTTGCATCTATACACAACCTTGTGATTCATCAAATGGATGTGAAAACTGCATTCTTAAATGGTGAATTGGATGAGGAGATATATATGAAACAACCAGAGGGCTTTGTCATGCCTGGTCAGGAAAACAAAGTGTGCAAGTTAATAAAATCACTATATGGTCTTAAACAAGCACCAAAACAATGGCATCAAAAATTTGATGATGTGGTTTTGTCTAATGGTTTTATATTAAACCAAGCAGACAAATGTGTTTATAGCAAATTTGATGCTTCTGCTAAAGGAGTGATTATTTGTCTATATGTGGATGACATGTTGATTTTTGGTACTGACCAAGATTAGGTTGATAAAACAAAGAAATTTTTGTCATCAAAGTTTGCCATGAAAGACATGGGGGAGGCTGAGGTGATTCTTGGTATAAAGATCACTCGTAGAGATAGTGACATCTCAATATCTCAAGCTTACTATATTGAGAAAATTTTGAAGAAATTTAACTTTAGTGATGCTTTTACTATAAGCACTCCCATGGATCCTACTGTGAAGCTCACACCTAATAAAGGTGTTGCAGTTTGTCAACTTGAATACTCAAGAGCTATAGGATCTCTAATGTATGCCATGATATGTACTAGGCCTGATATAGCATTTGCTGTGGGAAAGCTTAGTACATATACACACAATCCAAGTTCCTCTCATTGGCAGGCAATTAATCGAGTATTTAAGTACTTGAAAGGAACTATGGATTATGGTTTGACTTATTCTGGATTTCCTTCTGCTCTTGAAGGTTATTCAGATGCAAGTTGGATTACAAACATGGAAGATTATTCTTCCACAAGCGGATGGGTATTTCTGCTTGGAGGAGGTGCCATATCTTGGGCATCAAAGAAACAAACGTGCATCACAAGTTCGACAATGGAATCTGAGTTTGTGGCATTAGCAGCAGCTGCTAAGGAAGCTGAATGGCTAAGAAATCTAATTTATGAAATTCCATTGTGGCCTAAACCGATATCACGTATTTCTATCAGATGTGATAGTCAAGCTACATTGGCTAAGGCTTATAGTCAAGTGTTAATGGAAATTCTAGGCATTTGGGTGTTAGACATAATACAGTACGTGAGATGATCACGAATGGTGTGATATCAGTGCAGTTTGTGAAAACTCAGCATAACTTAGCTGATCATTTAACCAAAGGGTTAAGTAAAGATCTTGTGCACAAGTCGGCTAAAGGGATGGGATTAAAGTCCACATAAAATCTCTCATGTTAAGATACCCAATTTCCACCTAGTATAACATTAGGTGCTGAATTCAATGTGAGAAGCTTAACATCTAGAGATTGGAACACACTAGAGCTTCATCCCAAGGTATGTGTTCAGACCCGCAAGATAGAGAGGCTGAATTTATAATTCTTAATAGTTCTTTTAAAAAATTGCACGTGCAGGTGCAAGAATAAAAGAGCTACCTATATGAGCATGAAGTATAGCCGCTTCAAGAAGCTGGGACTTGGCTTTGACATGCTTATGAAGGATAAGGACATAGGCTAGTAAAAGATAGTGTCATGTTGGAACATGTAATATGTAAATTGTTGTGTATATTATCTTCGTGTATTCAATATGAATAGCAAGGGTTCAATCCATAGAGACATCCTGATATTCGAATATATGGAATGTGTAATATACTAAGATGAAATTCAATCGTCACGACATTTCATTTATGCACTAATTTGTAATTTTGTGGTGTACAAGTTTTAGTTAATCAAGGATTGCACTAAAATAGGGGAGGATTGTTGGATATTTTTGTGTAATTGGGATTAACCTGTGTTGACCAATTCGATCATAATAGACTTCAAACAAGTTAGGAGGTGCGGAGTGCACGCTTGTTTGAATCTATTACGATCCTAGGCGCGTAATCCGTATTTGACGGGGGTTCCAAGGGGGCAGCGCCCCCTTGGCGGGGGTCTGGGGGCAGCGCCCCTGGAAGCGGGGTCCAAGGGGTGGCAGCCCCTGGCGGGGTCCAAGGGGCAGAGCCCCTGGCTGGGGTCGAGCTGAAGGGCCGAAAGTGTCAATTTGAGTCTTTCTAGAATTAAACTTATTAATTCTTGCAGGGCCGAAAGTGTCAATTTGAGGACCCAAAAACTGCTCTAGGCAGTTTTCTAATGGAAAACTGCAAATACGCTCCTAGGAATTTTGGTCATAAAATTCTGTTCTTTTTCTGGTTCGTTCTTCATCACAAAATTCAACATATTTTCGCTTCTAAATCACTAGATTGTATCCGATTGAACAATTTGGGTGAACCACCAAATTAGTTTGATCTGAAAGTTTTCAGACGCCTTCTAGTGAATCCGATTTCGTTTGTATTACCAAATTTCCTCTACACTTCTCTCAATTGTTAATATAAAGCGTATCTGGTTTATATTTGTTGTTTCTTCATATATTGTGAGTGTGATTTTATCAATGAATTATTTAGAATACTTATTATATTCTTTTTCTATGGATAAGTTTCTAGACATACTAAGTCACTTAATTAAAAAAAAAAAGGGTGTTGGGACAGTAATCTAAATATATCTTGAAAAATTAGTTTGAAAAACATTGAAATTTGAGAGGAAAGCGAGAGGGCCAAATTAGTGTGGTTTGGTGAGTTTGTATCTTGTTCATTTTTCTAATCTTTCTTTAGAATGTTGTCAAAGGAAGATATTTATAGTATAGTACTCGAGCAATGTGATAAGTATCTAATGGGTCGGGTTAACCTAGCTAGATCTATAAAGAAGCCGCAACAGGTATTTAGAATAAAGGTGAGGCCACTTGGTAGAGGTGAGGTCAATCTGGGGCTAGCCTACTTGGTAGATGTTTTGCCTCTTAGAGAGGAGGTCCTGGATTCAAACACAAACATGATGTAACTTGATATAATTTATGAGTAGGAGTAAAATAGATTTGCCGTTAAAAAAAGTTAAAGGTGAGGGAGAGGGGCAGTTATTTAACGTTTTTTTCTATAGTGATAATAGGCTCAGACAGTGTTAATATTGGTTGTCTTTTAATTATTTGTTTTTATTATCAGACTTATGGTTCGTATTTTGGAGATTTGTCCATTCCAATTTAAACTAGCGTGTTAGTACAGTAATCCTATAAGTTGTCTTTGTCATTTTCAGTATCTAACATTGATTCTATCCTCAAGAAACAATGGCACCTTTTAGCTAGAGTAATCCACCCAAGGGCAGAGGTTCTAACCCTGAATTGATTGATGCTCGATTACCAGTCATTGATGCTTGATTAAACTCTCTGTTATCTTTGAATGATGATTTGAATTGCTCATTACTATACTTTAAAACACAAACAGAGGAATAGTACCAGCTGCGTGACACCTGGCTATTAGTTTTTTTTTAATAGAAAAGTCAAAAAAGACAATAGATTAATATTATTGTTTCAATAGATTATTAATTAAAATTCATTTACTCTGGTGGTAAGGATATCATGTTATAACTTAATGTGTTTGGGTTCAAGTCTAGGTAGCAACTTTTTTTTCTCTTTTTTTTTCTTTTGGTTTTGTATTTTTTTTTCGGCTCAAACACATGTTTTGTAAACATGAATTGGGCTTGCTAGAGTTTAGTTATGTAACTTTTTTTTTCTATTTTTATTTTGTGGTTTGTTTTATTTTTCTTATATTTCTTTTGGGCTCGATAAAATTATTTTATCATTTTTACGAATTACGACGAAGTAGTCGTTAAGGTTATCGACAGAGTGAGAGTCGTAGCGGCGGGTTTGTTTTACCTTTCTACATGCTTTAGGATTTTACAATGGAATGGTAAACCGTAATTACATTGTGTTTGACATTTGCGTTTTGATATTTGGGATCATGACGAAAGACCCCGCGCAACGCGCGTGGCAAAAAATCTAGTTACTTTTATTTATGGAACACCTTTCCAGTGCAACAATATATTATGAATCTCACCCTCATTTTGGTGATGATTACAAGGATGATTAAAAACGTAAGGGTCAACCTCAAAGTCCAATGCTAGATTTGGTCAAAGGGGACTGGACTTGTTACACTACCATCATTAGAGTTTAGTAAAGTTGTGATCTTGAAGTATTAGATGAGAAGCATGTGAGGACAACCGAAGAAATAAAAACAAATATGAAGACCTGCTTAAGGACAAGTTGAAGTAGATCGGATCTAACGATTAAAATGTCAATTCTAGCAGTCTAGGTATGCTAATGAAGTTCACGAGCCTGACTATAAAGGTAAAGGAACAAGTCACCACTTCTGAAAATATTATGGTATTATTGCTTAGGAATGAAATTGTACACATAAATTGAAGCACAAGGAAATCGACCTTTAACTATAATCATTTTTCGCTTAGCTACAGATCTATTAACAAGCAGTCTAAAGTTGAATGGCTTATTGTTTGGCACAACAACTCATTTCTCTTCGACTTGAGGAGATCGAAGTTGTTTCTTGGAGGATCCAATGGGCTGGTTTAAACCAATTGAATATGAGGAGCAGCTCAAGTGGGTATACGAGTGTACGAGCAATTATTTAGCTTCTTTTTTGTAATGATAAATAAGGTTAGACCATTAGACTGTGTTAATATTGACTGTATTTGAATTATTTGTCTTTTTATTAGATTTTGGTTTGTGTTTTCGAGATTTGCCCATCTCAAATCATGCTAATTAGTATAGTTATTATTAATCAGTTGTTTTTGTTACTTTAGTGTCTAGCACAATGCAACTTGAATTTTGTTTTCTTTACCTTTCTTTTGTTTTTTTCCACCAATTTTCCCATAAATACGTCAAGAAAAAGAGTATATTAACGGAAATTTTAGGCGCACCGTGCTTTTCCTGGAGAAAACCGACCCAAGCTGTCACGGTTAGGTCTCCCCGTGACCGCTAGGTCAGGTGTGACATCTAGCTGTCACGGTTTACCCTACCCGTGACAGTTAGATCTGGGGTCAATGATTGGGTATGTAATTATGGGGGTATTGATTGGGTATGTAATTATGGGGGTATTGATTGTGCGCCCTATATGTCACGGTTTGGCCAAACCGTGACATATTGCTTTTATTTTTTTTCTATTCTTTTAAGCATTAAATATTTATTTTTATTTCGTGTATCTTCCTTAAAGATTAAACATTTATTTTTATTTCCGTAATTTTATCACTGTAAACTTGAGAATGAAAAGGCGGAAACACCGTTCGATCGGAGTTTGATTTCGTGTATCTTCCTTAAGCATTAAACATTTATTTTTATTTTCGTAATTTTATCACTGTAAACTTGAGAATGAAAAGGCGGGAAACACCGTTCGATCGGAGTTTGATTGATTATCGATTACTAGTTTCACCGTCACATCATTTCTATCTTTTCGTGAATATATAATATAACTATTGTTCTTATGATCTGTATTATTTCGTTAGATATTTGAAGAAGCTAAGAAATTCTGCTATGAAACTGGTGTGAAAGTTGCTGTTGCATATGGTGGTGCACCGATTTATCCTCAGGTTTATATACTTTTAAAATCATTAACAAACACTATTTTATGGTTTTAATCATTAACAAACGTGCGATTCAGTTCATCTTTTTTTTTCTAATCTGCTTAATTAGTCTTTGTAATCTGTTATCTTTAATCTTGATTCAGAACGCGTTGACTTTAATCTTTGTGGAGACAAAACGCAGCGCAGATACAATTAACATTATCACATGGTTAACCTAATCTGCTGCAATTCATGGTCATATTACAAGTAATTTTAAACAAGTTGGTTGTTATTTTATCACATGGTTAACCTAATCGTAAAAATCAGTTGTTATCAAACATATACAATTAACATTATCAACATTGCAAATATAAAGCAAACAAACAAAGAAACACAACCAAACAAACACAACCAAATATACAAATCATCATAACTGAAACTGCACATATATATATACAACGAGTTTTTACATACAAAAAGAAATAAAATACAAACAAAATATCTATCTAATCCATCATCCCCGGATCGCTGCCCTGACCAGACCCGTCCGCGCCAGATGGGCCAGCACCGTCATGGTCTAACCGCCTCGGTGGCTGTGACAACAACGGCGTACCCGAGGCGGTATAGTCCGCGACCATGTTCCGGTGGTGTAAAGCCCGAGGCGAACTGCAACCCGAGCGAGTTTTTCACCACTAACATTGCGCGCACGGAGTTCAGAGAGTTTACCAGCGTCGATATCGGGGTAAGTCAAGAAGAAAAAGCTTGAGATTGCGAGCCCAAGAGCAGAATCACCGAGGTCATGACATTCAAATCTGGAAGCTTCGGCTTTTGATAATGATCTCCCGAACCCGACATTGTTTTCGAATTAACGCGTTTTTGGAATGACGAAGGCTGAAAAATCTCGAGTGTGGATTATGAAATTGCGAATTTTTAGTTTGGAAATGGATATGCCGATTGTTCGAAGGTGAAATGTATATAAGGTGAAATTCTGGGGCACAAACCGTCACGGTTTGGCCTCCAAGTTACGGTTTGTGCCGGGAATCCCGGCCTTTTGTCAAAATCACGTCTACGTCGTACCTTAAACTGAGACCGTGTACCCTAGAGGTCACGGTTTGGCCTCCACGTGACGGTTTGGTGACCGCTTTTCAACTTTTACAGCCCATTTTGTCATTTTGTCGTTTTGTTGTCAGGAGGTCACGGGGACTACCACCCCGAACCGTGAAAGCAAGACCATGCTGTCACGGGGACAAACAACCCAAACCGTGAAAGCAAGTCCATGCGGTCACGGTTAGGTTCCAAAATGTGACCGCAAGACCTAACCGTGACCGTTTGAACCGGCCCACACCAAAAAACCCATGCGGTGTCCCCATTAGGACCCTATATTAAATGTCTTCCAATTAATATAGTAATATAAATAAGGTGGTTTATAAAATTTATTTTGTATTGAATCAAACAATGGATTTTGGATGAACACAAGGTTGAGAATGAGAGCATTCGTGTAATCCTGTGAAAAATTTAAAATTCTATCACATTTGGTAAGGAACGTTAAATTTATTTGGTTGTATATTTTTCAATTCTGATCCAACCAAACACTTTTTTACGGGAAAATTTGTTAATTTAATTATCAAATTTATTAAATTCTCTTAACCAAACAGGAGCTAAATGTATTGAAATGCTAGTGGTTGTTGTGCCCAGGATGAATTGTGTGAGACGATAAATAGTGGTTGTAATACTATTTTGGGGGTTCATATGACTTGGTTCCTTATTTTCTATAAACAATTATGTATATATTTAATTTTTTAAAAATTAATAAAATCTTACTTTCTATACTAACAGAAACATCTTGATTATAATTTGAATATTTTTACTCTAATATAAAAGTAACTAAAGGGAACACTTGAAATCGCCACATTTCTTTTCACTGTTTTTTTTTCTCTCTTCTATTTAATTTCTTTATAAACAAAAGTTGTTTTTTAATAAATTAAGAGAGAGCAAGAGCTCTTTTAATTAATGCTACTTTTAAAGAAACAGTTCTTTTTAAACAAGAAATTCTTCTTAAACATAAAATATTTTAAAATACAAAATATATTTTAAAATTGATGTTTTTAAAAAGTAAAATATTGATAAAAAATAATTAAATTTAAGGTTGTAACAATACAATATTTTTAAAATAGTTTGTTTTGAAGCAAAAAGTTTAGTTGTGTTTAAATAGTTGATAGCATTCTTTTATTACTTATACTCTTTACTCATATTTAATTTTAATCATATTTTATTTTGAAATATTGTTTTGTAGTTAACAAAAGTTTATTTTATTTAATATTTTATTTAATATTTTATTTATTTAACCAACATAATATACGTGTTACTAAGACTATTTCAATTATAAAGAACTACAATAAATGCTCTATAATATTTAGATATGCTGTGATTTTTGAAATATAAATGCATACAAACATTTGTTATATTAAATATGAAAATAACATAAATTAAGAGAAGATATATGCGTCATAATCATACTTTTACGTAAAGATACACTAGACAAAGCCCACGTCCTCAAAGGCATAAAAAACTAGTGGAAAACTTATTTCCCCTCTTAGATCACATGACATGTCAAATCCATCTTCCCCACACCCATCTTCTCATATTTAACCATAATTTCTAAGGGTTCAAATACAAAGACATCCGCTCAGATAAACCGACATCCTTTTATACGTCACGTACGCCACGTATGGGTCCATATGCGACCCATATGTGACGTACATGGTCAAATACACTGAAAACGAAGAAAATTCAGGGGGGTTGTCAGAGAGCTATACGTTCCATATAGCCATATACGACCCCCATATACGACATATATATGGCTATAAGACGCGTATACCAAATTTTGACACTGACTATGAGGAAAAATTCAGGGGGCTGTCAGAGGGTTATACGCCCCGTATAAGGCTATAAGACTCCCCTATATGACGCGTATGAGGTTATACGACCCGTATAGAAATTTTGAAGTGTTAATTTATAATTTTTGGGTGTCTATATATTCGCACCATTTTTTAATCTTAAAATTTATTTCATGTATATTTATCATGGAATAGTTTTAAAACTATTATTTTCTTAAAAGAAAATAAGTGAAGAGTGAAATGAGAATGATGTATTTAAAAAAAAGTGAAAACAAGTGATGTTCAATGTGACGCTAACATAACACAAGACGAATGTTTGCGGACAATTGTAACCACCTGTAATCTAAATCTTTAGAATGATTAAAATTTCCTTTGTATGTCAATGTGGCCTTGATTTTTGTCTTAAATCTGTTACAAGTAGCTAGTTTCAATCCTTTTGATTTGATTATTATTCGATCTTTTTTGGGAATTGAAGTACTAAATGTCGTTCTAAAAAGAAATTGAAGTAATGAAAACCACCACCCTGATGTAAACATGCATGTTGGTTGGTTTCTTCTATTTATTTACTACAATACTAATTTAGAAAACTCATATATTAGATAAGTTGAATAAAACTAACATGTTAAAATCATTAAATCTTTTTCTTCTATTATATGAAATTCATGTATTTAGTTGTATTTTTTTGTTTAAATTGTATTTAAGTGTTTATTATTATTTACTCGTTGCTAAGTTTTTGAAATTTGATTACTGTCTTTTTATTTATCTTTATCTTAACCCTGGCTTACTTTTATATGTATTATTAAAAAAGTTAGTAGAAATTATAAATTATATAACAAATAACATTGATCCTATGAAGAAACACCAAAAATTATGTTATTATATCAATATTATATATGATTTATCTTGATTACTTATGAATATTAAGTTTGAAAATTGAAAAATTACATTAGTTATTATTTAAATTTTATTTTTAATTTTTAAAACTATTAAAATAGAAGAAGAGTGTCTATTTTTCGTTAGTTAAATTAAGTCAACGTATATTGTATTAACTTTAATAATACAATGGTGCATAAGTATATAGTTTTAATGTTTTTTACCATGATTTTTCATCACAACAATAGAGAGACGGAAAATTTAAAAATTGAAATCAACACGTGATGTGATGTATAAATTTATTATTTTATTATAATAAGAATATTTGAAAAACATAATAAGAATATATTCTTTTAAAAGTGTCTTAATATAGATTCGATTATTACATATTTTCAAAATAAAATCCATCTACTATAATAAAAAAAGTTCTTAAAGTGCATGTGTTGAAATATTAGACTTTTTCGTATTGATTTTTCCGCCTCTCTCAATGGTCTTCCTTAAAAACTTTCATGCAAAATCTTTCTTCATAAGAACATGTAATCCTAATAAATGATAACAGTAAATAATAATTATATTATTTAAAATATTTTCAAATTAAAAGTTAGATATTCTAAAAATTAGAAACTAATTTTTTTTGTAAATATAAGTTATAGAAATTTTCAAACGAAAAAAATTCTTAAAAATACTAACATTTCTAAAACAGCCTTTTTATTTTAAGGATGATTTTAACAAATAAAATTATATTTAAAATAAATATAAAAAACACATTCATAAAATAAAATTTTGAAATGATATTATGATTATTTTACTTGAAGTGGTTATTTATAATTAGTTTAGTCATATTTTATCTGAATATATCATTTTATGAATTTTAAAATTTGATTATAAATTATAAAATATTTTATTTATTCTATACATGTATTACTTGGAGTAACAAGATACTTTCTTATAAAGCAATAATAAAACGTTGACTATATAGGATCCAAAATGGAGCCCTCTCAGTTCCATATAAATACTCATTCAAAGGGTTTTAAAACTTATGAACTAAACCCAAACACCCCATTCCTACTACATCTCCCACCCTCAATTTCGGTGCTTCAACTGCAATCTCGTATGTATATCTATCTATCTATCTATCTATCATTTCTTTCTTTCAATTGTGTTGTGTGTTTGAATGTATATTATTCCGCAATTGTTATGATGTCTGTGATTATGTATGCAGATGTCGGTTTAACTGATCAGGTGTTTTCAGTTCGAAATGCGAGTAAAGGAAATGCATCCGTTGTGTTGCATATCGCCGGAAAGTCCAGCGGTCGGAGAACAGTCGCCGGAACTGAAGATGAAGATGAAGTTATGGAGGTCGTGTTCGGGATCTGAATTATGCTCCGGTAGCAGAAGCTTCGTCGGAGTTCTATACAAATGGACCAATTACGGCAAAGGATGGAGATCGAGATGGTTTCTGTTGCGCAACGGCGTGCTATCCTACTCGAAGATCCTACAACCGGAGGTACTCTCCGCCGGTGAAGACGTTAGGCTCATCGGCGATGTCTCCTCCGGAAGAGATAAATGCCTCGAACGATGCGGTGGTAGTAGACGTTATATGCTTCAGAGAACTGTTGGAATCGTTCACCTAAAGGTAATCAATCAAAACGACGACAGTTCATGTTTTTCTACAACGACGAATTGACTTGTGTGAGACTTGGAACTGCAAATCTCTAAGACTAGGTATTTCTAGAAGTTTTGCCTCAACCACTGATTTTAACAATTCATATAGTCGTCGAGCTCACCATTCAATAATAAATAGTATATACACATATAATTATTAATTACATCTGGTTGGGGCTTGGGTGTAGTGGTAAAAATGTTCTCACCCTAATCTATGGTTTGGCAACTTATTCTGATTTATCGAGGTGTTATGTTGGTATAGTTTAGGTGTAGGAGTCCGAGTAAGAGTAGGTAAGTGTGAGTCGTGGTTTTAATAAAAAATAGTAATACATCTACTCGGTATTGAATTTGGTATGTGTAGATATGAATTCAGTAACTACTTCCAAATTGTTACCTTATTGTTTATGCGGGTCATTTTCTATAGGGCCACATAGCAGTCTGGCTTTATTTTGTGGTCATTACAACAAATGCGCACTATTTTGTTCGTAATTCATTCGATTTAAATCTGGCTGAGAGTTTGCCCTGCCCCTGTACAGGTCTCTGATCATTTAGATCTTGTTTATGCATCTATTTCCTTTGATTGATTGATTGGTTGATTGATTCATGGTTACATAAAATATGTAAGGATTTGCAGTACAATGCAACATGTACCCTTTTAAATGTTCATGTCTTCCATTGCAGATAGTTTGCTCATCCTTTTGTTTCATTTTCTTGAAACCAAAGGATTGGTTGATAGAGTGCAGGTTGAATTCCTATGTTCTGGCTTTTGGGATTTGTGATTCTTTTCGGTCATAATCACTCAGACTGGTCCGTTTAATTACATTCAGAACTGATACATCGATCAGCAGTCTATTTCAAATAGAAAAAAAATAATTTTCAGTCATATATTATAATTTTTTGTTACTAGCAGCAAGTATCTTGTATAGGAGGGTCCTTTAGGTTGATTACTTCTCTTGGGTAGAAGTTTATATACTTTAGAAGAATTCTTTGCTTGGACGTGCTCTTGTTAATTTTAAGATTCTTTTGCAGAGGACAGAAAGGAAAAATGAAATGTTTGAAGAACATAAGAAGTTAAGTTAAATGTTGTTTAGGCGGTAGACAGTTGCTGAAATGTTGTAATATTTTTTGAGTAGGTCTTGTCATTCCGAGAGAGCAACTCAGATGATAGAAGATTTTATATATTTACGGCTACAAAGACACTTCATCTGAGAACTAGTTCAAAGAAAGAGAGGGTTGCCTGGATTGAAGCTTTGGCCTCAACCAAAAATCTATTTACTATAAGACAATTAAATGATAAGCCATCTGTTGTTGTACCCACTGACATATCATTGTCGACTGAAAGGTTAAAGAAACGCCTACTCGAAGAAGGAATCAGTGAGGTGATTGTCAAGGACTGTGAGCAGATCATGCTCTTGGAGTTTTCTGACATACAAGGACAAATTAAATGCTTTGTGAAGAGCGTTCGAATTTGCTTGATACCTTGAGACAGTTTGAGGTATGTTTTCTTCAGTTTTAGTGCTTGCGCATCTACAAGCTTATTACTTTTTGATAATTGGAATTTAGACTAGTTAGATTATAAAGTATAAAAGTTGTTACTTATAGTGCCACATCATCTCCATTGATCTATCTGCAATACATCCAACTGAATATGGAGCTTTATTTGTGTTTTTGAATGATATCTGCAAGCTGGACCAGTAATTTCTTACTCAGTAGCAGGTTAATGTGAACAAAATTTCTGAATATCATCAGAACTGTAACTTTTTCCACCCCCAAAAGTGTATAAAAATTGAAGGCCCACCCATGTGGTTGTAGTGATCTTTTTACTTTTCTAGCTGCCAATAATTCACCAAGAGCTACTTGTACCTTATTAGATTTTAGTAGCATGTCATATGCCTGTTGTCCCAAATTGACAAAAATATGTTCAAGACCAAGCTTTAGGTACCAAATAATTAAATTTCTTACAACCTTTCCAATTCCTGCTCAAGATCTAACACGGCCCTTTCATGATATCCCTCTTGTTAAAGTTAGTGGTTGTGTAATCTATGACAAGGCTTATAATTACTTGTGATACAATTCAACACATAAATTGTAACCGCTTAGGATTTTTGGCAAATTGGTGTCGACCCATTAGAGGGGAAGGAGTGCCAGCGGCATGAGAACTGATTATGTGGAAGCTGGATACCACCCCCAGCGCCACGACATCAGCACAGGGTAATTAGTACCTAGATCACAAGTGCGCTAAAGCTTGTACATGTATGTATATTTGTACATTGCGGTGTCAGTCTTGTATATTATAAGAGAGTGTTAGTGAGAGTTAGGGAGGGGCATTTCTATGGTTGATGAGAGTCAACGAGGGGATAGGAAAACGTGATGTGATGCCTACTTAGAGTGATTAACTGTACTCACTCTAGTGATTATTCCCTCAACTCTTAAGACCCTAAAAAGAATAAGAAACAACTATAGGTGAAACTAGTTTAGATTCCATCTTTAGTTAGATAGCCTATGGGTAGGGGTGTAAGTGAGTCAAACCGGCTCGCAAGCTACTTGGGATCGGCTAAAGAAAAGCTCAAATTGAGCCGAGCTTAAACGAGAAGGGCTCACATTATGGCTCGTTTACTAAATGAGCTTGAGCCCGGGATTCGGATATCGAGTTCGAGCCAGCTCGCGAGCCTAAACGAGGTTTTTGTTTATATAATTTTTATTTACATATTAAATATATATAAATATAAAATATATATTTACATAAATCATATTATTATATATATTATTATGATAAAGTTATTAGATAATACATATTATGTTATATGTAGAAAGTATGATTATACATATACATAGATACATATATATATGTGTGTGTGTGTGTGTGTGTGTGTATACACACACACACATATATGTGTGTGGTGTATATATGTGTGTGTGTGTGTATATATATATACATACACACACACATACATACATATATATGTGTGTGTGTGTGTGTATATATATATAAGTAATTATAAAAAAATAAAAGTTTAATAATTTAACAATAAACAAGCCGAGCTCGAGCTTGAAAAATTTCTGACTAGTTGAGCTCGACTGTAAAAATAAGACTACAAGCGGCCGAGCTCAAGCTTTTTAAAACCAAAACTATCCGAGCTAGAGCCTAAGCGAGCTTGGGCTCGGCTCGGCTTGGCTCGTTTACACCCCTACCTTTGGGTATGTATTGAGTTAATTGTAGATAAATAGTTATTGAATCAACTCCAGCTAATAAATCATACTTCACTAGAGAATGAATGTTCATATCATTATAATATATATAAATGTGTCAATGAATCACAATGATCAGTAATTGCTTTTGGTTGTGATGTGTATAGTTTACCTAATGAAGTAGTTAATTATTTGTGTTTGAGCATGCATTTGTCTAATTGGTATGTAACCTTATGTCATTGCATTTTATTGAGCAATCATATATTGTGTGTAACAGGCTGCTAATATTGAAGTTGAAGCTTCTGGAGTACCTGAAAGCGGTTATCAATTGACACAAGAGGGATTTTCTGATCCGCACCGAGGAAAATATAGTGGTATGCTTTCTATGTATTATATGTACTGATTGCATGACTTTGATTATGTTATGATACCTACGTGCTTTTGCCTGCTTTCTAATAATAGAGTGGAGTACAACTGAATCATCTGATGATGTTGAGAAACAAGAGCTTGAGGATGCTTCAGAAGATAAGGAAGTTTACTTCTTTGATGCACACGATTGTTTTCCTGAATTAGAGACACAACCTGATGAAATGGCTGAGTGTGAAATTGAAAGGAGAAAGAAGCTTCCTGATCCAGCTGAGAAAGAAAAGGGGGTTAGTCTATGGTCTCTGATTAAAGACAATGTTGGAAAAGATCTCACACGAGTCTGTCTTCCTGTTTATTTTAACGAGCCCATATCATCTCTACAAAAGTGTTTTGAGGACCTCGAGTACTCTTACCTTTTAGATCGAGCTTATCACCATGGAAAACAGGTACGTCCTTTATACTTTCATTTAGTCGCATTATTGCCTCAAACATCATAACCTCAAAAGATTTTGGTTCTGTAAAGTGTTTTAAATATCATCTATGATGTGGTCCTAGGGAAACAGTCTCCATAGAATATTAAATGTAGCTGCTTTCGCGGTTTCTGGCTATGCTTCTTCAGAAGGACGACATTGCAAACCGTTCAACCCTTTATTAGGGGAAACTTACGAAGCTGATTATCCTGAGAAAGGAGTCCGTTTCTTTTCCGAGAAGGTATGTTGGTTTCTCCAGTTTCTCTTGAGTTGTGGCGAGTATCTGTTCTTATAGTTATATTTTAACAGGTTAGTCATCATCCAACTCTAATAGCTTGTCACTCTGAAGGTAAAGGGTGGAAGTTTTGGGGGGATAGCAACATCAGAACAAAATTTTGGGGACGCTCAATCCAACTCGACCCTGTTGGTGTTCTTACATTAGAATTTGATGATGGTGAGGTTTTCCAATGGAGCAAGGTGACAACCAGCATTTATAACCTTATTTTGGGTAAAGTTTATTGTGATCATCATGGAATGATGCATATACGCGGTAACAGAGATTACTCATGCAAACTCAAGTTCAAAGAACAGTCTATCCTTGAAAGAAATCCCCGCCAGGTAAATGCTGCTAGATATTAATGAGTACAAACTGTGGGATATTATGACGAGCCCGGCTATTGAACAGGTACACGGGTTTGTTGAAGATCGTAGTGGTAAGAAACATGCAACATTATTCGGAAAGTGGGATGACAGCATGTATTACGTAAATGGTGGGAAGCCAAAGGATGTGGCTGATGCAAATCTGTTATGGCAAAGGACTATGCCTCCTACTAATGTCACTCGATACAATCTAACGTCTTTTGCTATCACTTTGAATGAGTTAACCCTGGGATTGAAGGTATTATTGATAAGAAAAAGTATATTTGTTACATGTAAATTGGCTTGTTCAGTTATGCTTATTATTGTTGGTGGTTGATAAGGAGAAGCTTCCACCTACGGATTCAAGACTCAGGCCAGACCAACGCCATCTAGAGAATGGAGAATATGACATGGCAAACGCTGAAAAGCTACGCCTCGAGACTAGGCAGAGAATGGTACTACTAACTCTTGACAACTATTTGAACAGCCAGAACATGCGTTTGTTGTATGATATAACAAACAATTTCTCTGCTCTAAACTGTGCAGTCAAGAAAATTACAAGAAAATGGATGGAAACCACGATGGTTTGAAAAGGACGGTGAAAATGGTACCTACCGTTATGTAGGCGGATACTGGGAGACACGAGAGGATGGTAGATGGGACGGTTGCCCACATATATTTGGTAAATTTTGCCCAGAAATAAATGAGTCCAGCAGCAGATGATGAGCTAACTAAAAGTTGCCCCTGTATGTCTACTATACGTAGTGTATATAATTTGGTATTAAGTTTTGATGAATGTTAGGTGAAAATCATGATTAGAAAAATCAAAATGTTCTTATTAGCTATTTAAGAGTTATTAGGATAAAAAATAAAGGGGAAAAAGAGCCCAGAAATATTTAAGAGTAATTAGAATAAGAATAAAGGGCAAAAAGAGCCTAGAAATTGTGTAAATAATAATGTATTCCTCATAACAATTATCTACATTTCTATTATTTCATTATAATCATCAACATCATCATCTTGAGATTCACTCTTGTTTTAACTCAATACCCTCTCTAGAAATCCTAAGCTCCTTGTAAACATACCATCTTGCTGCTATCAGATACAACCCAATGTTCAAAACATTTAAAAACTGTAAGCAACAAATAGAAGTTATTAAGCTTCCCCTTATTCAAGTTATCAACTAGCCGTGGGTCCTTGTCTCTGCTCACCTAGTGCCCTATGATCACCAACAATGAGCTAAGAAAGAGGCCCACGACAACATACTTAGAAACAACCTAGTGCTCATCGTCTTCATTCCTTTAGGACACTCCCTCCAGAAGAACTCGAGTTGGCCTATGTAAGTAAACGCCTCGTCAGACCCCACAAAGAAAAATTGTGGAGCCAACCAAAATGCACAAGGTGGAACCGCCTTCGATGGGTCGTTAACCAATCGATGGCTGGTTTGGTATCAAGACTGCTTATGTCAAAAAAATAAAAAAAAATAAAATAAAGGTTTGCATTTCAGTGGCACAAGTAATGCCAGAAACTACACTTCATGTATTTTATTATGAATTTATATAACCCGCCATTTTTTTACCCTACGGAGAGAATATTAACGTTAGACAACAAGTTTAATGGACCAAAATAGATGAGAATGGGAATGCAACTTGCTTCACAGGATACAAAAAGAAGAACAAATCAAGCCGCAATCATATGGTGTGAATACGAAGAAAACTGTCGATGGAGATGACATTTGACTTATTGTTTGGTACTCAATCCTACAATTTGAGATACTTCATTGTCCTGCTAGAATACTTTTTGAAGGTGTCCATCACAGTTGAAATAAATGACAAATAAAATCAACAAATGCATACGGAACAAGTGGTGATTACTGACTATCTTTTATCTATAGATTCTGTTCATTGAAAACTCTTATTTTGTAGCTTAAGTGGTGTTTATTCGGACTATTGCTACACAACCAAGAATATCTGCAGGCCTCTCAAGGCACCCATCAAATTAGCAAACCTAACATAATTATTTGAGGTTGAAGTCAGTGCTATAATTGAAAATGCTTTTGCATTCTTGAGAAATGTGACAAGAAAATTAATTATGCATATGAATGTAATATACACATTAGCGTATGAGGGTGATAAACATACCCTTGCTACTATAGCTAAGAAACCAACCAACCAACTATCACAACTGCCACATGTCTATGCTGACATGCAGATGATATGCACTCTAAAGAGTCTGCAAGGTAAAATATACTAACAATTACACTTGAGATGGGACAGGGGTGTTTGTTTTTTGAAAAAACCTCTTCCCCACTTCTTTATCTGCGCGCTCGCAGACGCGGGAAGAGGTTTTTACTTCGCAGACTGTTTGTTTTCTGGTTAAAAAACGTCTTCATGACGTCTGCACAGAAGAGGTGGAACAAAGTATGCACAACCTCTTGTAAACTCTTCAGACTCTCATTTGAAACCTAATACCCTTCTCTTCCCCACATACCCACCACCCCACTCCTCCCCACATTTCCACCGCCACCGTCGCCACCGTCGCCACCTCGCCTCCGTCGCCACCTCCCCACCGCCGCCAACTCGCCTCCGTCGCCATGTCGCCACTTTGGCCCCCCGCCCCCTCGCTTTCCCCCTTCGGGTTTTTTGTTCTTTTAATAAACCTCTTCTCCACCGTTACAAAACCGTGTTCAGTGATCAAATACAGTCACCGTCTCCATTCATCTAACAATGGAGCAACCCCTGCTCACTGGTATAATTCAACCCTTCAATTCACCTCAATCACCAATTCAATTCTAATTCACCCCTCTTCACTTTACGATCATCGAATCCCTCATTTGTTTTGCAGAAAAAGGCGAAATTAGGGATGGAGAAAGCGAGAATTGGCATACGTATCCATCGGTGGGACGAACAGGATCAGTGATTCCGACTGCTTCTGAAGTCAGCGTTGATGAAATTCGATCGGCTGCTGCAGGCTCTGATCGTTACCCTGCGTCTCTTCATGCTCCGTTGATCAGTTCGCCGGAGCCTCCTCCGTACATTTCTGGTACAATACATATCGATTGAGTTATGCAGGGTGATGATTAAGGGGTGTTTGGGGGCAGTTGCACTAACAGTTAAGAGCCAAAAAAAGAAAATTTTGACTTTGATCATGATTTTCTGGTCATTTAGGGTTATAATAGTCAGATTAGAAGTGGGTGTGAGGTGCCTATGAATGTGAAATTAGTGAATTATTTCTAAAGATGGACTTATTATCTGATTCTAGGTTTTTTATAGGGTTGTTTTAAATAGACACCCTATTATTTTAAATCAACACCCAAAATTTCTATACGGATCGTATAGCCCCATACGCGTCGTATAGGGGGGTCGTATAGCCCTATACGGGGCGTATAACCCCCTGACAGCCCCCTGAATTTTTCCTCGTAGTGAGTGTCGAAATTAGCTATACGCGTCGTATAGCCCTATATGTGTCGTATAGGGGGGTCGTATAGGGCTATATGGGGCGTATAGCTCTCTGACACCCCTCCTGAATTTTCCTCGTTTTCAGTGCATTCGACCCTATACGCCGCGTATGGACCCATACGCGACGTATAGGGGGTGTCGATTTAAAAAAGTGGATGTCTATTTATTGGGACCCTTTTTATATGTATATGCATCATCTACCACCACTCATCTATCACCTGTGATGATAATATTAATGTGAGATATTCACCTTTACTTAGATTATGCAATGGATTTTGCGTTACTTTATCAGTTGACAGTAACCCAAAGGCTTATCCATAACTAAAGCACTGTGTAGAAGACAAGATGGTAGAACGAAAACAAAATCCATGGACGTTATTATAGTTTTTTTGTTGTGAGCTCATCAATGACCAAACCAAATAGATAAAAGCTTTATGCTCATATACTCATCTGTGGCTTAAATGTTTAATACTTTAATGAATCATGTTATCTTTATTGTTCTTGTTACTTACTGAGTTACTGTCACACCTGAAATCTTTATGAATCATGTTATTACGCCACGATATTTTGTTTACTTGATTATTGAGGTTGTAGTCAAAAAAATATTTATTTTGTATTTGTAATTAGGAACCAATGGAGTATTGTGTAGGTTTCTGTTCATGTTAGGAATGTATATAGATGTTAGGCCACATGGAGTGCCACTTGGGTGTCATGATCGGGTACTTCGAGTATACAGATTGCGTACCTCAGGTAGGCATATTGGGTTGGTGGTTTGGCATATTACAATTTGTATGACTTTTATTTATATTTTAATGTTTTGTATGACTTTTATTTATATTTTAATGTTAAAATGCTTTTTAAAGTTTAAAAAAATAGATTTACTTTAATTATAACATATTTTAGCAGTTTGCAGATATTAAAAATCAAACAGTCTTTTTCTTGCAGACTGCAGACATTTGGTCCACCTCTTCACATTTGGTCCACCTCTTCTGCTGCAGATGTCTGCAGATGTGATCCGCAGACTGCAGACGTTTTCATGCATAAAAAACAAACAACACCATAGAGTGCAGAATGAATTCTAAAGTTTAATTTGTTTTAGCTTAGACACTAGTTCCTAGTGCTATAATAAAGCTACTCTTAATGCACAAATAAAAGCACTCACAATGATGGTGTGACGTTCCCCTCTGTCTCATTTGCTCAAATCTATAGTATATAATAAAAAAGTAACTATGATACCACATGACACTCTCATGCAATGACGGATTCAGAATTTTTTTTTCACGGGGGGCGGAAAATTTAAGGGTCATTTTGCCTATCGCAATATAATATTTATATTTTTTCAGTCCGATTCGAGTCAGATCGGGACGGGTTGGTTCATTGACGTTAAAATCGTTAAAGTGGTTCCCGAACTCGTGAATTTGCATATATTTATATATTTCAAGAATTGTATTGAAGCAATTATACTCCTAAAAATGGTGATATGTGATTTTGAAACAATTATACTCATAAAATTGGTGATATGCTCAACATGTTTGAGATCAAACTTGAAACTAATTTAAATTCAACCATTATTATTATCAAATATATTTATCTTGATATAATTTTATTTCTTCCTACTTATTACATGATTATTTGAGAGTGAAATTTCAAAAATCCATTCGATTACAAACTCGGTTAGTGAGAAAATATGGTTCGCCGGCCTGTCGGAAGATCACCGGACCTCATTGTAGTTACGCTCCAAACAATGTATTTGAGATAATTTTGCTCTTTTATTAGTTTCAAGAATTTATGGGGGGGGGGGGGATTGAAAAAGTTTATGAGGAGCGGTTGAGATTTTCACGTATATATAACACTACAAAAAATATTTTAGGGTGGGCGGCTGCCCCCTTGGCTTTAGGTACGCTACTGCTCTCAAGTTACTCCTCAAAATAATTATCCCGTCTAAACTAATATATTATTTTAGTCATTTTTTTATTTCAAGAAACTCAATGAATAGTAATAATTCATTTTATTTTAAATTTAGTTTTTTATATTATCACCTTAATTGCGTAATCATTTTGTTTGGAACTATACATATTTTTATAGTCAAATAAAATTCAATTTAAAAAAAAACAAAAAGGAAAATGTATTCATTGATATGTT
Organism: Flaveria linearis; assembly: GCA_024085815.1. Classification (NCBI taxonomy): domain Eukaryota; kingdom Viridiplantae; phylum Streptophyta; class Magnoliopsida; order Asterales; family Asteraceae; genus Flaveria; species Flaveria linearis. The sequence continues at coordinate 844,541 of CM044014.1, read as the reverse complement.
TATATATTTTAGGTTAGTGTGATTTTAAGACAACTGATTTTTTAACTTTCACGTATCAATTGTATATTGTATTATTAAAAAAAGTATTCAAATATTTATAATTTAAGTGTAACTTTTTATTTTTTTAATGTTATAGTAATTAATATATAACTTAATCATACAAAATATTTATACATCTACTAATTATGTTGTTTTCATATTTTTTGAACCCGTATATTACATAGGTTTACTAAAACTAGTCACTATATATGAGTGAGGTAAAGAGAAGAGTACATCCACTAGTATTATTGATCTACTTTTATTCTAATATAAAAAGTGTAAAAAATCTATTTTTATTATTTTATAAGCCTAAAATATACAAATAATAAAATAAAGTAGCATTATTAATTCGTCATCAATAATATGTAAAATACAAAATATATAAGAAGTTTAGTTGATTAGGGGGAGGGTCATGAATGTGTTCTTTTTGTTTTTTCGTTCAAAAAAAAAAAAATCCATAATTTGTCAGAGTAGGTGTATTGTCGTCTCTAGCACCTACACATGCCCACACCTTCGCCTTGTGCCCTATTTTGTTCCTCCACCTCCAACGTCCCCCTTTTTCTGATCTTTTTAGGGATTTTTATTGCGTTCAACCGATGAATATAATCATCTTTTGTGTATTTAGACTAATTTAAAATGTATCAAACTTTAATTTTATATTGGTATTTGTTTGTAGCAAAGATATATCAAACCTTTATGCCTTAGTTTCCAATACATCAGGACGGTTTTCCACTTTTCCTTTGTAACATATAACCAGCTACATATTTCATTATTTTTTATTTAATAGTTTTGTTTTTTTTGGCTACAATTCATGGGTTTCGAGTTTAATCTCTAGTCTAGTCTATTATACGAGTTCGGGTCAGTTTTGGTCAAAATCGCGGACTCATTTAGTAGGCCCATACGAAATCCAACTGAAATGGCACGAGACATTTAAAACTGAATGCTTCAGGGCATACTATTGGGCTTCGATGAAACAGAATATCTTAGGCTCGTGTGTAAGATAAAAATCATCCCCTTGGATTTTTGTCTATAGTAATATTTCTTTATGAATATTTATCATCAAAAGTATGTTATGCAGTTTCGAATTTTGTAAGAAATAAAATAAATTTTATATGTTTATTATTGTTTTATCCGTTCAGCCTAATTTTATTAAAAAAAATTATAAAAAATATAAATTTATAAAATTTTAATTACATATATAAAAATTATATATTTTAATTTTATTAAAAAAACCCACCGACTCGGGTAAACTTATATTTAATTACATATATAAATATAATTAAAATATAGTTAAATCCGGTCCAACCGGTCCGACCACCAAACCAGTAAGGCGTCCGGTTCGACGTCCGATCCGCGTCTGAAAACATTGCTTATTACCCTTCCCCTGAACTACATAGCTCACTCATTAGCTTCGTTCTTAAATTAGATTTATAAATTATGTTTTTTTAACATTTTTTTTACTCTTAATACCTTGTAATCTTGAATGTGAAAAGGATTTGAAATCATTACATTTATAAAAGTAATTACCGTGATATATCACGAGGCTGCAAGTTTATATGTTATAATAACTTTCACTGCTTGCCGAAAACAATCCTTTCTTACCGAGATCTGAAATTTTGAAAAGAGCTAGCTCTTTGATGTCTTGGATGCCAAACCTTTATATTACTCCACTTACCACCCTCGAACTAATGGTTAAAATAGAAGTCATCAATCATACCTTTGAAGGCTACTTGAGATGTTTCACATGTGATGAACCGAACAGTTGGGATAAATACATGTACTTGCCGCTATTCTCCACGATTCCTCTAAATGATCACCATCGATACCAATCTCATCAAACAAATAAAAAATTTAGAAATTTCAAAAGAACCCTTCAAGAAAAAATGACAATGAATGGCGGATCAGACGAATAAAGATGTCAAAATTACATGATAAAATCTTTAACTACTATAAAATTATGAGAAAAGAAATAAAATCTAATTTGTTAAAAGGAGTTTCATTGTTTTCTTATAACGTACAAGTTTTATTGATCTCTTCTATATAAAAATAATTTTTTCATTGAACGTATATAAAGTGCACGAACGTTTAAGAAATATTCTCAAAATGTCTATTTTTCTTAACTCTTTTCTTAAAACGTCCTTAAAAATTATTCTTCAACATGTTCGCTCCAAACAAGGCATTGGTGCCTCGAAAGACAGGCGAGAAATACCTGTAAAACAGAACTTTGCCTACTCTAATAGGTTGACCGAGCATATAAAAAGTTAAAAATTTAGTAAGTGCCTATGACCACGACAATGATGCCAGGCAGGAGTCTGTTTAGGACACATGTCCATGTGTGATTGGTCTTGTTATACTGGCGTCGACTCCTTGTCTAATACGAACATTATGAGTGATAATTATTTAAAGAGACAATTTGAGAGAAAGAAAAAAAAAAGAAAATAAACATTTTAAGAATTTTTCTAATATTTTTTTAAGGGTGTAAGGTATGTGGATTTTTAGATCTGACATGCTAATAAAAATGAAAAAAAAAACAACATCATGTCTAAAATCAATCTAAATTTGGCAAAATATCATTTTTAGACAAAACCACACCTATATGGCTATATACTATTATACTAATATACATGTGCTTCATGCTTTACACGACATGCATGCATGTGGATCATCAGTGGCGGAGTTTAAACATTATCGTAGAGGGGACGGGGGCGAAATTAATATTCTTTATGGTGGGTGAATTCGATATTTATATAAAAACTTACACTACCTGGTCAAAAATTACACTATCAGACTAAAATTTAACACTACCGACGAAAAAAATAGGGGAAGCGCCCCCCTGCTTCGCCCCTGTGGATCATGACCATTTGCATTTGCATTTGCATTTTCATAATTCCATATCCTTCCAAACTTTGCCTTTAATCGATCTGCATCTGGTGCCACCTCAAGTTGATTGTTTGTTTAGTATAAGCTAGAAGGACTGTTGTTGGAATGTTCCTTTTCTTTATTTGGTACGGGTAAAGGTTTAGGGCAGCATAAGTCGATCAATTCCATGGGAATGTTAAATCGCTCTTGAAAACAGGCCGTTTAATTGATTTGTTTCTTTTTCCTGTGACCCTTTTAAATTTTACTCTTCGTGGGTTTGAACACAAGATCTGCAAACTCTAATTTCCCCAAGAGGTTTTGCCTCTGTCACTAGGCCACCAGTGACGGTTTTTAGCAAAAAAGGTCAACATAAAAATAGTATCCCAACAAACACATTAGAAAAATTATGATAAAAGTTAGGTTAGGTTTAGCTCTCCAAATGAATTATGATAATATTTTGACACAACTTTTTTATTTTTTTACTTGTTTTACTTTGCTAAATTGTCCAACAACTATTTTTGTTTTTATATTCGCTTGATATAGTTTTCTAAAACAATATCATGAAATATATATCATTTTCAAATTGAGGATAACACAACAAAAATTACACCCTATGACGATAGGGCTACCGTGATGACGCATGTCATTGGCGTAGAGGATAACGGAAACGACATGTCGCTGCCGTAGATGATTTAAAATATTAGGGTTTCAGGGATTGTCACGACAACGTTTTGTGTTTTTAAAGACGGCTCGCCACTAGTCAATTTTCTTGTAGAGTAATAAATAGGAGTTTTTGTGAATTTCTAATTCATAAACTGTTCTGTTACAACATTAAAATTTAGTGTTATTCCGATTGATTAGATCTTCATTAGGATTTTGTGGAAATATTAAACACTGTAATAACATTCATGATGCAACGTACAGATATTAAACGTGAGATCTTATAATCTTTTTTACAACAGTATAGGGTTACTACGCATCTTTGCAACTGACGACCATTCTTTTGGCATATAATTACGTAACTAGCTTACACATTGCTTTGTGGAATCTTTTTAGTGGCCATCCATGATCTATAATGGATGGTTGGACGGGATTTCAAAATTTAATAATGTTTTTTCTCTTTTAAAATATCATTTTTATTAATATATTATTCCAAGATCAATTTTATATCTTGGTTTTTATTTTTTCTTAAAGTTGCAATTCATTGTACTAAAATATAAGTTCTTAAATACATATAAATAGCTTTATTATCTCTATTATTTATCACTTCATCTAGTTTTTGAAATTTTATCCGATTGATCATATCACTAGTGAACCATTAGAACGACTGGTTTATTGCCAGGTACGGACACATAATTGGATGCACGGGCAAACATGCATCTTGCATAGCGGTTGAATTCTACGACACTTGATATATATGTTTGCCGTGTGGAATTAGTCTCCACTTTGACCTCAATCTCCTTGTCACATGTACGTTCTAATAGTTCTCAGGCAAGTGTTGTGATTTTTTTATATATATGATGGAGGGAAATCAAACTATAATCGTGACTTACTTACATTACTAATCCTAGTCATTTGGAATTGGATTTTCCCTTTTCTAGTTTTCATTTATTCTTTTCTCTATGTTTGACTTAATATTTTTATTTCTTAGGTTTCTTTCTTAATATAATTGTTTGACTAGTTTTTTGATTCTTTTAATTGTTTTTAAATTGGTTTTTATTGAATATCAATAATTAACTGGATAATAATCTCTAAGTTATATAAATGTAAATAAGAGCAAGAATAAAGCTATAACATCAAACAACTCCAAATCCTTAAAAGACAACATAAAAACACACCACGAATATTTCAAGTTTGGAGAAGAGAACCTACTACTAATCCAAGATACATTACTTCAATTCCCTACGGAGATACACTGATGGTAAACTAATATATCTTTCTACCAAAAGTTATAGATTTAAAATTTACATAGTGTAGATGTGATGATTTTAGTAATAAAGTATGTGCAAAATAAATGCATGGTATGTGTTTTCACTGGTAAAAAGGTTACAAGATAAGATATATAAAACTCAAATGTCACTCAAAATAAAGATGAAATACCGAGATTGAAATGGAAAATAAAAAAATATCGCTTTAATTTGTTATTGAACAGGGGCCCTTTTTCTATTAGCTCAGGACTCAATTTCCCTGAGAATTCTCGGGGACGATCAAAATATAATTTTGATATTGAACCTTTTACAACCTTCAACAAATTTATATCTAAACTAATTTATAAAAGATAATATATATCCCGATTAATATGTATATAGAAGCCGAGCAAATTTGTAATACACAATCCAAATTTATTTTTATTTTTGTTTTGGATTGTGAACTAACGTTGCTTATGTTTGTGTACAAAAGATGAGGTGGCTAAGGGCACCTGGAAGGCTTGAATACATCATAATTTTGATTGGCCTCTTGATTATCAAACTTATAATTGATCTGTATACTTATGCTGGTCTACTAAAGTCTTTAAATCATTTTGCACCGACTTTTTTTTAATAACAGTATATTAAACCTAATATTTTTGTGGGGACGAGAATTTCAACCATTAGGTTGAATTTAGACACCTTAAATATATCCCTGATTTTACACTAATTGAGGTTGATGGTATAACTATAAATATCTTTTTTATTTGTACGTCACACGCCAAGCATGCAACTTAAATAACTATATAATAATATTTTATTATTAAGTTGTTAATCAAGATCAAAACTATATCCGTCCCGTGATTATATTTTGGCTTATTGAGAAAATATATTGTTATTCACATGACACATCGTATGCTATTTTGGAATCACGTGGATTTTTTTTGTGTTGTCAAGAAACAATTATATTCTAAATTTTGCACTTTCTATTTTTCCCTTAAATTACTAGCAAGTGCCTTTGAATATAAAAAATGTTGAATGAAAGAACAAGCTAGATTTCCTCTTTTTTATAACCCAAACAAATAAAAGTAACTTAGTAACACTACTACAAAACTAGGTAATGCCTAACAAAATTTGTGACCCATGGAAAAAATATTCGTAAAGTTAGCGACCATGTTGCCACCAAAATAATATAGTTACAAAATCAGCAACCGAAACAAACTCGGTCATAGCAACCAAAAGAACATGGGTTGCAAAATTAGCAAACGAAACAAAATGGGTTGCAAAATTAACGATTAATTTAGATTCAGTCGTAAAACAATGACAATTAAATATTTTGGTTGCAAATAAGGTTGTTAATTTTATAAAATAATAAACAAAATACTAAGTTGGTCACAAATGAAGCACCGTAATTTTCCGGTCACAAATACAATCGATAGTCTCTAAGTTTGTTTATTAGCTTAAGTATTAGGATAGTTATTGATGTTTATCATTATACTCGTTATCTTATACTTCGTTTACAACTCTATATTTACAAAGGTGAAATACATTTAAAATATATATAAGAGAAGACAATGCGATTTCTTTTATAGACTTTATTGTCTTGGGTTTGTTTCTAACACTAACTTATGTCACGTTCATTAAGTTATAACTCATAATATATTAATATATTTTCCGGTGAGTTTCGTTTTATAATATGGGTAATTGTAAAACAATTAAATACCAAAGGCAATATTCCGTACATATTAAATAATATACGTTGTGACATTTATTATATTTTAATGCGGGTTCTTCATGTCAAACTTGTATATCAATAACAGTTTATACATGCATATTCTTGAAATTCCTTTTGGAAAATGTATAAAAGACAAATAAAACAATCAAAATTCAACATTTTCCTCTACTGGAATCTTTTAGGCTAAGTTTTGTTTTATACCTTATGGTTCTTTTGCTAGTGAGGTCTATATATCTTTAATTATATTTCTAAATTATTAGGTTATTGCACAAACTACACTTTGGCGTGATAATTTTTAACTGACTCGAAATATAATATGACTATCACATGAAAAAATAATTAGTTATGTTATATAACAGATTTAATTAAATAGGGTATTTTTCCAATAAATTAATGTGTCATGCATACATGTTCGATCAGGATATACTAAAATTAATCAAATCAACCCGTTTAATTTAAAATCTATCAATACTAATAAAAAAAAGTTTTTGTAAGTCACTTGTTATAATTCTAGAGCTCCTAAATTTTATTTTTTCGCTTCTCTCTCTTAATAAATATCACATTAACTACAATAATATTATTAATATTTTTTATATTAAAATATATATATTTTTAAAAAGAGATCTTCCTAAAAATGCAATTTGTAAAGACATAGTATTTTATAAAATAAGGAAATTTTCAGAAAATATAAAACTTTTAAAAAACATAATATATTTTAAAACCTGTGGCTTTTAAAAAATAATTTTTTTATGAAACAAAAAATAATTAAATTTCAATTTTAGAATAAATAAATTATTAAAAATGACATTTTTTTAAAAACGGTTTGTTTTAAAACAATTTGTTTAAAAAACAACTTTTTTGAAAAAAATCAAAAAAGATTAAACTAAAGTTTAAAAAAATGATATCGTCCTTTTATCACTCGTACGTAATGTCAATTATATCTTATATCAAAAGATCGTTTTATAATTCATTAACTTTTATTAATAGCTATTTAATATTTTATTTATTCAATCCGTGTAATACAGATGATACTAAACTAGTAAAAGAATATGTTTAGGTTCAATCTAATTACAACTTTTAATCTGTTTTCTGTCCGTTTAGAATCTGAGTACAACCCATTTTGAGTATGTAAACCTATATATTCATGATCTCCTCCGACCTCTTTATCAAACATATTGATACCCGGCCTACTAGAAACTGGCTGTCCTCCTATGTCAGTTTTCATCGGAAAGACACGTACGTACGTTTCGAAAAAGTTCCTAATTTTGTCAGAAAAATGCCATGGCAGAATTTTCCCAATGACCTACAGATATTAACGTACGGAAGATCATCATATTTAGTTATTTTACCATCATGTAATTATTTATGTTATATTTGTCACAACAATCATCCAACTTATCATCAATCACGTAAACATGATAAAGAGATATAGATTACTCAACCACCAAATACACATTTGTAGCATTTATTTAGATGATACCATAGAGATCATGATACAAAATACAAAGACATAAACTTACCCATGATTCATTTCGCCATGGTTTTTTACAAGTATCATGTTGTAATGAAAAATATAATATCCAATTAAACAGGTACGTACGTACGTACACCAATTAATCAAAGTTTCAATCTTTCACAGTATAATAAATCGGTCGATCTAAGAGCATTGGAAGCCCGATGGGACCTTCTTTCCACAGTAGTTAAGCAACAGGCTCAAGGAGACAGGCACGTTAAGGTGGATCCCCAACACATTAGCTTTGATGGCAGTGCAAAGACAGACTGCGGCCTCAAGGTCCGCGAGGCCCTCGATGAGGGTGCAGCATGGTGTCTTTGGAGGGGTTCCAACGACTAGGTGGACAAGGTCATTGAGCAAGTTAGCACATACACCCAATTTCAGTGTGTCCTTTGGGCAAGTGGCAGCTTTCGGTGGGTTCGATGGTGTCCAAGGCTTTGGTGGTGGCGGGCATGCTGGCGGTGGCGGTGGGGGGCATGGTGGCGGTGGCGGTGGTGGGCAGCCTTTTGGGGTGTGGGTGGATGTTACTAAAGTGAACAAGAGTAAGTTGAAGGCGAGGAGAAAAGCTGTTGGTGTTGCTAGAGCCCTTGAAGCCATTTCTATGTGCTTTTAGCTTAGCTTTTAGATAGTTGACTACAAAGTGTTTGTTTTGTGTGAAGGTAGACAAGGTTTTTGGGGGTATTTATAGATACAAATCGTCGATCGCTGTTTATCACTATCTCCCCAATTTATTGTTTAATCAACTTTATTTCATTTTTTTTCTTTATTTGAACGACAAGTTAAAATTTAATAAGTTAGTAACACTAATTATTATAATTATTTGTTTTTATCATGGATTAACCTCATGAACTTCAATAGAAGTAAACTTCACACCTCCCCCTTGGAACTTATGTCTTAGTTTATCTCATTCTATTTTGCTTCTTGAACGGAAGATATTAAATACCAAATCTTGAGGGCTAGCCTCTTCATGATACTATTAATAGATTACATTCGAATGGACCAAAAATAAAGTGTGTTTGATTCATTTAAAAAACACATTTTAATAGTTTGTAGAGTTTTTTAATGAAATAGTTTTAGAAATATGTTGACTGATTAAAGGATTACCTCTTGTTAGTCAGTTCTATTATATTGCTCCAAACAACCTCTTAAGAGGGATCTAATGGTAATTTGTTTTTCAAATGCGCCTTTTCAAAATAAACACAACTTGAGAGTTAACCCATCCATCTAGGGATGTAAATGAACCGAACGTTCAGCGAACAGTTCGAAAATCATCTGACAAAAAGTTCGTTTATGTTCGTTCGTTTCATAAATTAACGAACACAAACAAAAAAAATTTATTTGTTTAGTCAAACAAACGAACATGAACAGAGGCTGTGTTCGTTCATTTATGTTTGTGAACATTCGATAATGTGTTCATTAACGTTCGTTTGTGTTCGTTTATTTAAAAGTTATGTTTGAGATAATTATGTTATATATATACTTATTTATATTTGATGAATATTACATAATGTTTGTAATTTTAATTATAAACTCAAAATATTATGGTTTGTATTTGTTTGTTTTAGACAATTTCATTTGTTTTTTATGAATATTTATGTGCGTTCGCTTGCATTCATATATGTTGGTGAACAGTTCACGATCACATTCGTGAACAATTAATGATCAATTTATTTTCTTGATGAACGAACAAAAACAATACCCCGTTCATGTTCGTTTACAGCCTTACATACATCTGTTTGATGTTGTGAGCATAACGTATAAAAAAAAAGTTTATTATAATAAATTGTCTGCTTATTACTATTTTTTGATATTTTATATAACATTTTTGTTTAAAAAACTTTTAAAAAAGTAAAATAAAATACATTTCCATTTAAGCACGTTAGAAACCAATATAATTAGTCTTTCGTAAATCTATTATGTGTGTTTTGTCTTATATTTTAAAATTACATCGTTTTTTATATATTTAATTGAATTTTGATTTTATTTATGACCTAAATAATACGTGATAAACCGCATATGACGCAGATCACGCAGCTGAACGCCCTTTTATATTACCTTTTGAATTTGTTTGCATATCGACATAGTTCTGCTAGAAAAAAGTTGGCTCGTATATATATAATGTGTTTGCATTCAAATTATAAATTCGTTTACGTTTCAACGTAAATTTTATTCGCAAACGAGTACGGTCGATTATAGTTTATATTTTATTGCGTCGCAACGATGTAGATCCAATACCCGGCTAGTAAATAACTAGTATATATGAAAAGGTGCATTAAAAATTTATATTTTATTATAAGCAAATTTACACTACTTTCTAAACTAAATTAATTAAACCACTGTGGGTTTACTTCAAATTAATTTTGACTTTTGCTACCGGGCCACGAATTCAATGACTGTGTCCACTAAAAAATAATGAAGATAAAACCAAAATTACTTAAAAAGGGAGAGTCCATTCAATGACACCTTTGTTTTCAAAACGTAACTTAGGGGCTGTTTGGTAGCCTCTTAATGGTTCCATTAAGAGGCTACCTCTTAACCGTTAAGAGGCAGGAGTGTTTGTTTTGAAAAAAAGACGCCTCTTAACTGAACCATTCAGTGCTGAATGGTTCAGCTCCAAAATCACGCTGAATGAACTTCTGACTCAAATACCCTCAGAACTCACAAAACCTCTCGATCTTCACCCTCACCTTCGATCTTCACACTCAGAAAACTGAACCACTTTTCTAGAATCGTGTGTCCATGAATTGACACTTCATGGACGCGAGGGAAGCAGTCTTAAACAACTGTCTTGGAAGAATGTAGCAGAAAAACTGAAAACAGAGCATAATTTCATAGTTGATCAAAGACAAATGAAGAATCGCTATGATTACCTAAAAGCTAAATTTGCTGCCTGGACAAAGTTAAAAAACAAAACCGGCAATGTTTATGATCCCGTAACAAACACATTTAACTTGTCGGAAGAAGAATGGCAATTAGAGATGAAGGTATTTCGTAAATATATTTATGTAATAACTATACATTATATTCATTAATCTTAAATAATTTTTATAACTTTTTTCACACAGTCCAACAAATATGTAGAAGCTTTGAGAGGTGCACCTCTTTCTTACCCTGAACTTTGTGTTCAATTATTTGAGGGTTCTACTTCCAATGGGTTTGACAGTTGGGGACCATCTTCAACAATTCCTCGTCCTTCTAAAGAGGTGTCTGATCAAAATGTAGATGGTATTGATGACATTGAATGCACTCAAATGGATCTAGATGTTAGTGAAGAGTCATCTGATAGGTCGAAAAATAAAAGGAAAATCCCGACTGCCGGTGTTAGTGAGGAGTCAACCATTCGGTCCAAAGCGAAAAAGGAGACACTAAACTCAAAACTAATAGAAGTTGGGGACCAAATATCGCAAGTTGCAAAGATCTTGATTGAAAAACACAACTTGTCTAATGATATGGATGCATGTATGGATAAGCTTGAAAGTTTAGGTTGGGGCATGTTTGATGCTAAATACCAAACTGCGCTTTTGCTTTTCGGTGAAAGTCCTGACATAAGGAAGGTGTGGTTGCGACTACAACCGTCGGTTTGCGAGATGTGGGTGAAAAATGCAGGGGCGAAGTATGGACTATTCTGATGAATTGTTAGGTTTTGGGATATTATATGTATGGATGTGATTGTTAGTTTTTGGTATAATATGTTTATGGGTTATTTTATGATCTTTAGTTTTTGGAATAATGTGTTTTTGGATATGATTGTTTGGTTTTCGGATATTATGTGTATGGATGTTTTTTGAATGTGATGGAAACTTTTTTGGATGATTTGTTTATGGCTCATATGTTTGTAGGTTTTTAAACTTATGAATGTTAACAGGTAGCATATGGATTCGGAGGATGAGATTATTGCCGTGTTCATTTTACTTTGTTGGCAATGGTTACGGTTAGCTACAGGAAGAATTGAAAGGCCGAGAGACTTGAATTCTGCATTGAGCGGCTATGCATACACGCAAGAGTTGTTGCACGGATCTTCTACACAATGTCATGAGATGATGCGTCTTTCACGTGAAGCATTCGTACTAATATGCAATCATTTTCATCAAAGAAATTGGTTACAAAGTAGTAGGTCGATAACCTTTCAAGAAAAGTTGGCTATGTTTTTTATTATCATAGGACATAATGAACGATTTAGGATGGTTAAACGAAGATTTCAACACTCAACAGAAACGATTCATAGATGTTTTCATGAGGTGCTAAATGCAATGATGAATTTCGCAAAAGAAATTATAGTTCCAACATCTTCTAATTGCATCACAAATACTTCGGAAAGACATAGAAAGTTAAAACAAATATTTCCTGGAGCAATAGGTGCGTTAGATGGAACTCTTATACATGCAGTCGTACCAGCCGATCAACAAACTCGTTATAGAGGAAGAGGAAAAGGTGAATGCTACCAAAATGTGTTAGGAATTTGTGATTTTGATATGATATTCACGTTCGTATGGGCTGGATGGGAGGGCATTACGCATGATTCTCGAGTTCTAAAAGAAGTTGCCTTTAACTCGACATCCGGCTTTCCTTTCCCCCCACCAGGTTCTTAATCATTTTTAAAATTTTTATTAATTACAATATTTGTTTTCTTTTGTAATACATTTGTTTCTAACATTGCAGATAAGTATTACCTTTGCGACGCTGCGTACACCAACACTCGTGGGTTTATGGCTCCATATCGTAGTACGAGGTATTGGTTAGCCGATTTTCGACGACAACGTGCATTAACTAAGGAAGAAAGATTCAATCATGCTCATGCACAACTTAGAAATGTTATTGAGCGCGCATATGGTGTGTTGAAGGCAAGATTCCCAATCTTAAAGCAAATGGCTCCATTTTCGTTTACAATTCAAAGAGACATAGTTATTGCTTGTTTCGCCGTTCATAACTTTATACGGAAATGCAACATTCATGATCAGTTGTTTATGGAATACGACGAGAACACATTGTTTGCAGAAGCACAAGGTGGTAACAATGATGATCAGTTTATTCATGATATAGAATGGGGTTCACAAGGCATTAATTATATGAATAATTTACGTGATGAGATAGCTAGTCAATTAGTTTCAATTGATTAATATTTGAATTACTTTGTAATTGGATATTAGTATGTTGTATTTGAAAGTGTATTTGGATATTAGTATTTTGTATTTGAAATATTTTGATTTTGAATTTTAATATGTTGTATTTTGTTAACCTATTGATCATTCACGTACAGTCATTCAGACATCTAACCAAACAGATACATTTTATTCAGCCCAAAATAATTCAGAGGGGTAAATTTGTCATTTTATACAGTCATTCAGAGATTCAACCAAACAGCACATTTTGGTTCAGCACTTACTGGTTCAGAGCCTCTTAACCATTCAGACCTCTTAACCATTCAGCACTTAATCATTCAGATCATACCAAACAGCCCCTTAATCATATTATTATTATTATTATTATAAGTTGGCCGATTTAGTAGAGACTCATGTTAGAGTTAAAGTAATAAAGCTTTTTTTTTAAGTTAAGGTACGAGCCCCGTCTTTAGGTTAATATAAATTAGTTGTGGTGTAAAAGTAAGTAAAATGGGTGCTCATCCTTAACAGTTAGCTTAAATTTAATTAATTAGGATTTCAACTACTAGTAATTATTGTCAGTTATTTTCAGGACATATATTGGGATGATTTTAATTGAATATTTGAAGGAAAATACCGTGAGCAAATGATATATGACGATAAGTAAGAACATTATGGAGGACCATGTGGGCAGGTTGTACATGTTTGGCAACACATGGATAATGTAATTAGTACGAGCTGTCAGATGAGCGTAAGCCTATTACATGGCTTGGATTTTCTTTCCAACTTGATATCTTGGGGTTTCAGTTACAACAATTCAAATCATTCATGTCATTTTGTTGAATGCTCTTCATAGTTTTTTTTTTCAACACACGAGTGTTTGTGAGGCTCATTGTATGTATTTTCTACATTCAAACACTTTTGTTATGTTTATGAGTGATGATCGCAAGTTCGCAACCAAAATAAAGGGGTGTTACTAAAAGTGATCACTACCGAAAGTAGTAGGGTGAGAAGAGGTGCTCATTGTTGAAAGTATAATTACTTAATCCATAGTATCTAAGTATAAGTTAAACTAGTGGGTCATTTATGTAATTAGTAGAAAGTAAACTTAGAGTCTAGTATGTAAAGTGTATGTATGTTTAAGGGTCTAGTCTGACAAGACCGAAACATGGTAACTACCAACGTAGGTATATATATGTATCAAAGTGTCTGTACAAACAACATTCATTCATAATCAAATCATACGTATATTGTTCATCAAGTTTCTCTCAAGTATCATATCAAATCTTCATATTCAAGAACATCATCTAAGAGTCTAAAGATCCTAAAGGGCCAACACTCATTACTTAGATTAGTGAGAAGATTGAGTTGTGATGCCTACCATACTTTATTAGTGTCACACCCCGGTCTCAGGGCACCCCGGGAGTGCGACCGATTGGTACGCTTCATTGTTCACTTTTTATTTATTTGTTTTTAAAGATGTTTACGCAGCGGAAAAACATTTCACAATTCATTTTATAAAATAAAATAACTCTGATGATTTATAAAAAAACAAACTTTCATATATTCGTTAGGAATTAAATACCAAAATTTTACATAACATTGTTCAACGTAATGTTTACAAAATTTTCTGTCTACTGACATATATTCAAAACTTGCCACAAGGTCTATGCCTAGGAAACTTTAGTCCTTCCAGCACTATTCTTGTTAATATGTTCATCACAGGGTTTCCATGCCTAGGATTCATAGTCCATCCAGCACTAACACCTGACTAAACATATTTAATCATGTTTATCTGAAAAGATTTGAAAATAGTACATCAGCGAAAAGCTGGTGAATACATTTAATTTGACACAAAAATATTTCACCATGAATAACGATAAACAGTTAATCATAAATTAACGGTAAACCACACATTTAGCAGTCTATTTCAACTGTAAGTCCCCCTCCATATAACTGGTATTGGTGCTCAAGCAGCCTTACTACGGGACTCTCCAGATCTGCACTGAGTCTGAACCAGCCCCAGTATGGGATTTTCACCCATCCCCAGGATATAATTTGATCAAACATACATATACTTTTGGTTTAAATGTTTTAGCAGAATACCTCTATGCATTAACATGGTTAACGTACTAATGCCATTTTAGCAAAATAAAATCATTTGAATGTTTTGAAAGTATTAAACATATTCATCTGATAAGTTGAACAGAGCCTCTAAACTTGATAAGCTTTTGTTTCTGAGCCTCAAAGTAACTTAAGGATTAAGTCACGAGCTTCTAATACCTTGATTAATTCAGAACTCCTATACTTGTTAGAGCATATACACCGGCTTCCTAATCTCGGGTTATCTTTGTGGTGTTTAAAAGGTAGTAGAGAGTTTCGTGTTGTGTGAAAGTAGGGAAAATGATTGTGAAATGAAATGAAGCTAGAAGCATCTATTTATATATGGATATTTCTTACTCATTAAGTATTTCTTACTTATTAAGTTTTATATTTTATTCAAACCTTAACCATTAAGTTTTATATTATATTCAAAACTTAGCTATTAAGTTTTATATTTTATTCAAGACTTAGCTATTAAGTTTTATATTTTATTCAAGACTTAGCTATATATTAAGTTTTATCCAAAACTTAACCGTTAAGTTTTATTCTATTCTTTATCTAAACTTAGGCACTAAGTTTTATTCAATACTTAATTGTTAAGTTTTATCCGTAATTTAACTATTAAGTTGCATCTGAAGGCTTAGCCATTAAGTATTTATCTAAAACTTAGTCATGAATTCACGCTTGCAACATAACTATGATTATTTATTGACAAATATAATATGAAAATTCGCAAGTGTTACATCCTCCCCACCTTTATTTAAATCTCGTCCTCGAGATTTATTGGAATAAGTGTGGATATTTCTTTTTCATTTCTGACTCTAGTTCCCACGTATATTCAGGACCTCGTCTTGAGTTCCATTTTACCTTTACCAATACTAGCTTTCTTCTCTTTAGATGTTTTTCTTGACTGTCTTCAATTTGAAGAGGTTGTTCGATAAATTTCAACTTTTCGTTAACCTCTACATCTTGTAATGGCATTACTAGCGATTCATTAACCAAACATTTACGTAAGTTGGACACATGAAATACATCGTGTACTCCATTCATCTCATTTGGCAATTCTAGTTGATAGGCTACTGGTCCGATTCGTTTTAAGATTTTAAAGGGTCCAACAAATCGAGGACTTAACTTTCCCTTCTTTCTGAATCGTACAATACCTTTCCATGGTGATACCTTTAGTAACACCTTGTCATCGACATTAAATTCTAGTGGCTTACGTCTTTTGTCGGCATAACTCTTCTGATGATCGCGAGATGTCTTCAATCTTTCTCTGATCTGTAGTACTTTATCAATTGTCTCTTGGACTATTTCAGGTCCAGACACTTGATTCTCTCCAACTTCATACCAACATATAGGTGTTCTATATTTTCTGCCGTATAAGACTTCAAACGGCGCTGTCTGGATGCTTGAGTGATAACTATTGTTATAGGAGAATTCCATTAGAGGTAGATGATTATCCCAACTGACTCCAAAGTCTATCACACATGCTCGAAACATATCTTCTAGCGTTTGGATCGTTCTTTCACTTTGCCATCCGTTTGCGGATGGGGCATTAGTGAGTCCAAAGGGCATAACTGTGAACTCATAATGTCCGTATCAAGTTCGGAATACAGTTTTAGGAATATCTTCTTCCTGAACTTTGAGCTGGTGATAACCTGATCTTAGATCAATTTTAGAAAAGTAACACGCTTCCTGAAGTTGATCAAATAGATCATCGATTCGAGGAAGTGGATACCGATTTCTGATGATTACCTTGTTCAGCTCACGATAATCAATACACATACGCATTGATCCATCCTTCTTCTTAACAAATAGAATTGGAGCTCCCCAAGGCAAAGAACTCGGTCGGATAAATCCCTTCTCTAACAGTTCATCTAACTGTTGCTTTAATTCTTTCATTTCAGTAGGAGCTAATCTGTATGGGGCTTTAGCTATTGGTGATGTACCCGGTACAAGATCAATTCTAAATTCAACTTCTCGATCAGGTGGGATCCCCGGCAATTCATCTAGAAAGACGTCGGTAAATTCGGCTACAACTGGAACATCTTCAATCTTTTTCTTCGTTATGTCATCTGATACAGTGAGCAGATATGCCAAACATCCTTTCCTTAAGCATTTGGTTGCTTTTAACACTGAGATTATTCCAACATGATTTGTTGATTTGTCACCTTTGACAATAATCTCTTCTCCAGTAGGCGCATAGAGTTTAATAAGCTTTTGATTACAAATGATATGTGCTTGGTTCGAGGCCAACCAGTCCATACCAAGTACCACGTCAAATCCCGCTAATATCATAGGCAAAAGTTTCACAAGGATGACATGATTAGAAAGAGTAATCCTATCGTTATCTAAGGATTCTGAGATTTTAACTATGTGACATCTTGTATTTTCGTTAAATTAAAAGTTAATCTTGGTTAAGTTTTAAAAGGACCTTTTATGCCATTTTGAAACTTGGTGGAATTAATATGCTTGATAATTAATTTGGTGGTTAACAAATTAATTTAATAAATAATGATAACACTATAAGTATTATAGTGTTTACTTATTATCATCTTAAATTAATATGCTTGATAATTAATTTGGTGGTTAACAAATTAATTTAATAAATAATGATAACACTATAAGTATTATAGTGTTTACTTATTATCATAAAATTTAAGATGATAATAATCTTAAATAAAATAATTATCATTATAATAATAATAATAATAATAATGACAGTAATAATAATACAAATGATAATAACAATAATAATGTTAACAATAAAGATAAAACAAGTTTGTTATGTGAAAATTTGTAATTAATAAGTTTGAGCATAAAATAATAAAAATATGAAACTACAGGGACCAAACTGTAATTTAACTTAAACTAAAATTGAAGTTTGGCATTGAATAAATAAATTCTAAACTACAGGGGCCAAATCTGAAAATTTTGAAAACCCAAACCCCCTCCGTTTTCTTCCCCGCAATTTCGGCCGAAACTCCGGCCACCCTTTGGTCGGAGTCCGGCAATGCTCTATTCTCGAATTATACACCAAATTAACACTCGAAACATCAAGGTAACCGTTCGGGAAACGGTTCGAACACTTAAACACCTCTTAATTGGGTGTTAATCACTGTTATAAAGGGAATCAAATTCGAAACCGAAAGGTGTCAACCGAATACGCTTATGATCTATTGAATTGAGTCGGTTAACTGATTAAAGACGTCCTAACAATCAATGAGAACTTGAATGTGTGGTTTAATTTGGGATTAACAACCAATTACTCGTTCATTCCTAACCGTAATCATCAAGACAAAGACGAAACCCGTTTGGTAACGTAACGCACGAATTGAACCCTTTTAATAGGGGGGGAAAGCTTTAATCCGACCCCTTTCACCTCTCTGCAATCTCAATTGCATTACATCTCACTCGTGTATCGATTTTGAATTCTTTGTTCTTCGCGAACGAATCGGGAAAAGAACCGAGTACTAACTTCTCAATTCGATCGAAATCAGGTACGTTTAGCACATGTAAATGCTCGACTGTACATGGGGAGCAAAAGCCCCATGATCTTAATCACTCTCAACACGGAATTGTACACCGATTTGGAATCGAAATTGAACTTAGGGTTCTTGAATTTGGGGGAGTTCTTTGAATCTGTTTAAATAAAATTGAAACCCAAATCAACCGTGGCTGTAAGCCTGGTTCACTGGTTCTCATCTCACATTCCAACATGGAGGTCCCGGGTTCGAACCCGGGCACCCTCCACATTTTTTTGAAGGGTTTATCAGTTTTTAAAAATTAAAAAAATTATAAAAATTATAAAACTCAGTTTTATAAACTTTTCTTTATTTAGAAGTTAATAAGATATTTTTCTGAAAAATTTATTTCTTTTGATATCCTCTAACATTTTATTTTATTTTGGTTTATTAAAAGAAAGAATAAAACTAGTTAAATATCTTGTTAAATAGAATTTAAATATTGTTTATCTTATAAAAACATTTCATGATATAAATGGGATTCTTTTCTGATTTTTAGTTTATTTTTACAAATGATAAAACATTGATCCAAATGTGTTATTTTTTAAAAGCTTAATTAATTTTTCTATGTTCATTTAACTTTAAAGGGTTTCTGTTAAAAATAATTAAATAATTATTTATATACAATGGATTTGATGTAATAATTTGAGGAATTATTATTTTTTTAGTGGACATTATATTATTTTTAATTAAAGTTTAATTTTGGTGATTGAGAGAATTTTATTTCACAAGTGAATTACAAATGTTATTCTAGTTAATCTTAAATAAATTGTAAAGTGTTATTTATATTGAACCTTATCATTACTGTTACTTAAACCCATTTTTCTAAAATACTTAATCATATAAACCTATATAATTCATCCTAATGGAATCAAAATGTAAATAATTACATTATAAACTTATTACTTATTAAAAACCTTAAAACTATTAAAACCCTAATCCTTGTTGAACGTTAATCGTATTGTCAACCTTAATCTTTATCTTGTAAATTATATATTTAGGTGCTTGTAATGGATACTTTGGATCATCCTTAATCCTTTATATCATCTTGTAATGCATATATCAATGTGAGTATTTCTATACCCCTTTTTCTTATTTTCACACTTTGGGGTGAAACATGTTAACTTATATCATTGCACTTGTAAACTTATGTGAGACTTGCAAACTTTATGGCAATTCATCATGTAAAGTTGTGGTTAGTTGAACTTTTGTGGTTACCATGTTATGGCGTTATATGTACAATCATTAACTATTGCTAGCCCAGCGAAGTCATAGATCTATGGGCCAGACAAGCCTGCTTGGTTGTACACTTAGCTGATCGTATAATCTTGTAAACGTTTGAGACTTGTAAAACTTTATCGTGGTATGATTGTTGCATTGTTCATAACATCCATAATCACTTTATTCACTAACTTATGACTTGAATTACCATCTTTTATATATTCTATGTATTGAAAACTATGGAATGCTTACCAATATTTTATGTTGACATTTTATTTTTAACATGTTTCAGGAATAACCCAAGTATGCGTTCTACTCTTTGAAGCTTATCTCACTTAGGACTGGACTTTTAGAAATAAACAATGATCTTGTTACTTTCAACCTTGTATTCATGATGTATATTTGTTTGAGCCTTTTACTTGTATTGTTACAATTGAATCTTGATTAATATATTTGGAATTAATAATAGCGTTATGTGGCTGTGAACAATCGTAACTCTCACACTTCAACGATTCCGCCGTCAAGGTTGGGGTGTAACAAACTAGATCTCCGTTCGCGGTTTCAACTTCATAGGATTTGTCTAACCTTACTAGAGGTTCATTTAACAAACTACAGAACTTATAGTCTATGAAGCTTTGGTTTGCACCAGAATCAAATAAAATTCTAGCATAGACATTATTGATAAGACGTGTACCGGTAATGACGTCCGGCAAGTCAGCAGCCTCACGAGTATTCATCATAAATGCTTGTGCTGTCTTCTTCACACCAGGATCTGTCTTGGTTCCAGATCCTCCAGCACCACCTTCTTTATTAAGCCTTGGACATTCAGACTTGTAGTGCCCTTGTTCATTGCAGTTAAAACAAGTTATCACCCTTTTCTTGAAGCAAGCCTCAGAAGTGTGTCCTGAAGTCTTGCAGTGGTTGCAGAATAGAGTGGATCTGCATCTTCCCGTGTGTCTTTTCCCGCACGTTTTGCATCTAGGGAGAGAGTATGAATCTTCTTTCTTTCCTGGCCCTTTATCAAATTTCTTTGCCTCTATATTTGGTTTATGGACCACCTCTTTCTTCTTATTCTCTTCCTGAGTTCTAATCATTCCATCAGTCAAAAGTCCAGCTAACTCTACCGCAGACTCTATTGTCTGTGGCATGACCGCCTTCACCATATCACGAATTTCATTGACCAGTCCCCAAATATAGCGACTAATCATGTTGTATTCGGGTGTCATAAGATGTGGCACGAGTCGGGCATATGCAAAGAATTTGGTATTATACCCCTTGTTATCTGAACCAACCATTTGAAGATTCAGAAATTCATTAGTGATTTTCTCATTTTCGTTCATTGGGCAGAACTTTCGAGTTACCAATGCACGAAATTCATCTCAAGTCATTGCATAAGTCTTATCTCGTCCCTTTGACTGAATAATAGAGTTCCGCAATTCCAATGCCTCATCTTTGAAAGAATGTGAGGCAAACAAAACCATGTCCTCATTAGCACACTTGCTAATGGCTAAGACTGCTTCGATCTTTTCTAGCCACCGGATGGCTACAATTGCACCTTCGTTGCCTGAAAACTCAGTAGGTTTACACGCTTGAAATGTTTGATATGAACATCCATCCTGTTTCTTCCTTGTCTTAGGCATTTCATCTTCGAAATTTTCGCCACTTGAGCTATGACGATCATCATCTTTCTTTCTAGATCTTAAAACTTCGTTAGTTTGACTGGGAGGTTCTTTTTCTTTTAATGTCGCAATTATCGTAGGAATCGCGTCTTTAATTCCCTCGGCGATCATCCTTTGTATTTCAGCTTTCTGGGTCGCACGATCTTCATCTTCGTTAACTATCTTACGGTTACCTCTGGTATACACCGCGGGTCCACTATCATTGTTGTTTGACATTCTACAACGAGAATAAGAGGGAGTATCTTAATACTAAGATTCGAAATTTTCGTAAATAGTATTATTGGATACTTCGATAGGTATTTCCATCGTTTACGAGATATAAGGTTCGTTAATTATGTCAGTATAATACTTTTTCCGATATCCTACATATCAATATAACAAGGCATCTAGCTACTTTCTCTTAGTAGGCAATATTTCTAATATTGGTTAAAGCCTAGATACTAAGGCAAGTATCTAATTTGCTAAAACCTGTGGCTCTGATACCAACCTGTCACACCCCGGTCTCAGGGCACCCCGGGAGTGCGACCGATTGGTACGCGTCATTGTTCACTTTTTATTTGTTTGTTTTGAAAGATGTTTACGCAGCGGAAAAACATTTCACAATTTATTTTATAAAATAAAATAACTCTGATGATTTATAAAAAACAAACTTTCATATATTCGTTGGGAATTAAATACCCAAAATTTTACATAACATTGTTCAACGCAATGTTTACAAAATTTTCTGTCTACTGACAGATATTCAAAACTTGCCACAAGGTCTATGCCTAGGAAACTTTAGTCCTTCCAGCACTATTCTTGTTAATATGTTCATCACAGGGTTTCTATGCCTAGGATTCATAGTCCATCCAGCACTAACACCTGACTAAACATATTTAATCATGTTTACCTGAAAAGGTTTGAAAATAGTACATCAGCGAAAAGCTGGTGAATACATTTAATTTGACACAAAAATATTTCGGCATGAATAACGATAAACAGTTAATCATAAATTAACGGTAAACCACACATTTAGCAGTCTATTTCAACTGGAAGTCCCCCTCCATATATACTGGTATTAGTGCTCAGGCTGTCTTACTACGGGACTCTCCGGATCTGCACTGAGTCTGAACCAGCCCCAGTATGGGATTTTCACCCATTCCCAGGATATAATTTGATCAAACATACATATACTTCTGGTCTAAATGTTTTAGCAGAATACCTCTATGTATTAACATGGTTAACGTACTAATGCCATTTTAGCAAAATAAAATCATTTGAATGTTTTGAAAGTATTAAATGTATTCACCTGATAAGTTGAACAGAGCCTCTAAACTTGATAAGCTTTTCTTTCTGAGCCTCGAAGTAACTTAAGGATTAAGTCACGAGCTTCTAATACCTTGATTAATTCAGAACTCTTATACTTGTTAGAGCATATACACCGGCTTCCTAATCTCGGGTTATCTTTGTGGTGTTTAAAAGGTAGTAGAGAGTTTTGTGTTGTGTGAAAATAGGGAAAAGGATTGTGAAATGAAATGAAGCTAGAAGCAATGATTTCGAAACCGGACCGGACCGGCCGGTCCGACCGGTTCGACCGGGAACCGGTGCCGGAGCCGGTTCGGTTCGGTGCTTTTGGACCGTTTTCCGGTTAACCGGCCGGTTCGCGCGGTCGACCGGTCCGACCGGAACCGGTGAACCGGGTTGAACCGGTTTTTGGTATTTTTTTTTAATTTTAATAGAAAAATATTATTGGATATGAATTAAGAAACACCGGTTCGTTAATTTGGACTATATTTACTTGAATGGTATGTATTTTGGATGTTGTTTTGGATTAAGGAACACCGTTTAAACATGATATATTGTTTAAAATTGTTAATTTTGGTATGTATATGATATATTGTGTTAATTTGGACTATATTTACTTGAATGATATGTGTTTGTAGTTTTATAAATATTTAGAATTTTTTTATATTTTTTAAAATATTTATGACGTCATCCGGTTCGTAATCCGGTCCGACCGGTCCGACCGGTCCGACCAGTGAACCTCTAGGCCGTCCGGTTCGCTTTCCGGTCCGGTTTTAAAAACATTGGCTAGAAGCATCTATTTATATATGGATATTTCTTACTCATTAAGTATTTCTTACTTATTAGGTTTATATTTTATTCAAACCTTAACCATTAAGTTTTATATTATATTCAAAACTTAGCTATTAAGTTTTATATTTTATTCAAGACTTAGCTATTAAATTTTATATTTTATTCAAGACTTAGCTATTAAGTTTTATCCAAAACTTAGCCGTTAAGTTTTATTCTATTCTTTATCTAAACTTAGGCACTAAGTTTTATTCAATACTTAATTGTTAAGTTTTATCCGTAACTTAACTATTAAGTTGCATCTGAAGGCTTAGCCATTAAGTATTTATCTAAAAACTTAGTCATGAAGTCACGATTGTAACATAACTATGATTATTTATTGACAAATATAATATGAAAATTCGCAAGTGTTACAATTAGTCACAAGATTATGAGGTGATCACTATGTACACAGGGGCGAAGGATAGGCAGGGCCGGGGGGGCGACCGCCCCCCTCCTTTTTTCGTCCGTAGTGTTAATTTTCCGACGCGTATGTTAAAAAAATTATATAGTAAATTCGCCCCCCTTAAAAAATTTAGATATGTTATATTTGCCCCCCCTAACAAAATATACACATGTTAAAAAAATATACAAGTGCTATAAATATATAAAATTTACATCTATTACAATTTTAAAAAATAATAAGAAAACTATTTATATTTAACTAATTGGGCTCAACTTATTTAAAAATGGGCTTATGGGAAAAGCCCAACACACATTAGTCCATTACACAGTCCATCAAATTTACCCAAAAAAAACACTGAAGAAGTGAAGATCGCTACCTGCTTGTTGCCTTGTTCGCTGCTGTCGGTTCTTCATTCTTCAAAAATCAAAATCAAGGTCGGTTCTTCACGCTGGGTGCCTCGGTTGTGCTGCTGCTCGCTAGCGGCTGCTGCTGCTCGTTCTCGATTGTTGCTGCTGGCCTGCTGCTCGCTGCCTCCGTGCCTCGCTAGTCGCTGCTCGTTCGATTGTTCTATTGTTGCTGCTGCTCTTTCCCCAATCCCTAGTCATAAAGTTATCATAAATTGATTGAAGGTAAGTTTTAATTGTTTAAATTGTGTTATAACTTATAAATTGATTGAATGTGAGTTGTGACCATCTAGGGTTTTGAATTGGGGTTTTAGGGGTTTATGAATGATTAAAGTTTGAATAATTAAAGTTTGATTTTAGGGGTTATGAACAATTGAATGTATGAGTAATTGTTAATTTTATGTTGAATTTAGATTGATATATCATGGGAAAAGGAAAAACTATTGATTCTTTTTTCAAAAGAAAGGATGTTGGTGCAAAAATTGATGATGCAAATAATAAGAAACATCAAAAAACATCAACTAGTGAGTTGGAAAAACATGAAAATCAACAAGAGCATCATGCTTCTGAAGTTCCTTTATCAAAAGAATCAAATGCTAATCAAGTTGATCTTAATAATCTTGAAAGAGACCCAGCTAAACGAAGACAATTGTGGGATTATCCAGTTAGTTTGAGAGAACAAGTAAGACAAGCTTATTTGAATTTGGGACCTTTCCAAATTCATCTTGAAGAGTATCCTAAAGATCGAAAGAATCGTAGATTTCAATACTCTTGGTTCAAGATTTTTCCTAGTTGGTTAGAGTATTCTCCAACAACAGATGCTTCATATTGTCTTCTTTGTTATTTGTTTAATGATAAACCAAATGTATGCAATGGTTATGATGCATTTACAGTTAAAGGATTTGATAACTGGAAAAAAGTTAATGATGGAAAAAATTGTGCATACTTGAACCATATTAGTTCTTCTCAACATAAAGATGCTGTAGCATACAGTGAAAATTTGTTGAACCAATCAACACAC
The DNA here is from genome assembly GCA_024085815.1 of Flaveria linearis. Classification (NCBI taxonomy): domain Eukaryota; kingdom Viridiplantae; phylum Streptophyta; class Magnoliopsida; order Asterales; family Asteraceae; genus Flaveria; species Flaveria linearis. The sequence continues at coordinate 818,919 of CM044014.1, read as the reverse complement.
ATTGGGAATGTCTTTGCGAAAATTTATAGCATACCGAGTAGATCTGTTTACATCCACATTAGATAAACAGTTACATGAGTTAAATAGTAGATTCAATGAGCGTGCAATGGAGTTGTTATCTCTTTCTTTAACTTTAGTATCACAAAAGATTGATGTTGAGCAGATTTGTCTTCTTGTTGAGAAGTATTATCCTGAAGATTTTACGGAGCAGGAGAGGATTCAATTAAGTTATCAATTGGAGATTTTTAATGTTGAAAAGACAGAAAATATCAAGTTAAATGGTGTATCGACTATTTCTGATCTATGCAAAACTCTTGTGGAAACTAAGAAACGTGAGACGTATTATTTGATTGATAGAGTGATTCGGCTAGTCTTGACACTTCCAGTTTCTACTGCAACAACAGAAAGAGGATTTTCAGCAATGAAAATATTCAAGAATCGTCTTCGTAATAAAATGTCAGATGAGTATCTAGCGAATAGCTTGGTGATTTACATAGAAAAAGAAATAGCTGAAAACATTGATTCGGAATGCATAATAGATGATTTCAAAGATCTTAAAGGTCGTCGGGCTGAGTTGTAATTCTTCTTTAAGGTACTCGTCTTTCTCTAACTTTATCATTAAATATCATTTTAATATTATATGTAAGATTGATCCTTTAAATGAAAAATATACATTAGATATTTATAGTTTTTATTGTTTGATATGACCCGAACCGAATCGCCGACCCGATTACCCGAAAATATAACCTCAAACGTAGCGATACGAAAAAAAATTTTGTGACTTCCGCCCCCCTTATGTTTTTCGTCAAGCTCCGCCACTGTATGTACATATATGGAATAGTGAGATGTAGAAGAGGAGGTAAGTGATCACTATCTTATTAATGAAATGATCATGGCGATTACTTCCATATTGTCATAAAGAATAAGTTGTGATAAACTCTTGATGGATACTACCTTGATTAGTAAGTTGTTTTTAATATATATAAATTCTTGTTGGACACCAATGGAATTAAGGTGGGTGGGTGTTGCTATAATTTATTTTATGTGTTGATTGTATATAAATGGTCATAATAACTAAATAAATAATCTATTCAACCATTCTAGTTTCTTAAATACTGTTATATTGTTTTAGTTCTACTGTGCCATAGTAGATTTTCTTAAAAGTAGGGTTGAGTGATAGTAAGTTTTCAAAATTATACACACACGTACACATATATATGTTCTTATAATAATTAGATTAATTGTAATGTTACTGTAAGTGGTCACTCGAACTTGTACATACAAACGACAATTAGATAGATTGGTTAATATTGCAAGTGACTTTGTATTTCTAAAACTATATTTTTTAAAACAGGTAAGAGAAATGTTTAATGGATGAATATAAATAAGAAAGCTAATAAATTAATATTGAATTGCTGAATGAAAAAGACCATTTGAATCTACTCATGCTTGAAAAGAACCAAGGGAGTAAAAAATTGTGGTTGGTTGTATGTATGTAAACTAACATAGCCAGAAGACACCAAGAAAAAAAAGCTATATAATTAGCACTATACATTATTTCCATCTATAAATATTGTAACAGACTTTCATAGTTCCACACCCTAAAACTAGCAACCATTAGTTGCTAGCTACTTAATATACATTCCTTCACATCCCAATCCCCAAAAGCTATTCAAAATGGCTTCAAGGGCATTGGCGACAACTGCTTTCCTACTCACCCTTAACCTTCTCTTCTTCACTCTTGTAAGTTCAACTTCTTGCCCACCATCACCAAGCACTACCCCTAAGCCTAAGCCACATAAACATCACCACAAAGTCACTTGCCCTACCTAGTCGTTGGTACACCAGCAGCGACTCCTTGTTGCAGCCTCCTTAGTGACCTAGTTGATCTTGAGGCTGCGATTTGCCTTTGCACTGCTATTAAAGCGAATGTCTTGGGTATCAACCTCAATGTGTCAGTTTCTTTGAGCTTGTTACTTAACATTTGTGGAAAGAATGTCCCAAAGGGCTTCAAATGCACATAGAGACCTCGATTGTTTTCATGGTTCTTAAAAGTTGGTTGTATTTTCTTTTTATCTCATTCTATATTGGTGTGATTTCTTATTGATTATTTGATCCGAGTGTTGTAATTTATGAAGATATTGATTTGAATATATTATTAGCTAATTGGTCACAGAAACACAAAGACAGCAGTGATTTTTGTGGGAAAACACCCCCACGACTCTTTTCTTTATTGAATAAAAACCACACACTAAATTCTTAGACAGTGACCCTCTTTTATACTAACTCTAACCTTAATTACTAACGAAAATTCCACTCAAACACAGCTGGAATGACAGTCCATTCACAGTCAAAACATAAACATTAAATACCTTAAATAAAGCTAATTAAAACTTACTAAATAAAACAAAACTATCTTTAGACTCTTGATGATTCTCCCCCCTAAACTTTCACATATGACCACAATTAGGATTAACTTTTAACAATCACCACCTTAATCTTAATGTGGTCTTCCTTCTCTAAAGTAGAGTCGGCTCATCATCTTCATAAACCAAGTTGGCCTCCTCGTGCTTTGGTTTTAACTTTGGACATTCATATGCAAAGTGACCAAAGCCTTCACACCTATAGCACTTAACTCATGATTTGTCTCGTCTTCCACTGTGTTCTTGCAGATTGTTACTAGGCTGACCTTCATGATCTCTTCCTCGATCTCGGCCTCTCCCACGGCTTTGTTTGCAACACTCACAATTGCCACATCTTCCTTTAATTTGTTCATCATCACAAGTGAGTAGTAACTTACCTTGAGTGTCTTTAAGTTGGTCTTCTTGTGGGTTTCACTCTCTCCTCATACCCCTTAAGCCGACCCACCACTTCTTCAAAAGACATTGATTCAATTTTTGAATATTATTCAATTGATGCCACGATATGTAGGTATTTTCTAGGCATTGAGTTTAAAAATTTCCTCACAAGTATTTCATCTTCAAGTGACGACCCAAGACTTTTATACCTTGATTGCACTCTACTTAGTTTACCCGCAAACTCTTCTATGCTTTCAGTTTCTTTCATCCTCATTTTCTCCAACTCACTTCTAAGTGTTTGCAGCCTAGCCTTTTGAACCCTCTCGGCTCCCAAGTAACGAACACGAAGTGCATCCACACATCTTTGGCATCTCGGTGCTTTGCAACTTGAAGCAAAACGTCTTCGGGAATCAACTGAAATATCATCGCCTTTGCCATGTTCTTTTTCTTTCTTCTATTGCACCACCTGTTGCTGAATCAATGGCTTCTAGCAAATCATGTGCAGCTACGATGGTCTCCATCATAATAGACCATGCAAGGTAATTAATAACGATTAGTTTCGGGCAGGTACCATCGCCCCTGTGGGTTTGCCATTGCTGAACTACTTGATTAACACTCTTTTCTATATAAAAAGAAACCTTACAACTCAAACACAAACAGGTCCTATAAATGTAGCAAAATCCTCCCTCCTTTTTTTTCTCACTCAAATTTTAGCAGAAAAAGAAATTAATCTGTTTCTCATAGATACACAGAAAACAATCTGTTTCACACAGATCAGTTTCTCACTTCTTCACACGGATCACCCGCTTTCCCACACTGATCAATCACAGATCAGTTATTCTTGAACCTGCTTTCACAGCAAAGTTAACAACTTCTTCTCCACACCGGTATCACACCTTTGTAACCTGTTGACACAGGTCATCTTCTACTGCAGTTGCATCACATAACCTGTCTTTAGTCGATCTGTCACAGATCAGTCACTTATCTTCACCCTATTTTGATTGGTTCTCACAACCGGCTCTCACAGCCCTTTGATCCTTCAACAGAACTAGAGCAGAAACTTCACAAATATGGTTTGTACTCTGCTGGTTAATTGCTACCCAAATAACCCTTTTATTAGAACCTTGCAGCAGCCTTCATATTCAATCAACAACTCTTTACCAATATTTGAACCAATCATAGGTTCATTCTTGGTTTGATGGTGGTCGGTTTTGTCTTCAACAACCCTTGATCTTTATTGCTTTGATACCAATTATTAACTAATTGGTCACACAAACACAAAGACAACAGTGATTTTTACGGGGAAAACACCCCCACGACTCTTTTCTTTATTGAATAAAAATCACACACTAAACTCTTAGACAATGACCCTCTTTTATACTAACTCTAACCTTAATTACTAATGAAAACTCCACTCAAACACAATTGGAATGACAGCCTATTCACAGCCAAAATATAAACACTAAATACCTTAAATAAAGCTAATTAAAACTTACTAAATAAAACAAACATATCTTTAGACTCTTGACGATTCTCATCCCTAAACTTCCACATATGACCACAATTAGGATTAAATTTTAAGATATATGAAGGCTTTGATCTCGTCTTTTTTTTGTACATGATCCTGTCATAATGTGACTAGGGTTTATATTATTGTGATTTTAAAGCTAAATAAAAACAATATCCACAACTTCAATAGATTCCCGCATTACTATTCTAATTAAAATATTTGGTCGGTGGTAGCTTTCCCTTTTTTTGTGTTTAAAAATTTCCTTTGTTTATTTATTTTTTAATTTTTTTTCTTTTTTTGTTCGTGTTTTAATATGGTTTGTTTTGTGTGTGGGTTCGAGATTTTGGGATGAGGTTTTTTGTATCTGGACACGTGTTTTTGATTTGTAGGGTTCGTTGACGTTGTCTTTCTCCGGGAGTCTGCTTTCTTTCTTTCGTTATCGCTACCCTAAAGATTCTCGCTATTAAGGTTTGGGTTTTCCTTTTGTTTTCTCTTTTTGGGGCTTTGATTTTCGTTTGTTTTGTGTATGGTGTTGGGCTTTGATTTAGTTTTTGGGTTCTGCATGTTCTGGTTTGTTATGAATTTGGGGTTTTGGTGTGTTTTACTTTGTGTATTTTACTGATTTTGTGGTTTTGAACATTCATTTTGATTTTGATTTAGGGTTACACTAAAACTCGCATACGCGCGACAACACGCGCACCAAAATTACTAATTAAAAGCTTTGGTCGGTGGGGATTTTCCCTTTTTTTGTTTAAAATTTTCTTTGATTATTTTGTTTGTGTTTATTTTTTTTTCTTTTTTTTTGTTTGTGTTTTAATATGGTTTGTTTTATGTATGGGCTCGAAAATTTAGGATGGGGTTTTTTGTATCTGGACACGTGTTTTGATTTGTAGGGTTCGTTGACGTTGTCTTTCTCCGGTTTCCTGCTTTCTTTCTTTCGTTATCGATACCCTGACGATTCTCACTATTAAGATTTGGGTTTTCCTTTTGTTTGCTCTTTTTAGGGCTTTGATTTTCATCCGTTTTCTATTTTGGACTGTGTCGCTTACTTACGGCTTTGATTTTTGTTTGTTTTGTGTATGGTGTTGGGCTTTGATTTAGTTTTTGGGTTCTGTATGTCCTGGTGTGTTATGGATTTGGGGTGTGTTTTACTTTGTGTATTTTACTGATTTTATGGTTTTGAACATTCATTTTGATTTTGATTTAGGGTTACATTAAAACTCGCATACGCGCGGCAACGCGCGCGGCAACGCGCGCGCCAATATTACTAGTTGAATCTTATAATATTAATTGTGGGTCAGAATATATGCCTATATATGTACCCTAATGGTGTATGATATCTAAGACTATAACACTATAACCTACAAGTGGGTTCTAGTACGTGTGCTCCCGCCTCCCGCATGTTTCTAATTTAGTAATTACTTGTGTAAAATTATATACGAAGCGACTCTGTTTTTAAACGATTAATTAATTACATACTAGATCTTATAGAATCGAATATTCCTACTCTAATAAAAGGGTAAATAGGGGTGCCACTTATCAGCATCACATTTATTCTCATCAAACTTTTTCCGCTTCTCTCTTATATTAAATAACCATATTAATTACTAATAATATTATCTATTTAAAATTACATTATAATTAGTTTTTTAATAAATTTAAAAAAGAAAACTTTTTATTAATGTTATTTCTATAGATATAGTTTTTTTAAAAAGATTTTTTTTCCAAAAAATAAAACAAATTTTACGTAATATTTTAAATTTGGTCTTTTTAAAGTAATTTTTTATAAAACAAAAATAATTAAAATAGGAAGTTATAGTAAGAAAATTTTTAAAAATGAAAAAAATTTAAAACATTATTTTAAAACAAAATATTTAATTTATCTTTGAAAAAAAAAAAAAAATAAAAAGTTTATATTATTGTTTTATTACTTATAGTTATTATAATACACAATTTCAATTATATCATGTCTTAGTCTATCATTTTATAATTAATAATTTTTATGTTATTTAATATTTTATTTATTTAAACCGTGTAATACACGAGTTCACTAAAACTAGCAAACTATATGAATAATGTATGATTATAAATATAAACATAATTCGCATCCTTAATTTATGTACAAAAATACTTTCTCTATTAGTTTCTCATGTTCTAGTCTTGATCATATTTTCGAGATCAATGATGTAACAATTAAACAACAAAATAAATAAACAAACAAACAAACAAACAAACCCAGTATATCCCACTTAAGAGCAGGGTCTGGGAGGGGTAGGTGGTGGCAAGTCTTTCCTCTATCCAGATAGGTAGAGAGACCGCTTCCAAAGAGACCCCCGGCTCGATAACAAAAGCAATAAAGCTAGCAAATCAACATATAATCAAACATACGATATATGCTATATGATATATGATACCGCACCCATCATACAGCAAACATAAAAATATCACCAAAAAGAAATATAAAATGAACAAGCATGCATCAGGGAAGCAGCAAGTTTTCCCTAAAAAGGTCGAAGTGTACTACATACACATCAGGCCCCGTGTCACACCCTCGCTTATAGCGGAAACACGAGGATGCGACGGACGGGATCGTCATAACACTTGATATAATTACAGAGACATATCATATGCTAAATCCTCGTGTCATGACGTCGCCCGACACAATGGTGACTTGTATCGTGGTTAGTCAGTTCCACGACTATCATAGTCTTATTAATTCCAAATTTCAAATTACACAGAGTTCACAAATGAAACAAATGATATACATGACTACTGCAAAACTTATTGAAATCCTGAGGGTCTCGGCTAAGGCATCAACTCTAGCTATCCTCTTTGATTATGTTCACCTGAAAAGATATGCTCAAAAATGTCAACACATAATGTTGGTGAGTTCCGCAGGTTTAAATTTAAAACATGTAACTGATGCTGTATAGGTTTTGATGTGGAATCAAACTGCAAGCACAAACCACATAACATGTGTTTAAGACAACCAAACCTAGTGACGTTATGCATATAAATCTGACGGAATATATTCACCCATGGCCGGATTGCTGGCAGCTGTAGTCGGTAACTCACAAGTTAAACCGATCTGTCGAGGGTGGGGGTGTCAACCCAGTAGTACTACCAATACCTAACCGTTGGTTCCTAAACCCGGGAATTAATGGTTGTTTGAGTTTTCCATAAAATAACACCATGTATGCATGCAAAACAGTATCACATTGATTCCACGTATGAAAATAGAATATATGATGTACAGCATTGAAAAACGGGTGAGCATACTTTTCCCCCAATTTGATTGAAAACATTGGAAATTTGTATAAACATAAAAAGGGGGCCACGAAACTCACCTTGAATTGTTGTAATGCACAAAGACTTCACAGAATCAAGCAATGCACGATCAAATACGACCAACACCTATTATTGATTATAACTAAGCCTTCAAAATATATTCAATGTGAATAAATAGATGTGGTTGGATTCGGGTTGTTTCGGTTGTTGTTCACGATTATATATATTGAGTTTGATTTTATACCTAATGATTTTAGGATTTAAATTGAGTTGTGGGATTTCGGACAAATAATAAAATTATTTGTATTTTTATTTTATTCGAAAGAAGTTTATGTACGTATCCTTTGTATAATTCAATAATAATTTATTAATTAAACTATAAAGATATAACCTATAATTATATTTACAAATAATTTATAAAATTATATATTGTATAATTTCTATGGTTTTCTATAATTATTTCACAATTAAATACGATATAACGTCTATTTTTATAAAAATAATTATTTATAATATTTATAAATAATATTTTATAAAGATTTTTAAGGTTTTAAAATAAAATAATTTTACAGAAAATAATTTTGTGAGATTTAAAATAAGTGAAGTTTATAAAATTTATTTTATAATTTTTAAGAATTTTTGTAGAATTTTTAGAAGCTCAAAAAGGTGTTTTAAAAATAATTGCAGAGGCTCGGGTTCGAACCCGTGACCTCAAGCCCACACTCCCACACACAAACCAGTAAACCAAAGGCCTCAGCCGCGGTGGTATTCCGTTTCAATTCTTTTTAAACATGGTTTTCCCCATTCCCCCAATTGGATATAAACCCTAATTTGATTTTGGTCAAATTGACCTTCGATTCGATTATGATAATAAACCATTTCATGGGGCTTTTGTTCCCAATGATTAAACGAGTGTGTAGGTATGTTAAATTACCTGTTTTGAGTCGATTTGATGCCAAGAACAGCGAAGAACAAGTCACGGTTAACTTGAAATCGAACGTTGATCAACACTTGATTAAAATCAAATTAATTGCACAGGAAGCTTTGAATGATGTTAATGATTAATAGCTCCATGTTAATTGAGAGTTATAAGACTCGGAGGGTGCGGTTCGATCAGTTGCAGGTCGCGGAAAGGGAAGTGATCGATTTGGTTCGAACTGTGTATGTTTTGATGAATTGTCAGTAGTATTCGATGGTTAATGAGTTAAGGTTCGATTCAACGGTTCAATTTTGATTAAAGTAAGGTTGAGTGGATGAATTTGCCGTTAGAAACGGTCGGGAAATAAAGTGAAAAGATTAGAGCCGTTAACCGACCGTTAGAACGCGTTTTATGTGTGTGTCGAGTTCGATTCTTATCCACGAAGTGATTCGGATTAAATTGGGCTATTAAATCGTGATTTTACGCGGTTTTGGTGGTCGCCGGAATGCCGCCGGACTTCGGCCGGAACAGGGTGGCCGGAAACACGGGGACGGGGTCGAGTTTTTGAAATTTTTCAGAAATGGTCCCTCGACTTTGGATTGTTGATATTTCATGCTGAAACTTCTGTTGAAGTTTGATAAATGACCAACAGCCCCCTGGACTTATTTATTATTATTATTATTATTCTTATGATTATTATTATTATTCTTATTATTATTATTATCATTATTATTATCATTAGTATTAGTATTATTAGTATTATTATTATTATTGTTATTATTATTGTTATTATTATTATGATTATTATTATTATTATTATGATTATTGCTAATACGAACGTGTATACGATAAATTCGACTAAAATGGCATATATATACACATATATAAATATTAAACACGTGAGGTTAGTTCTCACATTGAACATGTACACGAATATAATTCGGTTAACACGATAAATAAATTATAACATACGTGAGGATCGTTAATACACACACGGTGAGTTAACTAGCTTAATGTCGATCGACGGTCTATGGGTGACAGATGCCACACACCATCACATTCATCACATGATCTTCAACAAGAAGCATCTTAGGTTTCCTTTCTGATTTGGGAATATCTTGAATGTTTCTAGCACTTTGTTTATCAATTCCATCTGTATCATCTGAACTGTCACACTAACGTGACAGTAACTCACAATATTCTTTGCTTGATATTGTGAGGTGTCACAGTATCCCCCAGTTGAGGGAATTTCGTCCCGAAATTCAACTGGTGCTAGGACCAAGAGTGTCGTCCATGAATAGATGCGGATATTTGAGTCTTATCTGATCTTCATGTTCCCATGTGAATTCTGGACCACGTTTAGATTCCCAGTGGACTTTGACAATAGGTATCCGGCTTTGTTTCATTTGTATAGAATCTGTTACAAGATTCTTGGCATAATGTATGCCAATTTGAACTCTTCCAGAGAATCGCGAGACTCTCTTTGAGGTTTGGAATATGGAACGTTAGAACACGATGACAAGTTACCATGGTGTGTTAGACTTATAATCACAATTTACAGAATATAATTTCGTGGTAAGGTGATGTCTAGAAATCAAGGTGAGACCAACAATGATGAGAAAGGTTATCCGTCGGAATTTAAGAATCCCAACGTCAACATAGGAAACGACCTTAACGCATATCTTGTGAGTATGTATTTCTCCTTTGACCAACCATCGGTCTAAGAACAATGCGCTATGCGAAGATCTTGGAATGAGTTCACGACGATGGTTATGTATATTATTAAAACAGAGGATGAATCAATCATTCGAAATAACGATCGATATTTTATTGTCATACCATGGTACACGGATAATTGAAATAGATGTAGGTTAATTTCTCGACGTTGTGAGATAATGGGTTTGCTATTACATAAAGATTACTCTGAACCTTTCCTTGGTGGGTAAACTTGATAGCATTGCTGATCAAGTGGGTGTGAACTTGTCTAATCCGTAAAACATCACCAATGACCTCCACTAGGACATCACCTATTCTTGGCCTAAATTTTGTGGCCTCTAACCCCATAACCCCTGACTCAACTTTGGAAAAGTCGAGGATGTCACTAATAAGTTGAAGGACTAGATCACCAGAAGACAACATGACACTCAAAAGTTGTTTCTGATCTCTATCAAGTTTTGTTGCTGATAGAATTTCTGCTGTGCTAACGACCCCTGATAATGGAGATCTTATCTCGTGTGACATGGTTGCTAGCATTTGTTTTGCTCTCATCGTTTACTCTGTAATATGAACAATTTTATTAAGTTCTATCTCTTTGGCCTTCTGCACAGCTATTTCTTCCCTTAGTTTTGCCATCTTTTCTCTCTTTTTCACCTGATCAGTGACTTCCATGCCCATGTAATTAATTCCAATTTTCTCCCCATCTTTGCTGAACACGGGTTCAACATATATTAAGAATGTTTTGGCTCCAAATAACTCAGTCTCAAAAGTAATTCCTCTCTTTGCTGGTAACTCTCTACAGAACTTCTCTTTTATAGTCTTGTTGTTCGAATCCAAGATAGAATTTTAATGATTTTCAAAGTTAAGGATTCAAAAGCGGTTCAAGAAGTGACGCGCATAATAGGAAAGGTGTTTGTAAACATGTTTTGCAAGGTAGCAATATCTAAGTAAGTTTACATACGCAGTTCAACAAACCATGAGTTCAGCTAAGAACATTTACATGACTAGAAAGTCATGTTCATAAGTTGATAATATCTTCAGCAGAGGGATTGTTTAGGAAGGCTACCATCGTACAATCACGTTTTGATGGTAACTCAAAATGAAAGGAATAAACGTTTCCATATAGCTAGGTCAAAATATGAGGATAAAGGGAGGAAAATCGATTTAAGAATTTTAAGTGCTCCAAGCTTGGAATCAAAATCAACTTAATACGATCGGGTCTCCTTTCAGGTTCAGAGATCATGCTTTGGCTTGATAGGTCGAATCACCAACATTGGTTCACCCTTCAAGTTACTTCATGCGTCTTGTCACTTGGTTACAACCAGGGTAAGTTGATGACCAAGAATTGAGATTAGTCATCAAGGTATGGAGTTCATGCCCAGCTTGCTACTAACAAGAAAATAATCGAAGGTTGACATTTGTCACCAAAATACGGGTTTTAATCCTATTTTGGTGAGATCATATAATTTGTGAGATGTAAGTTCCAATGAGAATAATTGAAGTCAATCCTCAAGATAAGGTAGTCACCCTAACCCAGAGGATGAAATTTCACAAAACAAACAAATGGAAAACCATTTATCGAAATAGAGATTCATCAAAGTAAGGGAATCTCCCCTGCTTTGATAAATTAGAATCATTTAGGATATATGAGTATTCTTAGTCATAGGTTGACTTGGAACTCTTGCATTTCCCAAGGTGTAAGCAATATGAAATTTGACTTAACGACGAAAGAAAAATTAATATCAATTAGGAATTTGGAAAATTTCAAGTTATATTAGTGTAACAAAGGAAAAAAAATCATGCTTACAAGCTTAGGATCGAAGTTCGAGATAGCAGAATTTGTTATGATGGTGTTCAAGTCTTGTATAATTTAAATCAGGAAGACGAAATCAAGGACAAGAATGATTCGATATTATAATGAGATGTGAACATTCGATTCACAATCGAAGGGAATTCATGGACTTCTCAAGATATGAGGTTAGCCATAACCTTATTGAAGACACGCGTACTTATCAGTGATCGCTCATCTCAAGGGTTTCGAGTTAAGTAAATGAATTCAATGATCGAATCAAATCACCATTTACACTTTGCCTAGCCAAAGTACCCCGAGATGTAGGAATTTCTTCTACAGCACTGCCTGTTCTTAGTTATGGGACACATTCTTAAGAGGATTTGAGAACCATAAGTGACGGTTTAAAGTTTTGAAGGCCATTCGGTGTTTAGGGAAGTGTTCTCGAAGCATTCGAACCACTGTATTATTCCGGTAGCTCCTTAGGTTCCACTGAACTCAGTGGGGTTGCAAGAACTGAAATGCTTGCAGGTACAAGCACGTGGAGGGTTAGGACAAACAGAGATTTGAGCAGGGTTCACGTCTTGATTCAGATGATTTAGGAGGGTTGGTATACCTCACGTGCTATAATAGTAACAATCTTACGGCTAGAGTTTCCAGATCAGAATATGTTTTGACGAGTAGACATTTTGAAATATCATTAAGATATTTTATGAGATTTGGGTAATATGAGCTATACAACATGGAAACGACCATCGGGAATTTGGCATAATAACAATGAGATGTTCCAAGTGTAATCGTTTGATTCATAAATCAAAGCGAGTACGTTGACTAACCAAAGTTTTAAGTCGACCACATCTTTGTTGGAAACATGCGTACCTATAAGCAGATACTCATCCCACTCTTCCAACATTGCATGTATTTATTGGTGAGGCACCGACTTTGACGAGATTCTGAAAACTACGTATAACGATTCAAAGTTTATTTTGATAACCATTTGATTTAGGCACACAATGCCTTAGAATATGATTTAAGATTTGTGTGTGCTTTGATAGGAATCAAAGTATAAAAAGAATCACATATGGTTCCACTCATCAAGTTCCAATAACCCATGCTTCGGTCCATCAAGATCATCACGTAGCCCAGTTTAAGCACATTCTTAGTATACCGGTGATGCTTATATATAGGGTTCCCCGCAGCGTTCCCACCACATCCACGATATACCTTGAATAATACTTAAACTAGTTACATAACATTTTAATTTTCCTTAGCATCATTCCAAAGAATAGCGTAATATAAGTTTGATGTGAGCTACCGCAACTTATGTATAGGCGGTTTTACCAGTATATAAATGGCTACAGACAAACCTATACATCGGTTCCACACGGGAATTGATGACTGTAGAGAAAACATTTCCAAAGTGTAAATAGTTTAATGTGACGTAGCAAGATCCACAAAGCGTATATGTATAGTTTACAACCAAACCACTCCATGCCTCAGTCAATCGGGATCATCACGTAGTCCAGTTTAAACACATTCTTGGTATACCAAGGATGCTTATATATAGGGTTCCCCGCAGCGTTCCCACCACATCCGTGGCATACCTAGAACGATGCCTAAACCAGTTACGTGACATCCGTTTATCCTTAGCATGATCTTAAAGAATAACGTATTGTATGTGTCGAGAGTATCATTACTCCTCTGCATTTATGTATTCCACTTTCATTCTAAGCATTATTCAGTAGTTACTGAAACGTTAAGTGGAGAAATGTCTCATAAGGTCATTATTATGATTGGAAATACTATGAAGGCTCTAAGTAGGACAGGACTTGAGTAAATGTTAATAATGTTTGATTGTCTTCAATAAGGACTTATAATGTTTGATTGCCTTCAACAAGGACTTATAATGTTTGATTGCCTTCAACAAGGACTTACTTGAATTATGACCCTAGCACCCTAGGGTATAGAATAGAAACGTGTGATACTCATGATCGTTACCTCATGGTAAGATTAACCAGACTTCTCATGCATGGTGAATTGCAATTACGTGTGCACCCGTAATGGTAATTTACCTTGCATGATCACCCTTAGCTTCACTTACCCCAAGCTAACATCATAGTATTATTTAGATTCATCAAGCACAATTAATGTATTGTCCTTATGTCCATGAGCCAGTATTCCAATAATAGCATGTAATAGCAAATAAGCACATAAGCACAGTATGTCTAATCATAACTGCATATTCGTCACATTTTCAGAATTTCAGCCATAACCATGATAGGGTCGGATTCAATATCAGAGATCGACGTTACGCGTGATCACCGAAGTTCCCTAATAATATGATGTTGTGCGCATACAAGCATAAAGTTCTAGCATAAAGGTATCCCAAGGAGATAGTCTAAGAGTAATAATGTCTTCCTTTGGGATATTCGGATAAAACGTGTATATATATAAAATCAAGTATGTAGGAACATACTTGTATATTATTAGGAAGTTAAAATAGGAAGTTATAGTAAGAAAATTTTTAAAAATGAAAAAAATTTAAAACATTATTTTAAAACAAAATATTTAATTTATCTTTGAAAAAATAAAAAAAAATAAAAAGTTTATATTATTGTTTTATTACTTATAGTTATTATAATACACAATTTCAATTATATCATGTCTTAGTCTATCATTTTATAATTAATAATTTTTATGTTATTTAATATTTATTTATTTAAACCGTGTAATACACGAGTTCACTAAAACTAGCAAACTATATGAATAATGTATGATTATAAATATAAACATAATTCGCATCCTTAATTTATGTACAAAAATACTTTCTCTATTAGTTTCTCATGTTCTAGTCTTGATCATATTTTCGAGATCAATGATGTAACAATTAAACAACAAAATAAATAAACAAACAAACAAACAAACAAACCCAGTATATCCCACTTAAGAGCAGGGTCTGGGAGGGGTAGGTGGTGGCAAGTCTTTCCTCTATCCAGATAGGTAGAGAGACCGCTTCCAAAGAGACCCCCGGCTCGATAACAAAAGCAATAAAGCTAGCAAATCAACATATAATCAAACATACGATATATGCTATATGATATATGATACCGCACCCATCATACAGCAAACATTAAAATATCACCAAAAAGAAATATAAAATGAACAAGCATGCATCAGGGAAGCAGCAAGTTTTCCCTAAAAAGGTCGAAGTGTACTACATACACATCAGGCCCCGTGTCACACCCTCGCTTATAGCGGAAACACGAGGATGCGACGGACGGGATCGTCATAACACTTGATATAATTACAGAGACATATCATATGCTAAATCCTCGTGTCATGACGTCGCCCGACACAATGGTGACTTGTGTCGTGGTTAGTCAGTTCCACGACTATCATAGTCTTATTAATTCCAAATTTCAAATTACACAGAGTTCACAAATGAAACAAATGATATACATGACTACTGCAAAACTTATTGAAATCCTGAGGGTCTCGGCTAAGGCATCAACTCTAGCTATCCTCTTTGATTATGTTCACCTGAAAAGATATGCTCAAAAATGTCAACACATAATGTTGGTGAGTTCCGCAGGTTTAAATTTAAAACATGTAACTGATGCTGTATAGGTTTTGATGTGGAATCAACTGCAAGCACAAACCACATAACATGTGTTTAAGACAACCAAACCTAGTGACGTTATGCATATAAATCTGACGGAATATATTCACCCATGGCCGGATTGCTGGCAGCTGTAGTCGGTAACTCACAAGTTAAACCGATCTGTCGAGGGTGGGGGTGTCAACCCAGTAGTACTACCAATACCTAACCGTTGGTTCCCAAACCCGGGAATTAATGGTTGTTTGAGTTTTCCATAAAATAACACCATGTATGCATGCAAAACAGTATCACATTGATTCCACGTATGAAAATAGAATATATGATGTACAGCATTGAAAAACGGGTGAGCATACTTTTCCCCCAATTTGATTGAAAACATTGGAAATTTGTATAAACATAAAAAGGGGCCACGAAACTCACCTTGAATTGTTGTAATGCACAAAGACTTCACAGAATCAAGCAATGCACGATCAAATACGACCAACACCTATTATTGATTATAACTAAGCCTTCAAAATATATTCAATGTGAATAAATAGATGTGGTTGGATTCGGGTTGTTTCGGTTGTTGTTCACGATTATATATATTGAGTTTGATTTTATACCTAATGATTTTAGGATTTAAATTGAGTTGTGGGATTTCGGACAAATAATGAAATTATTTGTATTTTTATTTTATTCGAAAGAAGTTTATGTACGTATCCTTTGTATAATTCAATAATAATTTATTAATTAAACTATAAAGATATAACCTATAATTATATTTACAAATAATTTATAAAATTATATATTGTATAATTTCTATGGTTTTCTATAATTATTTCACAATTAAATACGATATAACGTCTATTTTTATAAAAATAATTATTTATAATATTTATAAATAATATTTTATAAAGATTTTTAAGGTTTTAAAATAAAATAATTTTACAGAAAATAATTTTGTGAGATTTAAAATAAGTGAAGTTTATAAAATTTATTTTATAATTTTTAAGAATTTTTGTAGAATTTTTAGAAGCTCAAAAAGGTGTTTTAAAAATAATTGCAGAGGCTCGGGTTCGAACCCGTGACCTCAAGCCCACACTCCCACACACAAACCAGTAAACCAAAGGCCTCAGCCGCGGTGGTATTCCGTTTCAATTCTTTTTAAACATGGTTTTCCCCATTCCCCCAATTGGATATAAACCCTAATTTGATTTTGGTCAAATTGACCTTCGATTCGATTATGATAATAAACCATTTCATTGGGCTTTTGTTCCCAATGATTAAACGAGTGTGTAGGTATGTTAAATTACCTGTTTTGAGTCGATTTGATGCCAAGAACAGCGAAGAACAAGTCACGGTTAACTTGAAATCGAACGTTGATCAACACTTGATTAAAATCAAATTAATTGCACAGGAAGCTTTGAATGATGTTAATGATTAATAGCTCCATGTTAATTGAGAGTTATAAGACTCGGAGGGTGCGGTTCGATCAGTTGCAGGTCCCGGAAAGGGAAGTGATCGATTTGGTTCGATCTGTGTATGTTTTGATGAATTGTCAGTAGTATTCGATGGTTAATGAGTTAAGGTTCGATTCAACGGTTCAATTTTGATTAAAGTAAGGTTGAGTGGATGAATTTGCCGTTAGAAACGGTCGGGAAATAAAGTGAAAAGATTAGAGCCGTTAACCGACCGTTAGAACGCGTTTTATGTGTGTGTCGAGTTCGATTCTTATCCACGAAGTGATTCGGATTAAATTGGGCTATTAAATCGTGATTTTACGCGGTTTTGGTGGTCGCCGGAATGCCGCCGGACTTCGGCCGGAACAGGGTGGCCGGAAACACGGGGGCGGGGTCGAGTTTTTGAAATTTTTCAGAAATGGTCCCTCGACTTTGGATTGTTGATATTTCATGCTGAAACTTCTGTTGAAGTTTGATAAATGACCAACAGCCCCCTGGACTTATTTATTATTATTATTATTATTCTTATGATTATTATTATTATTCTTATTATTATTATTATCATTATTATTATCATTAGTATTAGTATTATTAGTATTATTATTATTATTGTTATTATTATTGTTATTATTATTATGATTATTATTATTATTATTATGATTATTGCTAATACGAACGTGTATACGATAAATTCGACTAAAATGGCATATATATACACATATATAAATATTAAACACGTGAGGTTAGTTCTCACATTGAACATGTACACAAATATAATTCGGTTAACACGATAAATAAATTATAACATACGTGAGGATCGTTAATACACACACGGTGAGTTAACTAGCTTAATGTCGATCGACGGTCTATGGGTGACAGATGCCACACACCATCACATTCATCACATGATCTTCAACAAGAAGCATCTTAGGTTTCCTTTCTGATTTGGGAATATCTTGAATGTTTCTAGCACTTTGTTTATCAATTCCATCTGTATCATCTGAACTGTCACACTAACGTGACAGTAACTCACAATATTCTTTGCTTGATATTGTGAGGTGTCACACCCCGTAACAAGTAATCAAAGTCCCTTCCTAGCTACATAAACCACCAAAAGTCCTTAATTTTAATTCTACGTCTCCACTCGCTCCTATCCTCGATCATGTGCTCAGAGAGGTGCAAGTGTACCATATCTCGCCTAATTATCTCTTCCCAAGTCAACCTAGGTCTTCCTCTACTCTTCCTACCCTCTATGACGATGTTCTCCACTGCTCTGACCGGTGCTGCCATTGGTCTCCTCTTGACATGTCCATACCACCTTAATCTTTCCTCTCGTATTTTATCTGCAATACAAGCCACTTCTAACTTCTGTCGAAACCCTTCGTTTCTTATCCGATCCAGTCTTGTATGGCCACATCCACCTTAGCATTCGTATTTCCGCAACCTCTATTTGTTTCTCGTGCGATTTCTTTATGGCCCAGCAGTCTGTTCCATATAGCATAGCTGGGCGTACCGCCACTCTGTATAGTTTTCCCTTAAGTTTTGCTGGAAACCTTTTATCACATAGGATCCCTGATGCTGCTCTCCACTTGCACCATCCTGCTTGGACACGGTGAGCTACATCGCTGTGTATCTCTCCGTCCTCCTGCAGGTACGAGCCCAGGTATTTGAACCTAGATGTCCGTGGGACCGGCATACCCTGGATACTGATTTGGGTGTCCTCTTCCTCGTCGCCACCAAAGTTACAATGCATGTATTCCGTCTTAGAGCGACTTATCGTTAATCCTCTGCTCTCCAGCGCTGCTCTCCACTGCTCTAGCTTGTCGTTAAGCATCATTTTAGATTCTGATATTAAGATAATATCATCCGCAAAGAGCATGCACCACGGGACTGACTGTTGTATAGACTTAGTCATCTCATCCAACACTAGTGCGAAGAGAAATGGGCTCAATGCCGATCCTTGGTGGAGTCCGACTTCCACTGAGAATGAGTCTGTGTCTCCTACCGGTGCTCGCACACACGTTTTTGCCCCGTCATACATATCCTTAATTAATTTGATATACCTCTTTGGTACCCCTCTAAGTCGTAGACTTTCCCAAATTAGTTGTCGCGGTACACTGTCATAGGCCTTTGCTAGGTCGATGAATACCATATGGAGGTCCCTTTTCTTTTCTCTATATTTCTCCATTATCCGTCTTATGACGTGTATGGCTTCTGTCGTAGAACGTCCTGGCATAAATCCAAATTGGTTTATTGCTATCTGGGTTTCCCGTCTAATTCTCGTGTCAATAACTCTTTCCCATAGTTTCATCGTGTGACTCAATAGCTTTATTCCCCTGTAGTTTTCGCAACCTTGGATATCTCCTTTTTCTTATATATGGGGACTATGACACTGGTTCTCCACTGGTCTGGCATCTTCCCTGTCTTAAAGATAGTGTTGAATAGATCTGTTAGCCATTTGAGACCCTCATCACCCAGGCATTTCCACGCTTCAATCGGTATGTTGTCTGGCCCCACCGCTTTAGCCCTTCCCATTTTCTTCATAGCTCTTGTAACTTCGTCAACTGTGATGCTTCTACAATAGCATTGGTTTTGTTGCGTTGTTTGAGTTGTTCTATCTACCTTAGTTTGTTGATTTTGATTCCTATTGTTAAATAGGTTATCGAAGTAAGTTTTCCATCTCACCTTGATATCTTTCTCTTTCACCAAAACCTTTCCATCCGCAGCCTTTATGAACTTGACCATTCTCAGGTCCTGTCTTCTTCTTTCTCTTGCCTTGGCTATCTTAAACATGTCATGCTCTCCTTCTTTCGTCTCTAATCGCTTATACATCATTTCATACGCCGTGTTCTTTGCCTCTGACACCGATTTTTTCGCTTGTCTCTTAGCCTCCTTGTACTTTTTTAGCTCTGCGTGTTCTTCCTCATTGTTACAGTGTATGAGCTCTCTAAAACTTTGTTGTTTGATACGTATCTTCTCCTGTACATTTTCGTTCCACCACCATGATTCCTTATGACCAACTATCCTTTTTGTTGTAACTCCAAGCGTTTCTTTAGCTGCTTGGATGAGCCTAGTTGTCATAACCTCCCACTTTTGGTTTGCATCTTCCTGTGGCCCAGTTTGGTTCATTTGTATGACTTTATCTCTAAAAATGGTAATCTTTTCGTCTTTGAGCTGGCCCCATCTGATCTTGGGTGTAACTCTCTTGTTCCGTTGGGCAATTGGCCTCTTGACGTGTATATCCGCCACCAACATATGGTGTTGCGTCACAACCGTCTCTCCCCGGATTGCTTTACAGTCTTTCCACGAGCTATGATCTTCTCTCCTCATCAATAAATAGTCTATCTGCGTGTGTCTCCCGCCGCTGCTAAACGTGATTAGATGCGAGTCTCTTTTCTTAAAGAACGAATTTATGATGCCTAAGTCATGCGCTACTGCAAATTCAAGAAGCTCCCTACCACCGTCATTCCTAAGACCATACTCGTAGCCTCCGTGCACCAGTTGGAAATGCTCATTATCCTTTCCGATATGTCCATTAAAATCTCCTCCTATGTATAACTTTTCTTCTCTAGGTATGTCGCCCATAACGTGGTCTAAACTCTCCCAGAACGTTTTTCTTTCCGTTTCCCCTAGTCCAACATGTGGTGCATACGCACTAACTACCGTCACTACCTCATCTCCTACTACTATTCTTAACAACATAATTCTATCATTGTATCTTCTCACCTTCACTACATTATCTTGGAGTTCCTTAGCAACTAGAAAACCTACTCCATTTTTAGCTCCATCAGACCCTGAATACCATAGTTTATAACTATTGCACTCTTTTGCTCTCCCACCCCGCCATCTAGTCTCCTGCAGGCATGCTATGTGGACCCTACGTTTCTTCAGCACATCAATTAACTCTAGTAACTTACTAGTTAGGGTTCCTACATTCCACGATGCCACTCTTAATCTACAAGCCTTATTCCCTGTCTTCGCACCTCTCCTCACCGAACATGATCTCGGGGCAGCATATTGGCTCGTACTATCTATTATACCAGACAGAGTCTACTAAAACCACCAAACAATAAAAACACAGACAACACACTAGAAAGAAACCAAGCACAAGTAAAGCACAATCAACAGGAACTGTCACATGTGGTCAACAATACGCTAGGGGCACACGCTAGGGGCACACGTAGTAATCAAGACCTTACAGTAAGCCAATGAAGCCTATCTGGAGAACAGATTTAAGGTTGACCAGACATGAAGACAACAAGCCACAAATGATCAACACACAAACTCAACCAACAGTATACAACTTACTCAGCAATTAATAGCAAAACACTAACAATTATACAACTAATCAGCAAGATATAACAACTAATCAATTATGCACAAACCACAGAACTAAACGGTCAGCAGAGAAATAGACAAGAATTATATCAGACTCAAGATGGAGGGATCTAATTAAAGAACGTTAAAAGAAACAGGTAAGAAGACACAAGATTGAGGGATCTCACCAAATGTGTGCAAGAGCCCCGGCAGGCGGGGGGGGGGGGGTCCGGCAGGGTGATTGCGGTATGTGGTCCGGCAGTGGCAGTCCGGCCAAAGGGGTGCTCCGGCAAGTATGGGGGAGCGAGATGGAGGTCCGGTAGGTATGGGTGAGGGTTTGTTCCGGGTGAGGGTTTGTGGTTTGGGTATGGGGGTATGAGGGTTTATAGGTATGGGGTTTGTTGCGGGAGTGTGGTTTGGGTGGTGGTCGCGGTGGAAGGTGGTGGTCCGGTGAAGGTCGCGGTGGAAGGTGGTGGTCCGGTGAAGGTGAAGGTCCGGTGAAGGTCGGGTGTGGTTGCGGGAGTGTGGTTTGGGTGGTGGTCGCGGTGGCAGGTGTGGTTGCGGGAGTGTGGTCGCGGTGGAAGGTGGTGGTCCGGTGAAGGTTTGGGTGTGGGTTTGTGGTTTGGGTGAGGGTGTGGTGGTGCTCCGGGGTTTGTAGGTGACCGGAGATGTAAGGGTGAGGTGGAGCGGGTGCTCACCGTTGGTGGTTACCGGAGTTGTAGGTTACCGTTGGCGGTGGTGGCGGTGGTACTAAGGTAGTACCGTTGGAGGTGGTGGCGGTGAGCACAGTAGAGAGTAAACAACAAAATAAATGAAAAATACAATTTTTGGCTGATCATTACTGGTCTAGGTGCTCCTTTAACAACATCTACAACACTGGAGAGTTAAAGCGACGCACACAAATGCATCACATCATCTATCATATATAATTTGTTTGAATATTCAGATGAACACAAACAAATATCCAATAAATGGGTACTGTAAAGTTATCTATCCGCCACCATGGTGTGATCTATTTGTGTCCTAAGCACTACCAGATATTCTCTAAGTAATCTCACAACCAATCAAAGTGAATGAAAAACATTTTTTTCACTAATTTTCTGGAAGTTTATTTCACAATGGCCTAGATATATTATTCTTGCTTCAATGCAAAGAACTCTAATAATCTGACATACTAAAAGGTATGAACAAAACACTAAGATGATTATTCTAAAAGTTTATGGCATTGTGGTACGTATTACAGAAAATGAAGACACTGAAAAAACACATTAGTTTATTCTATTTCTTATATGTAATCTGGAAATTTTCTTATAGTATGAATTATTTTTTAAAATGTAAGTAATGAAAATTTTATCTTACTGTTGTTTACAATTAAGGATAAAAAATCTTTCTAAGAAACAAAACGATATGGATCATAATTTAAATTTTTTTAATAAATATAGCTTGTGGCATCGCTGTCATTTCATTATTGAACTAACTAGTTAAATTCCCGCAACGCGCGTGTGATAAACAAACCGTCAACCAAAGCTCAGATAATTCGTAATAACCGTATATGCATCATAAACTTAACAGTTGGTTCGGAACCGAATTCCAGTTACGACTGCAAACCATAGTGGGTTGCCACGACATAGAAAGGAAGAAAATCTTCAAATACAATCATGGCCAAACGGCCACCAACACAACAAACACGTTACAACAACAACAATTATCTAGTAGTAATCGAGCTCATAACCGTTGTCCGGTTATCAAGCCATGAACGACTGCCAGGCGGTGACAATTAACAGGCCTTGCATTCCAACCATAAACATAACAGCTAGCCTCAGATGAGCGACAACTCTAAGCGACAACTCTGAGCGACAACTCGTCTTCATCGACATCTCTACCATGACAGAAACAAATAGCAAGCCAGAATCGGTCTCAGATAAAACAAACCTTATTATCATCGATGTAACACAGATCGTCCTAACCACCGTCAACACCAGACCTATATAACACCAAAAGAACTTATGCCAGGTAACAAAATCAAAAACATAATCGTAATGAATATCAATGTTCAACAGCAACAAAAAAAACTTAAATGATTTCAAACATTATTGTTCGATTGGATTCAAAACAGAGGCATATTAATCGCTAAATAAGAGTCCCTCCTATGAACATACCTTCATCGTAATCAACTCAATTCAGATCATCAGTGAGAGAGAGAAGTGACCAGGCCAGATCTACGTCAACTGTAAAGGGAGACGGATCGACGGTCGTCTTCACTGTTGTCACAACCATAACCGTAAACGGGAGACCGAAGCCACCGCCTCCATCGCCATCAACACTATTGCACAGATCTTACGGGAGATAGAACAAAAGCCCTCCCCATCGTTGTCTAAAGGCCGACTCTACCTCAATCGTATATGGGAAATGAGAGGCGGAGCCAACGAAGGCCCCCACCACAGCCATCATAAACCACCACAAGGAAAACCAGCGAGAGAAGGAGGGACCGGTCGTCATCGTCGTTGTTACCGGCAACAACATTGGCTAGAAAATGGTTGGGGTTGGGGGGCTGGTTGCCACCGAAAACATCACACAAAAGGATCAAAAACCCACAAAGCCCTAATAAAAAAACCCCCCAGATAGTAAACGAAGATCGGCCACCAAATGCCGGTTCTCCGCAAGCTGAAGGCAGCGGTGGTTCGTAGGAGGTAGGCGCCGACAACAACAAGACTGTAACATCGCGCATTTTAAAAAAAATAGCTAATTTTGTGAACAATTAAATTTAATATGTTGATATTAATTCCCTATAATTACAATAATAATAATAATAATAATAATAATAATAATAATAATAATAATAAATAATAATAATAATAATAATAATATTAGTAAGAATAATAATAATAATAGATTGTAAAATTAAAAAGTCCAATTTATATAAAACACAAGTTAAGAGGGCCTATAAGTCATTTTTGAAACTTAAAATGATTGTTTCTAGCATAAATTATCAAAACTTACAAACCACAGGGACCATTTGTGGCATTTTTGAAAAACCAACCCCACCCCTCCCACTTCTTCCCCGATCTTCAGCCAAGCCCCACCCCCATTTTCTTTTTCCTTGATTCTCGGCCAAATTCGAGCCATTATTAAGCATAAAGTTTCACAATAACTGAATCAATTATTATAAAACTATAACAAATCGATTTTCACTTCCAAATCCATCCAAAAATCGCACGAACACCTCCATTTTTCCCGTTTTCTTTTCTTCCCACTGTCGACCGATTTCTGTCCACAATCGCACACTAAACCGCATTAATAATCAAATTAACTTCACACGAACAACCATCTACCTATATCTAATCTTCTGTAATCCTCAATTGCATTTGAAACACCTTGAAACAACCCATTCGAACCTCTTCTTCATCGCGACCTGCAACTTGTTTAAAATCCAATCCCCGAGCGATTTTATCTCAAATTGGCAAAGGGCTATTGGTCCATATCATCATTCAAAGCTTACCTGAAGTTTAATTTGATTACTATTACTGTTTGAGCATCAAACGATCATCAACCTGTGCCGCGACCTGTTCTTCATCGGGTTCAGTTCCAAATCGACACAATACGGGTAATTCGACACACAAACACACTCGGTTTTACATGAGGGTCAAAAGCCCCATGATTTCAAATGCTATCAAAATCGAATTGGGGTTCAATTGGTTGAGGATCGAACCTAGGGCTCGAATGGATTTTGGGGCTTTGGTTACTTTGATTTAAAACAATTAAACACTGAATCCATACGCGGCTTAGGCCTTTGGTTCACCGATTATACACTTGAATTCCAACCTTCAGGTCTCGGGTTCGAGACCCGCCACCTACACTATTTTTTAGCCATTTTTAAGCTCTAAAAATTTAGAAAAAAATCCTAAAAATCATACAAATGTTTTTACAAACATTAAAAAATTTTAAAATCACTTAATTATTTTCTGAAATTTATTTTAACATTTTATCTATTTTATTAAATGTTTTAAATAAATAAAGTTACAAATATTACAAAATTAGTTCTATAAAAGTGAACTTTTAGAATAATCTAATTTATTAAATTATTATTGGACACTATATTACTTTTAAGCTAATCACAATTATACATGTTTATAGATTCACAGATTATTTACAAAACGTCGTTTTGTATTACTTAAATAATTAAATATTTTAATTAATTATATCGTATAATTAATTAATAAAATTAATTATTTTTCCAAACTTTAACAATAAATCAAACGATTATGCGTATTGACACATTTTTATTAAATTCTAAACATAATTACTTTCAACAAAATTCATTTATGTATTTCAAGATATTCAAACTAAATAAACTAAAAACCCAATGGAAATCCTAATACATTCCCAAATTTTCAAATCATTATTATTCTAATTCGAGACACCGTTCCTTAGGTTAATCGTAAGGAAATCGTTGGTGTCTAATCTATCACATCCAGATTCTAATCTCATCAATCAAGTGAGTATTCATATCCCTTTTTATATCATTTCTTATTTGGGGAAATCATGTGATACAATATATTCAATCATGATATTCTATTGTTATTTCATTCTAAATTCAATTCAAGACAGGTTATGTTATTACTTGCAATTATGTGAACATACTATGGTAAAGTGGATGACAGTAAAACCCTAATTCAATCAATCAATCCTGGTATCAATGGTAGATCTACTGGTTTGGATAACCCACCCCATATGAATAGTCGAGTGGTGATTGTGCCAGAGGCAGGAGTTAATCTATGGTGTATGTGTGGAGTCTATTATATGCAAGTGTCAAGTCAAGGGGTTGTTATTGTATCGGTTTATCTATATGCTTTACTATTGCAATATAAGTCTTAACGTTACCTTTTGAATTGGATTATTCTCAATCAATCAATCAATCTATATGTATACTCAAAACTGTGATTACTCACCAGCTAATTCATTAGCTGACTTTATTTTCTCACATGATTTCAGGTTAAGCAAGTTAGTGGACTTCTACATGCTCATATAAGACCCGGACTTAGTCAAAACAAAAGACAATTACTATTTGTGACTTTAACTGTTGTATTTGTATCTGTTAAATTCATGTTATCCTGTAATCTGATTTTAATATTATTTTCACTATTAGACAATCATAAGTTATGAACAATCAATCATTCCCTCGTCCGCTCCGATGATTCCGCCGTCGGTCGGGGTGTGACAAAGACCTGGTCGTCCTCTCTCTCCTTAAAACCCCCTTTTCTTTCTCTC
The DNA here is from genome assembly GCA_024085815.1 of Flaveria linearis. NCBI lineage: Eukaryota > Viridiplantae > Streptophyta > Magnoliopsida > Asterales > Asteraceae > Flaveria > Flaveria linearis. The sequence continues at coordinate 792,253 of CM044014.1, read as the reverse complement.
TAAACAAATGATAGAACTTATATATACAGAGACACGTACATGGACAATAACGCAAAAAGAAAAGGTTAAGTGGTCAAATTCATAAATGCTAAAATATCACTATTCATACCACTTGCTTTATTAATATTATGTAAACCACCACAAGGAAAACCAGCGAGAGAAGGAGGGACCGGTCGTCATCGTCGTCGCTACCGGCAACAACATTGGCTAGAAAATGGTTGGGGTTGGGGGGCTGGTTGCCACCGAAAACATCACACAAAAGGATCGAAAACCCACAAAGCCCTAATAAAAAAACCCCCCAGATAGTAAACAAAGATCGGCCACCAAATGTCGGTTCTCCGCAAGCTGAAGGCAGCGGTGGTTCGTAGGAGGTAGGCGCCGACAACAACAAGACCTGGTCGTCCTCTCTCTCCTTAAAACCCCCTTTTCTTTCTCTCTAAACAAATGATAGAACTTATATATACAGAGACACGTACATGGACAATAACGCAAAAAGAAAAGGTTAAGTGGTCAAATTCATAAACGTTAAAATATCACTATTCATACCACTTGCTTTATTAATATTATGTAATATCTTGACTCGATGGCATGCTTCTCCATTGCATGAGCAACGAATCGTGACGAAAATGACAGGCGAATTATTAAAATTATCAAACATTCATCTTATTAGATTAAATTAAAATAATGGTATTCATTATTAGGTTATCATTAATCAGTAAACCCGTGACTCTATGAACATTCAATAATGTTCTGTTTAGTGTTTCCTTTGGGTTTAGCAATTATATCGATTTGATTCGGAGGAATTCTGCCATTTGAAATCGTGGTGTTTTTTTTTTTTTTTTTTTTTTTTTTTTTTTTTTTTTATAGAACTTAAGAGAAAACCTCATTATTATTCAAAACCATGAAAACTAATCAATTCTTCATCGTCCTCTTTCATCTCTATTTTCTTGAACAACTCAGCGCTCCATTAAAACAGACTGTATTAAGAAATTTAAAAAAAACCACTATTATTAAGAAAACCACTTGTGAGCCATTGATTAGTTTAGATCAATGGTTAATATTGAAAGTGGCAAATTTGTAATTAATTGAGAATCCTTATTAAGATTAGTCTACAAAAGGGTAGTTTAGGCAACACAAAATATTACTTTGGTATGTAACCGCCAATACCAATCCGATTAATAACAAATCCCCCGAATTTCGCCCACTCACTCCAAATTGGTGATAGATTCTTTGAAGAAATTTAAAAAGATTGAAACTTTCTTTCAATCCGGCTTCGACATAGGCGAAGGACTGTGATTCTTGCGAAGAAGGGTTTCGGCGACGAACAGAGGCAAAAAGGTATGTGTTCTGCTAATAGAAATGGAATGGAAGATAGGTAATATGTAAATGTGAGTGATTTGTGATTGCATAATGCAGTATATGTGCTTTAAGAAGATTTGAAACTTCAATAATGTGTGTTTTTTATAAATGTCGGCCGAATCGAAGTAGGAAATGTTGTGATAAGATGAAAACGATTGCTCGGTTAGAGGGTTCCGAAACATTAATCATCATTATGTTATGGTATCAACACTAAAATGCTAGGGCTTTTTCCGGATTGGTAATGTAAATTGTTATGCTGTACAATTGGGGATTTGTTGATGTGTACACAGATGTATACGTATATGTAAGCATCGCCTATGTTGATTGAATATGGGTTTTTAAGTATGCATATCAGAATCAATTTGTAACATTCATGTAAATATAGGTGATTGTTCATATGTATTCCTGTCCTCATTTGTTTCTTAAATCGTAAGTGTGATAATTTGAATACGTATATGTAAGCAAGCTGTTAAATGTTTTGTTAGGGCACATATTTAAAATTTTGTTGATACGGTATGTAATCAAGTGTTGATTTGTTTGATTGATATTCAATTGGTTTTGTTTGTTTGTATTACATATGTGTACACATATGGATACATATATGTAAGCAATATTTAAAATGTTTTGATAATCGACAATGAAGTAATCTGAAATATAAATAATCATGGTACATATATGTAGCAAACTCTAAAATAGTTTGATTAGTGCTTGTTAAGTACCCAGATTTAAAATGTTATTTTATGTGATCGTAATCAAGTACTGGGATTTGACGGTGATAGCATTTTTTATTGTTGTTTAGTATGTGCATATGTGTACACAATGTATACATGTATGTAAGCTGCCTTTAAAAGATTAATATTATGTCCCTTTTATTTGTGAATTATTTGATTGCTATGCTATTCCTTTTTATTCTTAAACTACCTTTCATGTAGATGTCATCCGGAAGTAGGAGGAAAAGTGGGAGAATTGCGTTGCACTATACCTTTAATAAATTTAAAAACACTTCATCTGATCCTATCGTTGTTGGAGATAATGAAGAAGATCAGATATGAAAGGTTAATATCTTTTTAATTATAATCATGTGTTTTTTTATCAAATTAATCAACTGAGTATCTATTTACCGTGTTTTTGTATTTAAATGAATTTTAATACAGGATTGCATACTGAATCAAAACAGGGAGAGCTGGTAAAAAAAGTATTGATACGAAAGAAATTAAAGCGACCTATTGTAAGTTGTATATTTAAACATTGTTCTACGTAATTGAATTTTTATTTATTCTACTTTAACAGTGGCAAATCGAAAGATAAGTGATATCGATAAGATGAATGTGATACAAGAAGTAAAGGAGAATCTGTTACGTATAAAGGAAATTATGAGCCTAACGAATGGTATTTTATTTTGATTATTATATATATGTATAATTTTACAATGACATCATAGTACATGTATGACATTCTTAGTTATGTATGTGTAGTTGAATCAAAAGACAAAAATGGTTCATCAGGAGTAACTTCAAAGAAGATAAAGAATGGTAGAGAAGGTATGTAAACAGTAAGTAATGAATGTAAATAACATGATACTAATGAAATTGCCATGTAAAACATCTTAACCAGATACTACCTCACCACTGGGACAACAAAAAATGGTCAACAGAAAGAGAGTAAGAGAAAAGAAGAAAAGGATGATGGAAAAGGTATGTGTTAATTTAAAACTATACATATATGTATGATTATGAGTATTGTACCCTCATATATGTAATCATTCTGTTAAAATGTTTTCATTATGTCCAGTGATGTTTATATATATGTAAGCACTATTCTTAATTGTTTGTTAGTCCATATATGTACAGTGATGTTTATATATATGCATACATATATGTAATCATTCTGTTAAAATGTTTTTGTAATGTCCCTTTTAGTACAGTGATTAATAGTCATTTATTATTGATTGTTAGTATGTGCATATATGAACACATATTGATTAATAGAAATTTACATATATGGATACATATGTAAGCACTATCTAAAATGTTTTGATTATGGACAATTAAGTAATCAGACTTGATTCATACGTATTCATTAGTATAGAAATATGGTTACCTCTGTCAGCTTACATATACGTAAACATCCATATGTTACATTAACAATATGTTACTTACATATACGTATACATCCATATCATTACGTTTAACTTTAAAAAAATTCCCAAACATATAAGGAAAATAGTTACCTTCATTTCAACTCCAGTAAGATATATTTGTCCACCTCCACGGTACATATTTGATGGGACAAATGTGGTCGATGAATCTAATTCGAGATTATTACCGGTTGAAGGTTTATCGATCTCATCAATAAGTTTTGAATGTGTCGCTTCATCAAAATCTTCAATTTCCATCCCAGATTCAGTTACCAATGCATTAGAATTGGAATTCTCCATCCTAAAATGTGTGAAAACATAAGATCACAGAAAACAGAGCAACATCGAAAACAAATACAGTAAACAATGAACAGATACCTACCTTCTTCGTTAAAAGCTTTGTTGAATTCGACTATGAATCTGTTGAAACTCGAATTGAATCCAAAAAATAAACAATCACGCATCGATGAAGAAAATGTAACTGAATAATATACGATATAGAGAATCAGTTCCAATAATTCTGCTCATCATATCGAATTTGGAGAAAAAGTAGGGATTTAATCTTAATTAAGAATATATTATGTATAAAATTACATAAATACCCTTTTATAATAAAAAATCTGAAAAATTAAAGAAAAATTCTGATTGGATGAATTTGGTTTTCATGGTTTTCTTAAAAAATGTTGGTTTTCTTAGGATCCCTCCTCTATATATATATATATATATATATATATATATATATATATATATATATATATATAATGGCCTTCAAATGAAAACTATTTTTTTGGAAAAAACTAAAAGAACCATTTTGAGCCATAGATCATAGTGATCAAAGGTTGTGATTTAAAGGGGCATATTAGTAATTTATACATTTTAAAACTAGCAGAGGAATGCAAGACAAGGGTATAATCGGTATATCACACCTGATTTGAGAAACCGCCCCTCAAAAAACGCTCCCCTGTTCGATATGGTTCGCATCAGAAGAATCCCCAAAATGCTCTGTTCATTTGAAGATCACAACATAATCATTTCATCAATCCTTGATCAAATTGATGACCAAAGTTTGCAGAACTCTCGTCTCTCACAATCATCATTTTGTCAACCAAAGTCATCCAACATTGTGTAGATTTTGTTGAATAATAGAAGACCAGCGAACATTGCATTTATCCTTTTCCGAGACAAACATCTGATAATCCAATAGGTTTGTCATATGTATTTGATCTGAAATATTAACTCTCAAGCTTTTCATAAAACCTAGGCTCAAAACTTGTTAATTTCTCTTTTATTGGTGTTTTTATGTTAGTAATGCTAGGTCTGAGATAATAAATTCAGATCTTCATGAAAATAGGGTTTTTTATTAGTTGATGGTTGTTGTTTCTGCTATTGATCATCCAATTTCTGGTGTTAGATATATAGAGAGTGGTTATGTGACAACCCGAGTTTTTTTATTTTATTATAAAATATAATAATAATAATAATAATAATAATAATAATAATAATAATAATAATAAATAATAATAAATATAATATTAATAATAATAAAGAAGTCCAGGGGGTGTTTTGGTCATTTATTAAACTTCAAAAGAAAAATTAATAACATAAAATAACAAGCTAAAAACCACAGGGACCAAATATGTAAATTCTGTAAATTACAAACCCAACCCCCCGCCCACCCCGATTTTCCGGCGACCCTCCGGCCGACCGCCGGCGGCCCTCCGGCGACTCCAAACGCCAAAATACACGATTCTAATTAAATCAAATGTTACCGACACCTTTGCGTGGTTGACTCGAACTCGTGGACACTTGCAATTTGAATAATTGTGTCGGTTTGGTGTGGATTCCACCATCGACCGAAAGTTCGGCCGACACCCACCATAATCGCCCACTGAACGATAATAATAATCAAAATTGATAGTGCACTAACGATCCTTTACACATTTAAAAGCTTCCACAGAGTTCCAGTTGATTTGAAAACACATAAACATATCAATTCGATCACCACCTTCATCATCGACCTGCAACCTTGTCGAAACCCAACCTCCGAGTGATTTACATCCAAATTAACATAAGGATTTGCAACCAGAGCATTACAAGAATCTACACACGAAGTTAATTTAATTTTCATTAACATCCGCACACGAATTGGATCGAACCCACTGTCGCGACTGCTCATCGAGTGTTCATCGACCATACAACTTCAAAACAGGTAATTAAATGCACCTACATGCTCGGTTTCTCATAGGGATCAAAAGCCCTATGATTAATTGCATTAACAGTAGCGATTGAATGTTCAATTGGAACCAAAAATCGATTTAGGGTTCTTGATTTGGGGAAAGGACTTTCGGGGGTGTTTAAAAGTAATTGGAACCAAGGAATACCGCGGCTGCGGCCTTGGTTCACTGGTTCCCTGTCCATATACACTCCGAGAGGTCCCGGGTTCGAACCCGGGCAACCTCCTTTATTTTTTTAAGAGCTTTTTGAGCTTTTAAAAAATACAGAAAAATACCTAAAAATTATAAAAATTATTTTATAAACTCTGTAATTTTTAAACCACCAAATTAAATTTCTGGAATTTATTTTAACATTAATCTATTTATTTTACTATTGTCTTTTAAAACAAATGATTTAATTAGTCTAATTTTTTTTATAAAAATGGACATTATATCGCGTTTAATTATGGATTAAACATGAAAATTGTGAAAAATATAAAGATGCTATAATTTCATAAGATATTTACAAACATTATTATAAAAATTATAAAAATCAATTCTATAAACTTTGTATATTTTAAAAGTATCTAATTATTTTCTGTGAAATTATTTCTTGTGATACTTGGTAAATTTATATATAATATTATTAACAAATAATGCAATTAGTTTATTTATGTAAAAATAAACTATAAACAATTGAAATCATAAAAATCACTATTGCTTGTATTTTAATATATACGTGGAAATATAATACTAGGTATTATATAACGTATATAATGCGGATATATATATATATATAACCGACACCGAACCGATTCGTGAGACGCGAAACTGTACAGTTACTATATTTATAATTAATAATTAATATTAATTATATATATATACTGAATGAAACACAGGTTAATTGGAAACCCGATCTTTTGTGATTACAATTACTTGTTGCTCTACGCTCGAGGTGAGTTTACAGCCCCACTTTTACTTTATACCATTTTTGGGGGAGAGAAACATGTGGTTTTCATAAACATTACATTACATTGGATTGTTGTGATACTGCATATACATGATACTATGTTTGTATGCTTTGCCCTTCGGACCGTTAATACGAAGTAGCGAGGTGATTGTTAGTAGTACTACTGGGATTGACATACCCCACTCGGGCTAGTCGCGCTAGCTGGTTAAACGGGTGAACGGTTATCCTATCTTACTGTGGTGTGTGATCCACGGCTTGGGCCTACTTTACTTACTGTGGTGTGTGATCCACGGCTTGGGCCTACTTTACTTACTTTATTGCATGTCAGCTCGGTCGCGACTTTGTACACATAGTGATCATTATGGACTAGCTACCCATGATATGCCTTGATTACACATCCGGGAATTTCTTTACTGATACTTACTGTTTTCTGATAAACCTGTGAACTCACCAGTCTTGTACTGACTTTTACATGTTTTCTCTCAGGACAATGATATGGCACATTTAGGAGCACAGCATCCACCACGTATCATTCCGCATTTATCACAAACTATTTTCAAGACATAAATTCATGTATTTTACATAAATTGATTCGAACGCGTGTTTACGTGTTCCAAAACTGTTGTCAAATGTTTATCTGTTCTTGCTTCCGCAATACTTAAATATATTTGGTTTGTTTCATTAAATATAAACAACTTATATGATTTGTGATTATTGAGTCGTTTGGTGTAACTGATGCTTAACTGAGATCCTGGTTATGTCACACGCCTAACGGTAAAACCCCGTTCGTGGAAAATTGAGGGTGTGACAGATTGGTATCAGAGCATTAGTTATAGCGAACTAAAATGGACTTGCATCTCATTTGCATTGCATTTTAGACTATAGCTGGATTTGCATTAGTTACACACACATAGATTTCTAAGCTATGTTTACTTAATTTAGTTGCCTGAAAACTTTTGCCTTAACATATCTCTGTGCTGTGAGTCACGGGAGGGTTTGAGTGCCTAATTCAAGTGATTTCAAACTACATAACCTCGATTGTTATTAATGGTTTCAAAGTCTCGTCAAAGTCTGTGTCTTACAACTTGAATACATGCAATGCTGGAAGAGTAAGATGCCTGTATCTCGGGGTGTTCTGTCTAGGCAAGGTATTCGCATATATCCAAATCAACCGATGGACCTGTTTACCTTACCTGGGAACCCTTGGGATGAGTATCTGCTTATAGGTACGCATGTCTTCAACAAAGTTGTGATTGACCCAATACTTTGATTAGTCAACGTACTCGCTTTGATTCATGAATCAAACGAATACACTCCGAACATCTCATTATCGTGTGAATAATTCTTGTCCTTGATTTCGCTTCCCGAAAATAAACTATCTAAGATTTGAACACCACGGCAAACTCTATCGTACTCGTTTCTACTTCCAACATACTCTATCATCTTCGCTAGTCCTAACAGACAGCACTCGGTACTTGACAAAGTGTGTTATCACGAATGGGAGGAATCATGAATGACTATGCAAAGCAAATTAGAATTACGGGTGCACACGTAATTGTAATTTGTCGTGCATGAGAATTCTGGTAACTCTATTAGGTGATAACGGTCATAGTCAGTACAAATTCTCATTTCTATAATTGGAGACATAAGGTCTCGATTCTCATGAAACCTCACTATCGATATGCAAACAAATCCTTCATTTCTACTAGTATGAAACAGATTATTGTTATCAATAGTTATTATTCGATAGTGACTGTCATGTATTGTGAATACGTAGAATCATGTCTGGACGAAGAATTGGACGCCCACGTAGACAAGAAAACATTAATCTAACACAAGCTGAACTCGATGCCATTATAAATGAGCGTGTTGCTGAAGCGCTCGAGGCGTTCGAACAGACCAGGAACCAAAATCAAAACAACAATATCAACCAGAACCAAAACCAAGGAGGTAAACCTCTATCAAATAGATCATTTGGATCAAATCCTTGATATTCTACGTAACAATCCTTAAATCATTGATACGTATCCACTCACTCCAGGTCAAGCAGTCTGCACTTTCAAGATGTTCATGGACTGCAAACCTCATTCCTTCAAAGGCTCCGAAGGTGTTGTTACCCTCCTTCGTTGGATTGAGAAGCTGGAATCCGCCTTTGCAATGTGTAACTGTCCAGCAGAAAACCGTGTCAAGTATGCTTCCGACACTTTGGAAGGACCAGCTTTGACATGGTGGAACTCACAGGTCCAAACCTTAGGACTTGATGCTGCTAACAGTATGCCTTGGGAGGACTTCAAGATTTTAATAAAAGAAGAGTACTGCCCCAGGAGCGAAGTCCAGAAACTGGAGGCAGAATTTTGGAATTTAAAGATGGTTGGTTCAGACATTGAGGAGTACACGACTCGTTCGCACGAGTTGGCTGCATTATGTCCTCAGATGGTGACTCCGGCCTACAAACGGATTGAAAAGTACATTGATGGCCTGGCTCCTCAAATCCAGGCTAGTGTGATGGCTGCTGATCCTGTCACTATCCAGCAGGCCATCCGACTGGCTCATAAACTCACCGACCAGGCAGTGGCACAGGGCACTTTGCCTAAACGTGGCGCTGCTTCTGGTTCATCAGATCACAAAAGGAAATGGGAACCATCTACCAACGGAAAGCAATCTTCATCCTCCGCTTATCAACCTCAACATAAGAAGGTTAATCCGTCCCAACCTTCTCATTCGGGCGGCTATCATGGGAATCTCCCAAAGTGCAACAAATGTCAGCGCCATCATACTGGGCAGTGCACAAGGAGCACGTGTGAGAGGTGTGGGAAGTTCGGGCATGTTGCCAAGTATTGCCGGGTGAATCTCTCGGGGAAGGCACCTCAACAACAGCAGAACCACAATCAGACTGTGTGTTTTGAATGTGGTCAACCCGGACATTTTAAAAAGGAATGTCCGAAACTGAAAAGAAACGGTAACACTGGTGCTGCTGATAAGCCTAAAGACAACAACAATGGTGGTGGCAGTGGCAAAGGCAGAGTCTTCATCATGGGCTCAGGTGAGGCTCGAAACGACCCTACTGTAGTATCTGGCAGATTCTCTATTAATGGGTGTTATGCCTCTGTTTTATTTGACTCTGGTGCTGATAAGAGTTATGTGTCCCCAAAGTTTAGTAAAACACTAGGGATGGTGCCTACTGATTTGAGTTCTAATTATGCCATAGAAATAGCCGATGGTAGAACGATAACAGCAACACAAGTGTTTAAAAACTGTAAGCTAGGCTTATCCGGACACACTTTTAGCATAGACCTTATTCCTATCACACTAGGGAGCTTCGATGTAGTCGTCGGGATGGATTGGTTATCCCAGAATAGTGCTGAGATCGTCTGCAAGGAGAAGCTGATCAAGTTACCTATTTCGGATGATGAAATTCTTATTGTGGAAGGTGAAAAGGTGGGTGCGGTGGTCGGCATCATATCATATTTGAAGGCTCAAAAATGTCTTAGAAAAGGACACCTTGCCTTGTTGGCACTTGTTACTGAACCGAAGGCGGATGAAAGGCGAGTTGAAGATATTCCTGTTGTTAGAGACTTTCCTGAGGTATTTCCCGAAGACCTACCTGGCCTTCCTCCACACAGACAGGTAGAATTTCAAATTGAACTAGCACCAGGAGCAACTCCGATCGCTCGGGCGCCGTACCGTCTAGCACCGAACGAACTACAAGAGCTGTCTAAGCAATTGCAAGAGTTGTTAGACAAAGGATTCATACGTCCCAGCTCTTCACCTTGGGGAGCTCCAGTGCTTTTCGTTAAAAAGAAAGATGGAACCTTCAGGATGTGTATTGACTACCGCGAACTGAACAAGGTGACGATCAAGAATAGGTATCCACTTCCACGCATTGATGATTTGTTTGACCAGTTGCAAGGATCTAGCTACTATTCCAAGATTGACTTGAGATCAGGTTATCATCAGTTAAGGGTTCGAGAGGAAGACATCTCCAAGACTGCGTTTCGAACACGCTATGGGCACTACGAGTTCACCGTAATGCCTTTTGGGCTGACCAATGCCCCAGCAGTTTTCATGGACCTCATGAACCGTGTCTGCAAACCTTATCTGGATAAGTTTGTCATTGTCTTCATTGATGACATACTAATCTACTCCCGTAATAAGGAAGATCATGAGGGACATTTGAGAACCATACTGGGATTGCTAAGAGATGAACAGCTTTACGCAAAGTTCTCAAAATGTGACTTCTGGATGCGTGAAGTGCAATTCCTTGGGCACGTGGTGAATGAAAAGGGTATACATGTTGATCCTTCAAAGATTAAAGCAATCAAAGATTGGCCGGCACCAAAGACGCCTACTGAGGTGCGACAATTTCTTGGTTTGGCAGGCTATTACCGAAGGTTTATTGAAGGATTTTCTAAATTGGCGCAACCTTTGACTACCCTGACTCATAAAGGAATAATTTATAAGTGGGGTAACAAAGAGGAAACAGCGTTTCAGGCGCTTAAAGACAAACTCTGCAGCGCACCAATCCTAGCCTTACCAGAAGGAACTGATGACTTTGTTGTTTACTGTGATGCATCCATCCAGGGTTTGGGGTGTGTTGATGCAACGTGACAAAGTCATAGCTTATGCATCTAGACAGCTCAAGGTGCATGAGAAGAACTATACAACGCATGATCTGGAACTAGGAGCTGTAGTGTTTGCCTTGAAGATCTGGAGGCACTATCTATACGGAACCAGGTGCACGATCTATACGGATCATAAGAGCCTCCAGCACATATTTAACCAGAAGGAACTAAATATGCGGCAACGACGATGGTTAGAGTTACTCAATGATTATGACTGTGTGATCAAGTACCATCCGGTAAGGCTAATGTGGTAGCTGATGCCCTTAGTCGTAAGGAAACCCTAAAGCCTCGTCGGGTGCGTGCATTACAAATGACTATCCACTCTGACCTACCAATGCAAATTAAAGCTGCTCAATCTGAGGCCTTGAAGACAGAGAATCTCAAAGCAGAATCCATGCGAGGCATGGAGAAGCAATTGGAGGTTAAAGCTGATGGAATCCGTTATTTTATGAAACGGATCTGGGTACCACAGCATGGGAATCTGCGAGAGCTGATAATGGATGAAGCCCATAAGTCCCGTTACTCGATCCATCCAGTTCAGACAAGATGTATCAGGACCTGAAAGAATTTTACTGGTGGCCGAGAATGAAAGCGGAGATAGCCACATACGTAAGCAAATGCCTAACTTGTTCCAAGGTTAAGGTAGAATACCAGAGACCATCTGGATTACTCCAACAACCAGAAATTCCAGTGTGGAAATGGGAGCAGATCTCCATGGACTTCATCACGAAGTTACCAAGAACTCCCAGCGGATGCGATACCATTTGGGTTATAGTAGATCGCTTAACGAAATCCGCACACTTTCTGGCAATCCGAGAGACTGATCGGATGGAGAAGCTTACCCGTATCTATTTAAGGGAAATAGTCTCTCGGCATGGCGTACCGATATCTATCATTTCTGACCGGGATGCTCGGTTCACTTCTCACTTCTGGCAATCATTACAACGATCATTGGGAACGCGGCTGGATATGAGTACTGCATATCACCCGCAGACTGATGGTCAAAGTGAGCGTACAATCCAAACACTGGAAGACATGTTGCGTGCCTGTGTGATCGATTTTGGCAGCAGTTGGGAAACTCATCTACCATTAGTTGAGTTCTCCGATAATAACAGTTATCACACTTCGATCAAAGCAGCTCCATTTGAGGCATTGTATGGACGAAAGTGCCGATCACCTATCTGTTGGGCAGAAGTAGGAGAAAGCCAACTTACAGGACCTGAACTGGTGCACGAAACGACTGAGAAGATCGTGCAAATTCGTAACCGTATGGCGGCAGCACGTGATCGACAAAAGAGTTACGCCGACAAGCGCCGGAAGCCATTGGAGTTCCAGGTTGGTGACAAAGTACTACTGAAGGTCTCACCCTGGAAGGGTGTAATACGCTTTGGAAAGCGTGGGAAGTTAAGCCCAAGATACGTGGGACCATTCGAGATTGTCAAACGGGTTGGCCCAGTAGCCTATCAGTTGAGTTTACCTGAAGAACTCAGGGGGATACATGATGTGTTTCACGTATCCAATCTGAGGAAATGTCTGTCTGATGAATCATTGATCGTGCCTTTGGAGGAACTAAAGATAGATGATCAACTACATTTCATCGAAGAACCAGTGGAGATCATGGATCGAGAGGTCAAGACACTAAAGCGTAGCAAAATTCCCATTGTGCGCGTAAGATGGAACTCTAAACGGGGACCAGAATTTACATGGGAACGGGAGGATCAGATGAAGTCTAAATATCCGCACCTGTTCGTAGATATACCTTCAGAACCTAACTCCAACTGAATTTCAGTGCGTGTGATAGCTCAGATAATACAGATGGTTTCATGGTCACCTTCTGATAAACAAAAGTACTAGAAACATTCAACATATTCCCAAATCAGAAAGGAAACCTAAGATTCTTCTTGTTGAAGATCATATGGTAAATGTGATGGTGTGTGACAACTGTCACTAACAAGTATGTCAGTTAGTATTAAGCTCGTTAACTCACTGTGTGTATTAACTGTCCTCATAGTTTATTCATCGGTTAAACCGAATTCTCCGTATACTAATTTATTTACTCCAGTGTTCCAATTTTCGGGACGAAAATTCCTTCAACAAGGGGATAATGTGACAACCCGAGTTTTTTTTATTTTATATTAAAATATAATAATAATAATAATAATAATAATAATAATAATAATAATAATAATAATAAATAATAATATTAATAATAATAAAGAAGTCCAGGGGGTGTTTTGGTCATTTATTAAACTTCAAAAGAAAAATTAATAACATAAAATAACAAGCTAAAAACCACAGGGACCAAATATGTAAATTCTGTAAATTACAAACCCAACCCCCCGCCCACCCCGATTTTCCGGCGACCCTCCGGCCGACCGCCGGCGGCCCTCCGGCGACTCCAAACGCCAAAAATACACGATTCTAATTAAATCAAATGTTACCGACACCTTTGCGTGGTTGACTCGAACTCGTGGACACTTGCAATTTGAATAATTGTGTCGGTTTGGTGTGGATTCCACCATCGACCGAAAGTTCGGCCGACACCCACCATAATCGCCCACTGAACGATAATAATAATCAAAATTGATAGTGCACTAACGATCCTTTACACATTTAAAAGCTTCCACAGAGTTCCAGTTGATTTGAAAACACATAAACATATCAATTCGATCACCACCTTCATCATCGACCTGCAACCTTGTCGAAACCCAACCTCCGAGTGATTTACATCCAAATTAACATAAGGATTTGCAACCAGAGCATTACAAGAATCTACACACGAAGTTAATTTAATTTTCATTAACATCCGCACACGAATTGGATCGAACCCACTGTCGCGACTGCTCATCGAGTGTTCATCGACCATACAACTTCAAAACAGGTAATTAAATGCACCTACATGCTCGGTTTCTCATAGGGATCAAAAGCCCTATGATTAATTGCATTAACAGTAGCGATTGAATGTTCAATTGGAACCAAAAATCGATTTAGGGTTCTTGATTTGGGGAAAGGACTTTCGGGGGTGTTTAAAAGTAATTGGAACCAAGGAATACCGCGGCTGCGGCCTTGGTTCACTGGTTCCCTGTCCATATACACTCCGAGAGGTCCCGGGTTCGAACCCGGGCAACCTCCTTTATTTTTTTAAGAGCTTTTTGAGCTTTTAAAAAATACAGAAAAATACCTAAAAATTATAAAAATTATTTTTATAAACTCTGTAATTTTTAAACCACCAAATTAAATTTCTGGAATTTATTTTAACATTAATCTATTTATTTTACTATTGTCTTTTAAAACAAATGATTTAATTAGTCTAATTTTTTTATAAAAATGGACATTATATCGCGTTTAATTATGGATTAAACATGAAAATTGTGAAAAATATAAAGATGCTATAATTTCATAAGATATTTACAAACATTATTATAAAAATTATAAAAATCAATTCTATAAACTTTGTATATTTTAAAAGTATCTAATTATTTTCTGTGAAATTATTTCTTGTGATACTTGGTAAATTTATATATAATATTATTAACAAATAATGCAATTAGTTTATTTATGTAAAAATAAACTATAAACAATTGAAATCATAAAAATCACTATTGCTTGTATTTTAATATATACGTGGAAATATAATACTAGGTATTATATAACGTATATAATGCGGATATATATATATATATATAACCGACACCGAACCGATTCGTGAGACGCGAAACTGTACAGTTACTATATTTATAATTAATAATTAATATTAATTATATATATATACTGAATGAAACACAGGTTAATTGGAAACCCGATCTTTTGTGATTACAATTACTTGTTGCTCTACGCTCGAGGTGAGTTTACAGCCCCACTTTTACTTTATACCATTTTTAGGGGAGAGAAACATGTGGTTTTCATAAACATTACATTACATTGGATTGTTGTGATACTGCATATACATGATACTATGTTTGTATGCTTTGCCCTTCGGACCGTTAATACGAAGTAGCGAGGTGATTGTTAGTAGTACTACTGGGATTGACATACCCCACTCGGGCTAGTCGCGCTAGCTGGTTAAACGGGTGAACGGTTATCCTATCTTACTGTGGTGTGTGATCCACGGCTTGGGCCTACTTTACTTACTGTGGTGTGTGATCCACGGCTTGGGCCTACTTTACTTACTTTATTGCATGTCAGCTCGGTCGCGACTTTGTACACATAGTGATCATTATGGACTAGCTACCCATGATATGCCTTGATTACACATCCGGGAATTTCTTTACTGATACTTACTGTTTTCTGATAAACCTGTGAACTCACTAGTCTTGTACTGACTTTTACATGTTTTCTCTCAGGACAATGATATGGCACATTTAGGAGCACAGCATCCACCACGTATCATTCCGCATTTATCACAAACTATTTTCAAGACATAAATTCATGTATTTTACATAAATTGATTCGAACGCGTGTTTACGTGTTCCAAAACTGTTGTCAAATGTTTATCTGTTCTTGCTTCCGCAATACTTAAATATATTTGGTTTGTTTCATTAAAATATAAACAACTTATATGATTTGTGATTATTGAGTCGTTTGGTGTAACTGATGCTTAACTGAGATCCTGGTTATGTCACACGCCTAACGGTAAAACCCCGTTCGTGGAAAATTGAGGGTGTGACAGGTTAAGGCCGCTGAACAAAAATAGGAAGATACACAGGTTATAAAGACATCTGCAAAAATTAGTAAAGAGACAACTTTAATGTCAAATGGATGTGGAAGAAAGCAAAGGTTGTTGTCAAGCCAAACAAATAAAAGAAAAGAAAGGGTAGGTGAAGCTGGGTTTTGGTAAAGTCTCTTAACTGCAGTTCGTACATTTTGTTTGCTAAATTCCTAGACTTTCATGGATAATGTTTAAACTACCCAATGACACTATTATTTTGTAATGCAGGATGATTTCCACCCCCATTTAACATTATTAGACAGTCAAACTATGTTGAATTTCAAGATCCATTCTTGACTATGCATTTTGGTTGTCAATTTTAATTAATCAAATTTGGTTAAGTTACTTATATAAATGTAGATGAAAAGATGTGGTTTGATAATTTTGAATCATTCTTATGTATAGCTCTAACTCTGCGAATAATATATGTGTTCATCACCTTGTTCATGTACTTATGCTTATAATTTCGCATTAACACTTTAAGTTTTGCAGTAATGCACATTCTATAACTATGCCACATAGCACCGACAACATTTATGCATCGATGCATATACTGCAATTCCCATCATCAGGGATACTCATATTCTTTTATAATGTAACTAATTTAAATATGTAGAATTACAAGTTGTATTTGATCTACAGTTGTAATTAATTTTTAACTTAACTGGCACATAGGGTAACTCTATCATAAATGACCATAAGATAGAACATATATCTTCTAATATTTTCAAAATCCTAAATTTATTATTGAAGAATTTGATTATCAACAACATGGATTGATGGTTAAATAAATTTATTTAAGCGTTTATATGCGACAATGGAGAGTAGAATGAAAAATAGTGTATTTTAAAACGTTGACTTTTTATTAATACATTTCCATTAAAATGACCTCCTCTAATAGTTTGATTTACTTTGTATAGTGTAAACATCACATTAGGTTAATTACAACATGGTTTGATGTTAACAACCTTGACATTTTAGAATGGTATGTTATGACACTATGCCTATCAAAAATCACTTACTAGATTATACTAAATGTATAATTAAAACTTGCATATGCGCTTATCACGCGCTCCCGTATGCATCTGCTGATTAATATCGATTTAGACGTTTATTTCATTCACAAATGTTGGGAATGTAACATGATACTAAAAAGGGTTATAATACACCTAAGACATTACAAAATAGAAGGGAAAACCATCAACACTATTGTTTTCAAATATGCATTAATGCCCTCACAACACTAATGCATTAGCGCACATTCTACAATTATGCATTCATGCATATGTGCACATCATCTGAATTTATACTCGCCTACACACCATCATGTTTATGTTTTCAGTAGCAATTTCAAATAAACAAGATATCCCACATCTCCTACATCCCAAAAACACATCACCTAACATAACAACACATAAAAATATATTCAAACTATTATGAAGCAAAAACATATCATTTTCTGTACAAAACACATTGCTTTTAACATATAAATTACCATACATCACAATCATGTTGATAGGTTGTTTACTTACTCAAACTTCATATCAAGAAACAAGATACATACTCGCGTCATCCCAATTACATAATGTTTGAAAAGGTTCTTCATACATATTTTTATCAACGCGACCCACCATATTATAAATGCAGTCAAGTTGTTGAATGAGCTCAGTTATTACTTTCTTGCCTTTAATCTACTTTGGAGATTCCAACATCAACAACCCTTTATATAATATATTGCTATTCATTCCGACATCTTTATCATGAGACACAACGTCATAATTCATAAGGTCATTAGCTTCTGTGCAATTAACATACTGGGAAACATCTACATTGCTTGTTGCAACCATGATGTCAATTGAAACTATTATTACTATCAACGCTCTTTCATGAACACCCGTTGAAGCATATCCGAGTTCACCTTCACCGTCTACAAACAATAACATTAAATCGTGCTATTAGGATAACTCACATGTTGTGGATGTATCGCAGAACTATGATGAAAAACATGATCAATTCATATAAATTAAACTAGTCGAAAATCTCCCGAATTGCATGCGGCGCCTGCTTAATTGAACACCAATAACTATCCATTATGCAGCAGATAATCTTCACAAGAATCAACCGACCCACAGAAGACTAATTTTTGTTTAGGTTTGAATGAATAATCATAATACTAATGGCATGATAAAGGTTCAAATTTGAATTACTTGAAAGTGGAGATCAGAGGATTAATTGAAACGGAGGGAGCAGTTAAATTTTTCAACCCACTAAGTTGAATGGAATTTAACAAATTACCATTTTGCCCATTTGTATAATTGTTGTATTAAAGAAAAATAATATATTTTAAAAAATCCTGATTGGTTGGTGTTGGTTCTTTTGGTTTTTTCCAAAATATTAGTTTTCATATGAATGGGTCCCTATATATATATATATATATATATATATATATATATATATATATATATATATATATATATATATATATAGAACCCGAGTTCAATTTGTTTCATGTCACTGTGTTACATATACATAACTCAAGTTTAATTGGTTTAGAAACATAGTTAATTATATGTAATTTGCCAAGTTCACATAAGTTTAAAACACTAGAAAATAAATTTGATTAAAAATAAAGTGAGTCACATATATGTAACATACTTATATTGCTTATATACACAATTCATTTATCTAGAAATGCGTGAAATACATATGTGAAATAAAGAAACACGTGACCCGTAATACATATATTTACTAGAAGTGTTACGTGAAATCGGGTTATAGATGATGCAAATACTAGTGAAATTTACCAAACAACAGTGTTACATATATGTAACAATAATATTACTTATTTGTAACAACAATGTTCATCGTGTTCATTGTGTAGTTTGCGAACGTTAGTTCTTTGTGTTTGCAACTAGACTTTTTGATAATTGCTCCACTCCTTATCGACTTTTTTTATGCTTCATCATCTTTGACCCATCATCATCATTATCATTACTTAACCAAACAAACCAAGTAGATTAGCACATAAATCAAACTTTTCCACCTTGAATTTTAGCATATATTCTCTGTTACATAAATTCAAATTGTTGAATGAAGGTAGACCCTGTAAATGATCTATCACTAGAAGATAAAGGCCTTTTAATAATTATTTACATGAACTTAATTGAATACCTTTATGTTTAACATGAGTGATAAATAAGATACTGCTTTCTGTTGCAAACTCATCAACCTCGTTGTTAATAAGAACATGAGTGTTATTTGTTTGATTAGTAAAAGAAGTATTAAAATTATGCGTATAAATATACTACTAACAAGCGATCTTTTCATATATGTAACAACGATAAAATAGACTTGTTATGCTTAATGTTTTAGTACGAATATATAATAAAAGCAAAACATATAATCTTTTATATATATATATATGGTTAGTATCATTTAAAAACTTACAAATATCATCAGCAACAACTCCTATTAACACACAATTTTTATTATGTTTTATATAAGAAAACGATTGAAATATATTATTTAGGCATCTCTTTTGAAGTTTAAAAGAAAGTAATGAACGAATTTGTAATAGACATATGTAAATCATATGTAGGTTATATTATCTACATATGTGTAACTAAATAAATAACAGATTAAAAACATATGCAAATAATAGTTTGATGGGTTTTATGTTATTTTTATGATTTTAATATATATAAACACACATAACTGTATGCAATAAGTATAAAATTTTAAAAATATGACATATTGATATTGGTTGTAATGATTCTTAAGATATTTACTAGCTTTCAAATAATTCTAACCCTGTATATGTGTGTGTATTACAGCTCTAATACGTATATGTAAGGACGTAAAAAATATATTGCTTATTCAAAAATAGCGATGAAAGTATGCACTAATAATGGTAATGAAGGCGAAGGTTGTAGTTTAGAATTTCTTCAAATCGATATCCAAGTGATTTTATGAATTTTGTAATCAGATTAAACTAACTTAAAGTTGTAATGAAAAAAAAGGTTTGGTTCATTAACATAAGATAAATTAATTTAAAAAATCTATGATTTGTTAAGGGTGGTTTACATAGTTTTCAATTTTAAATGTGGATTTCATTCCGTTATCTTTTACATTAAATAATTTTATTAACGGTTTAAAATTCTAAAGGTATTATATAATATATATTAAGTAGTTTGGTCGGTGACTGCATTCTACTTTTGTGGGTTTGTATATTGGCCACCAAGGTTGGTTATTTGCATAGGAGTCCCTCTTATGTGTCATAGAAAAAGATGTCTTATCACGTGCTTTCATCTTACAAAAAGCCTTTGTTCTCTTCATTTGTTTTAATAAAGTAGATGTTTCTTACCGGGGTAACGATCTTTTGGCCTAGTGGTCAAGGGAGAAGTGGGAGGCTTTGCATCTTTTGGAGATCCAAGGTTCAAACCTTAGTATGGGCGAATATTACTAACTTGGTGATACTAACAACTAACAACTATCCAGCCATTCAAAAAAAATGTTCCTCACCGCTAACATTTCTTTTGCGAAGAACGACGGCGTTTCGACGGGGGTAGAAACGATAACCGGAGGTGAGAATGGTCCTCTCGAATTATTTGTCGTTTACAGCCGTAGTTCGACTCAGTCACCTATAGGGTCTTTTGTTTTTGTTTTTGTTTTTGTTTTTTTAGCGTCTTATGTTAAATTTAGTTTTTTGGTGAATCGAATTTATGTTTGGTCCGATTTTGGGTTCGGGTTCAGTTCTGGATGTTGTCGATTGTTGTTGATTTGGGTTTTTGATAATCACGGTTTTTACATGAGAATTTTAAATGTATGTTCGTCCTGCGTGTTGTTCAGTGTGATTGTGAGTTGCAAATTTGTTTTCGTTCTTCTGTTTACCTTAGTTCTTTATTCAGAGTACGTTTGGCTCTTTGTTTTACCTCTAAGTTTGGTGGTGTTGATTATTTAATGTCTATGCTGGTTGTTGTTTAGTTTATTGAAGTTATAGGAAATTAGTTTTTATGTTGATGTTTTATGTTGTTTTTTGTTAATTACGTATTAACATTTTTAAGTTGAACAATTGTTGCTGTACAGGTCATCTGCATTATGTCAAACCTGTTTTTAATGTTCTAATGTATTGTTTTGCATGTTTGGAGGCGGATAGCTTCCTTAATTGTTGCCACATCTATGTATCCAAGTCCATCTTTTGCAACAAAGGGTTACCAACTATCATATTAAGGCTAGCAACAGCACTCATATTTTGCATCAATTACCAGACCTCTACAGCAACACCTAACGAATCGGGGAAACAACAACATCTGCACACCCATTTGGCATAGGAATACGCTTTTGTAGCACTATAATATGCAATGGGAACATGCAAGTAGCAGGGATTTTGAAAATCATGTTACATAACCGCCTTTCAAATGTAAACTTTTGTTCAATATTTAAAATGTGTCACAACTAGCGCTACTACATCTATTACGCACTCATTGAAAATAAATGACAACTATTTATGGAAGAAATAATGCTTACAAATAAATGTATGTTACGCACATAGAAAAACGTATACGCTTAGTAACAGAAACGTAAGTAGCCGCGGCAAGGCGCGGTGTCGAAATCTAGTTATTATAATTACCAAAACTTTAAGTCTTCTAATAACTACAAAAGTTCATTTTGAGAATTTTGAGAGTTTTGCGTTACTTTTCGTCCATCTGTCTCTTTCTCCCGACCGTTAAAATTGACTTGTACATATATTTTCTCTTTCTCTCTCATCCATTAATACTTTTTCCTAAAGGAATTACTCGAGACAATGGTGGGTCAATACATAAAAGACGATCATGTGTACACTACGATAATGCTCGAAGCCATGCAAGCTTTATGGTTTTGACACCCATCATTTGATGTCGTCGGTTCCAATAACAACATCAATGTTTTAAATCAATCACAATTATTTAATGATGTAGTAAATGAAACTACACCTATTGTCCATTTCAAATTAACAGAGCATAATACAAGCATGAAGATTATTCTGCCGACATGATATACCCAAATAAGACTTCTTTAGAGAATTCATTTAACTCTCTAGAGAATGATAAGTGAAAAAGGTTCAAGGCAAGGCGCATTGGAAAGCAACACGAAAGGACATGAAACAAGCTTTTAGTGTTCTTAAAAGTCATCGGGGTATACTTTACAACCATGCATGAACGGTTCATCCTAGAAATTAGGGAAATAACCAGGATCTTAAGTGGAGAGGGTCATGCGCTATGCCCATTTTAAGGAAGATGAGCTATAAATCCTTCAAAAAGGTCGAGTACATAAACATACATTTGTAGAATAAAATTGCCAAAACACCATTAATAAACTACTAGCGGATCTCATTGAGCATATTTTAATGTGATGTTTTGATGACGGACATCATGGGTATAGTTCTCACATTTTTAGGTTACCACTGCTTGGTTTGATAAGTAGTTTCAGTTGGTATTATGAATGGAAATAACACTTTAAGTTTACAATTAATCAATTTTAACACAATTAAATCTTTTTTTTCTTCAGATTAACGTGCAACTCAATGTCTTTTGTTTTATGCATGGAAGTGGCCGGATTTTAGGGTTTGTTTAGCATAAGGAAAAACATTTTACTTTCTACCAAACCAAAATCAAGAGATAACAAGTGGTCGTTTTTGTTCAAGAAAAGTTTAAAGTACTTTACCCATTGTTACCATCACTTATTCTTCTTTCCACATGATTAAACACCAAAAAGGCAGTGTTGTCACGAGTGCGCGTAACAGCTACGTCTAATAGTAAACGTTGTTTTTGTTGTTATACCATGGTAAATAGACGAGTTATATATCTTATGGAAGACTCAAAATTTGTTTAGGGGGTCGTGTTGAACTTTCATAAAGTATCATCAGGCGCTAAAAGTTAGTTCATTTTTTTTGCAATCCAAAACTCTACAACACTACAAGAATTTGACCCTATCGCGACTAGACCTATGGCGACGACACGGTTTCGTCGCTATAGGTCACCCTATCGCGACTACATGTCGTCGCCATAGGGGTGATTTGATTTTTGGCTACTGCATAGCTATAGCGACGCCCTTTTGTCGCCTTAGGGTGCAATCTATCGCGACGACACAAAAGTCGTCGCCATATTTTGTCGCTACAGGTAATTTTATTTTAATTTTGATTTATTTTAAATAACACAAAATGTTTGTTTCTCCTATCGCGACAACATGTCGTCGCGATAGGTAAAAAACAATTTTTTTCCCTCTAAATAAATTGGTGGCAAATAAGCCCGCGTTTTTTGAAACATCTATGGCGACGACATGTCGTCGCGATAGGTAAAAAACAATTTTTTTTCCCTCTAAATAAATTGGTGGCAAATAAGCCCGCGTTTTTTGAAATATCTATGGCGACGACATGTCGTCACGATAGGTAAAACCCAATTTTTTTCTTTTTTTTCCTCTAAATAAATTGGAGGGAAATAAGCCCGCCTTTTATGAAACATCTATGGCGACGACATGTCGTCGCCATAAGTTGTTTAATTTTTTTAAGAATTAAATATTAATATAAATAATAATTATAATTATTAATATCAGTATTAATAATAATTTAGGTACATATCATTGCTATTATTATAATTTTTATTATAATTATAAGTCATAATAATAATATTAACAAATCTTATATTTATTAATTATAACTATAGATAACTTATATCAGTTAGAATCAAATATCTCCGGTTATGATAGTTAGTTTTGATTAAATGCATTATAGATTAAATCCAGTTATCATTATCGATGTTAAATTATATACGTTGATGGTACTTTGTGGAATATTAGTTTATTAACTGTAGTTTAAGTTTATTTCTGCTTAATTATCAGCAATAAATTTCAAACAATACGAAATATGTTTGGTTATGATGATAGCATTAATTATATTCGTCATATGTTAGTTATGATCCAATTATTATCATTTGTATTCAATTATACACTATGATATCATCAATCAAATTCAAAAAAAGATCAAGTATATTCGGTGATGATGATTAGGTTCGATCAAATACATTAAAGATTAGCTATGATTGAATTACGATGATCAGTGTTACATTTAAGGTAAATGATGCTTATTAACGGTAAGTTATTTTTATTTATGCTTATCTATCATCAACGAGTGTTAAACAAGACCAAATATTTTAGGTTATCATGATTATCGCCGATTACATATGTCAAAGGTTAGCTATGATCCAATTATGATCATTGGTGTTAAATTAAATACAATGTTGGTAATGAGATTGGAAATTATGCTTGTTAATGGTAAATAAAGTTTATTTATACTTCAATATCATCAATCAGTGTAAAAATGTCAAATATGTTTGGTTTTGATGATTAGGGACGATCAAATACATTAAAGGTTCGTTATGATTGAATTACGATGATCAGTGTTAAATTATGCAATTCGATGGTAATTTACGGGAAATGATGCTTATTAATGGTAAGTTGTTATTATTTACACTTAACTATCATCAGTGAGTGTTAAATAAATTCAAATAGTTTAGGTTATGATGGTTGGGGTCAATTACATTCGTCAAAAGTTAGCTATGATCTAATTATGATCGTTTGTGTTAAATTAAACACAATCTTGGTAATTTAAAGGAAATTATCCTTAGTAATGGTAAATTAAGTTTGTTTATGCTTAGATGTCATCAATGAGTATGAAAAAAAGTCAAATATGTTCGATTATGATAATTAGGGTCGATTTCATACATTAAGTGCTAGCTATGATCCAATTATGATCATTGATGTTGAATTACACATATTGATAATAATTTATAGAAAATTAGGCATACTCCTGGTAATAAGTTTGTTTATTCTTAATTATCATCAAAGAGTGTCAAAAAACCTCAAACATGATCGGTTATGATAATTAAGTCTGATTATATGCGTCAAAGATTAGGTAAGACAAATAAGTATTATTATACATATGGTAATATGTTTATAATAGTAGTAATAATAATTATAATCATAACTATAATGGCAGTAATTATTATAAAATAAAAATAATAATAGTAATAATAATAATAATAATATAATAATAATAATAATAATAATAATATAATAATAATAACCATCATAATAATAATTATAATAAAATACTAATAATAATAATATAATAATATCTTTAATAACTACATTATTATAAATAATAAAAAAAATAAAATATCAGAAAATACCCTATAGCGACGACATGTCGTCGCCACAGGTGTTCCATGTCGTCTCCATAGATATTTCATATGCCGCGTGATTATCCCGCCATTAATTTGGAAAAAAATTAAAAAAAATAAAAACCATATGGCGACGACATGTCGTCACCATAGGGTGCAGTATCTTTTAAATCCGGGATACAACATTATCACTTTCACTTTCCCAAACCCAAATCCCACCCACCACCAGCCTTAACTCCGACGAAAATAACCAAAATCCGTCCACCACCATCATTTCTAGCCACCACCACCGTCCCTAGCCGCTACCACCACCACTTCCATTACCCCCATTACATCTCCCATCGCATCCTACCAAGAATGAATTATCTTTAGGTTGCACCACCACCACCATAACTACCACTCCTACCACCACCTCCGTTCATGTCTCTCTAGGTTGTTGTATCATTATCTCATGTGACAACCCGAAAATTTTTCATGATTTAATAAAAATTTTTATGTGAATTTATAGTTTATTTTTATATTTTTATTATTATTTAATGATAATATTAATAGTAATAAAAATAATAACAATAATAATAATATTATTATTATTATTAAAAATAATAATGTTAATAATGAAAATAATAATAAAAATAAAAATATTATTATTTACAAAATTTATTTAATTAACTAAATAAGTCCAGGGACTAATTCTGTAATTTTAAAAACTATTTTAAAAGATTTAAAACATAAAATAATAAAAGGTGTAAAGTTGAGGGGCTATTCTGTAAATATTTTAAAAACCCAAACCCCCTCCCGTCGACCACTGTTCCGGCACCGTCTCCGGCGTACCTCCGGCCAACCAAAAACCACCAAACTACACGGTTTTTGATCAAATAATTTATCCCGACACAACCGCGTGCAATATTCGAACCTAACACTCACAATAATTTGAGAATCAAATTAATAGTGCGATCGATCTACACCCGTGTTCCCTGTCGGCTACTTTACAGTTTCAAATCGCACTAGAAATGCAACCATAATCGAATTCATCGTGTATATAAGATCACATAACCCTTCCCAATCGAATGCACCATTCAATTTCATCTGAAAACACACACACACACAGATCGATCATCATCATCGCCGCGGACCTGCAACCCATTCGAACTCCTACTCAGACACGTTCTAAACACAAATTAACATAGGGCTTTTGCTCATTTGATTCCTTAGAAGCTGTCTGTACAATCAATTTGATTATTATTAACGTTTGGATAGCAATCGATCGAACCCCCTGTCGCGAACCTGCAACCAATCGAATACCCTTCTTCGAACTTCAAAACAGGTAATTAAGAATACCTATATGCTCGATTCCTTATAGGGAATAAAAGCCCTATGGTTTCAATCGATTACAGTATCAAATTGGGGATCAAATTGATCGATTGATGAACTAGGGTTCTTGGATTTGGGGTTATTCAATCAGTTTGTGGTTAAAAGAATTAAAAACAGAATATTACCGCGGCCTTGTGCCTTGGTCTACTGGTTTGTGCGTGTGAATTGCGAACAGAAGGTCAGGGGTTCGAACCCTGCCCCTGACATGTATTTTTTTAGGCTTTTTGACCTTTTAAAAAAATATAGAAAAATTCCGAAAAATTATAAAAATAATTTTTATAAACTTTAATTATTTTAGAAAGTAAATAATTATTTTCTGGAAATTTATTCCTTTAAAACCTTATTCATTTATTTATTTAAATAAATAAAAACATATGTAATAAATTGTAACTTTATAAAGAAATAGATTTTTAATAATAATTTAAATCATTGAATTATTAATGAATATCATATTCTTTTAAATCATAATAATTGTTTAAAAACCTTACTTATTTATCTGAATAAATATTACAAGTGTTATAAATAGTTACTTTTATAAAAATGGATTGTAAATGATGATTTAAATTATCAAGTTATTAATAAAGATTATATTATTTTAATTATGGATTTATTATGATAAATGAAGGAATTATATTTAATAAATTTCATAAATTATTTACAAATACGAATATTACCATTATAATTATGATCACGCCATTGTTATTATTAATATCAATATTGGTAATATGATTAAGACATGGTGTTGTTTGTATGCCAAATCGTGTACGTCAAACCAAACCGACCCGAATCCGACCAAATATATTTATTCACGTTGAACACATTTCAAAAATTTAATTACAATTAATAATAGGTGTTGATCGTGTTTGATCGTGCATTGCCTTATTCTTTGAAGTTCTTGTTCATTTCATTACATCAAATCAAGGTGAGTTCAGGCCCCACTGTTTTACTAAATCTCTTTTGGATAAGTCCATTTTATTAAAACTCTTTTGGGGGAGATAGCATACTGGTAATGTTACAAACGTTTTCATTATATATTTAAGATGTGTATGATATTAAAGATAGTGTTGTTTATCATTATAAAAGTCCTCACACTTTCGAATTGTTAATATTGGATAGCGGGGAAAGTTGGGTAGTACTACTGGGTGTGACGAGCCCCACTTGTGTGACTCGAGGTCAACCGGGTGCAATTTGTCCTATGAACATTAGTCACGATCTGACATCGTGGCTGGAGGCAAACATAACACAGTCAGCTTCAATGTCGAAATCACTATTTAATATCGTTTGGGAATGGGCTAGCTAGCCATTACAATGCACATGCTTAAATATACGCTATTGTTAAACTGTGATGTTTAACTGCAAACTCTTGAACTGATCAACCATTGGGTTGATACACACTATTGGTAAACTGTTATGTTTATACGCAAATTCTTGAGACACGTCAACCATTGGGTTGATGACACTTTTGTTAAACTGTTATGTTTAAACGCAAACTCTTGAACTCACCAACCGTGTGTTGACTTTTAGTATGCTATTCTCGGGTCATTAAATCTGGACTGCTGTTAGGAGCACTACACGGGTCAAGCATGCATCCTAACGCTTAACCAATGATATATTCATGTTTATCTTTATATTTTGGGTTTGTTTAATTTGTTTAAACGCTTCCGCATGTATTACAAAGTTTGAACTTTGGTTTGTTATGTTAAACGTTGCATATAGAGTCGTTCCAAGTAACTATTGACTGTGATCCTGGTTTGTTCACACGCCTCACGGTAGAACTCCGCACGTGGATTTTGAGGGTGTGACAGATTGGTATCAGAGCCATTGGTTATAGAGAACTAGGTTGCATACACACTAGACTATAACCGCACACAGTTAGTTAGTTACTTGTTTCTAGACTTCCTAAACTTAACTGATTATCTTAGGTTCAAATCCTTAGACTTTATGTCTAAACTATGAAAATCATATCGAGGTTTTAAAATTTCATGAACCAAATGAACTTGTGTGACACATAGACACCTGTATTCTGGATTTCCTGGCAAAAAGCCTTCGGGCTAAGGCTAGCATATCGCATATATCTCATTACGAGACCTGGTATGCTTACCTGGGGATTTCTGGGATGAGTGATAAACTATGGTCAATACACAAGTCCATAAGGTAAATGGGATACCTTTTTACTGAACATGGAACAATACCGAGTCCGGCGACTCACAAGCAATGTCTATACACTACAGCATGACATAGCTGAATGATTCTATTCTATTTCCTTTAAACGATTCGGACTACGTAGCGTTTCTTTATTTTGGAACCTATGTGGAAAGAGTTGTTTCGCCACCCAAACAACAAACTCAATCTGTTATAAATGTTGTGGTGATGATGAATTCATTATTTCCTTATTGTTTACTATACTTCAATGGGATAAAAAGGATTGATTCATTACTCATTTGTGAATATAAAGTGAATAATGGACGCCCAAAGACGTGGACGTGGTCGTGGACGAGGACGCGTGCGTGGACGTGGTGCCGGTGACCAAGGTGCCGGTAACCAAGGCGCTGGTACTATCAATATGACCCCTGCGGAATTGGCTGCTCTAATCAACGTACAAGTTCAGGCAGCGGTAGCTGCTACCCAAGTAAGACAGCCAGCAGGACCACCAACGTGTACCTACAAGTCCTTCATGGACTGTAAGCCTCACACCTACAGTGGAACCGAGGGAGCTGTAGGGTTAGTGAGATGGTTTGAGAAGACGGAGTCCGTATTCTCAAAATGTAACTGTCTGCCTGCTGACCAGGTGAAATACGCTACGGGGACGTTGGATGGTGCTGCATTGTCTTGGTGGAATGCGCAAGTGCAAATGCTAGGGCAAGCCATGGCAGATCAACTCCCGTGGAACGAGTTCAAAGATATGATGATTGAGGAATACTGTCCATGAAGTGAAGTACAAAAACTTGAAGTGGAATTCTGGCAACTGAAGATGCAAGGATCAGAAATTGAGACTTATACCACAAGAACTCATGAGCTGGCCACTCTATGTCCAGGAATGGTAAACGAGATGCACAAGAGAGTGGAACACTACATCCGAGGATTGGTGCCAGAGATTAGGAGTATGGTTACTTCCTCAAACCCAGCTACTATCCAGCAAGCTATCCGCCTAGCCCACAAACTGACTGATGAAGCTGTGGAGGAAGGACGATTACCAAAACGGGGCGCTGCGGCGAGCGTGTCTGAAAACAAGAGAAAGTGGGATACCTCTAACAACACCAACAACAACAATAGAACATCATCGTCCGGTGGTCAACATCAGCAACAAACACCACAACAACAACACAGGAGGTTCGACAACAATCGTAACTTCAACCAGTCAGTCTCGAACAATCAAGGATCGAGCAGTTATGGTGGTAAACAGCCGAGGTGCCCACGGTGCAACTATCATCATGTTGGAAGATGTGACAATTACAAGTGTCAGCGGTGTGGTAAAATGGGACACTTGGCTAAGGATTGCCGTGGTGAGTTGGTTAGGAAGCCACAGCAAACTCAGGAGACTCGAAAGGGTTGCTTTGAGTGTGGGAAAGAAGGGCACTACAGGAACAACTGCCCGCAGCTGAGGAAGAACGGTAATGGCACTGGCCAAAACAACAACAATCAAGGCAACAACAACAACAACAATGGTAACGGTGGTAACAATAATGGAGCCAAAGGGAGAGCCTTCGTCATTGGCTCAGGTGAGGCTCTAAATGATCCTACAACTATTACTGGTAGATTTTCTGTCAATGGATGTTTTGCTACGATACTGTTTGATACTGGGGCCGATAGGAGTTTCATATCCTTAAAGTTCTGTAATTTTCTAAGTGATATTCCTTCTGCCTTAGAATCCAAATATACCGTAGAATTGGCCGACGGCAAACAAATCCATGTAACACACATTCTTAGAGATTGTAAGATAGAACTCGCTGGTCATACTTTCGCTATAGATCTTATGCCTGTTACACTAGGAAGTTTCGACGTTGTGGTAGGCATGGATTGGCTCTCTAATAAGCAAGCGGAAGTCATATGCCACGAGAAGATCATACGAATCCCTGTTGGTGATGAAATTCTTACAGTCCGAGGCGACAGGAGTGGTGCAGTAATGGGTATTATCTCTTACATGAAGGCGCAAAAGTTGTTACGAAAAGGGCGTGTGGCTATTCTGGCACTCGTCACCGACAAGCAGTCCGAGGAAAAGAAAATAGAAGACATTCCCGTGGTAAGAGATTTTCCAGAGGTGTTTCCAGAGGATCTTCCTGGACTACCACCTCATCGCCAAGTGGAATTTCAAATCGAACTGACTTCCGGTGCAGCCCCGATTGCTAGAGCACCTTATCGATTAGCACCAAACGAATTACAGGAGTTGTCATCACAACTTCAGGAGCTTTTAGATAAGGGCTTTATCCGACCTAGCTCATCACCTTGGGGAGCCCCTGTTCTCTTTGTTAAGAAGAAGGACGGCACTTTCCGAATGTGCATCGATTATAGAGAATTAAACAAAGTCACAGTCAAGAACCGATATCCTTTACCTCGTATCGACGACTTGTTTGATCAGCTTCAGGGATCAAGCTATTATTCGAAGATCGACTTGAGATCTGGTTATCATCAACTCCGAGTCCGTGAGGAGGACATCTCCAAAACCGCATTCCGTACTCGTTATGGTCATTACGAATTCTTGGTCATGCCTTTTGGGTAGACTAATGCACCTGCGGTATTCATGGACCTCATGAATCGCGTGTGCAAACCCTATCTCGATCAGTTTGTTATTGTGTTTATTGATGACATACTGATATACTCTAAGACCAAGGAGGACCATGAAGAGCATCTACGATTGATCTTGGAATTGTTGAAGAATGAGCAACTGTACGCCAAATTCTCTAAGTGTGACTTTTGGATACGTGAAGTGCAATTCCTAGGTCATGTTGTTAATGAGAAGGGAATACATGTTGATCCTGCCAAGATTGTGGCGATAAAGAATTGGGCTACCCCGAAGACACCGACTGAGATAAGGCAATTCCTGGGGTTAGCAGGATATTACCGACGATTCATAGAGGGATTCTCTAAGATTGCACAACCTCTCACCGCTTTGACCCATAAAGGAACGACATACAAATGGGGTGAAAGTCAAGAGGCGGCTTTTCAGCTATTGAAACAGAAACTCTGTAGTGCACCGATATTGGCACTACCAGAGGGGACAGATGATTTCGTGGTGTATTGTGACGCATCCATTCAAGGATTGGGTTGTGTCCTGATGCAACGCGACAAGGTGATAGCCTACGCCTCGAGACAACTGAAGGTTCACGAGAAGAACTATACCACCCATGATCTGGAATTAGGTGCAGTGATTTTTGCCTTGAAGATTTGGAGACATTACTTGTACGGTACCAGATGCACCATTTACACCGATCACAAGAGTCTCCAGCACATCTTTGAACAGAAAGAGCTGAACATGAGACAACGTCGTTGGGTTGAATTGTTGAACGACTACGACTGTGCGATCAAATATCATCCTGGCAAGGCTAATGTAGTAGCAGATGCCTTGAGTCGGAAGGAGACACCCAAGCCAAGACGAGTTCGAGCATTACAACTCACCATTCGCACCGGATTACCCGATCAAATACATAATGCTCAACTTAAGGCATTAAAAGACGAAAACTTGAAGGCTGAATCGCTACGAGGCATGGAAAAGCAACTGGAAACCAAATCTGACGGAATCCGCTACTTCATGGATCGAATATGGGTTCCTTTGTGTGGAGACCTACGCGAACTAGTAATGGACGAAGCTCACAAGTCACGGTACTCCATTCATCCGGGCTCAGACAAGA
The DNA here is from genome assembly GCA_024085815.1 of Flaveria linearis. Lineage (NCBI taxonomy): Eukaryota > Viridiplantae > Streptophyta > Magnoliopsida > Asterales > Asteraceae > Flaveria > Flaveria linearis. Next base: position 759,812 of record CM044014.1, on the reverse strand, counting down.
TGTATCACGATCTAAAAGTCCTTTACTGGTGGCCGAACATGAAAGCTGACATTGCCTCATACGTAAGCAGATGCTTAACCTGTTCTAAAGTTAAGGTGGAGTATCAGCGACCATCTGGTTTACTCCAACAGCCAGAAATACCAGTGTGGAAGTGGGAACAGATATCCATGGACTTTATCACAAAACTACCTCGAACTCCCAGCGGGTGCGATACCATTTGGGTAATTGTAGATCGTCTGACAAAATCCGCACATTTCTTACCGATTCGGGAGACTGACCGCATGGAAAAGTTGACTCGTATCTACCTAAGGGAAATAGTCTCCCGGCACGGGGTGCCAATTTCCATTATCTCTGATCGTGATGCTCGATTTACCTCACACTTCTGGCAATCTTTACAACGAGCATTGGGGACGCGGTTGGATATGAGCACCGCGTATCATCCACAAACGGACGGTCAGAGTGAGCGTACCATACAGACTTTGGAGGATATGCTACGTGCTTGTGTGATTGACTTTGGGAACAACTGGGAAGTTCACCTGCCTTTGGTGGAATTTTCCTATAATAACAGCTATCACACTAGCATAAAGGCAGCACCTTTCGAGGCTTTGTATGGGAGAAAGTGTCGATCACCAGTTTGCTGGGCTGAAGTTGGTGATAGTCAACTAACGGGTCCAGAACTAATTCATGAAACCACTGAGAAGATCGTGCAGATACGGAATCGTATGGCAGCAGCGCAAGATAGACAGAAAAGTTATGCTGACAAAAGACGGAAACCTCTAGAGTTCCAAATTGGTGACAAAGTGTTATTAAAAGTCTCACCGTGGAAAGGCGTAGTTCGGTTTGGCAAGCGAGGAAAGCTGAATCCGAGGTATGTTGGACCATTTGAGATACTGGAAAGAATAGGTCCAGTAGCCTATCGACTAGCCTTACCTGATTCACTGAGTGGAGTCCATAATGTGTTTCACGTTTCAAACCTAAGGAAGTGTTTAGCCGATGAATCACTTGTTGTGCCTTTAGAGGAACTACAAGTAGATGAGAAACTCAGGTTTGTCGAGGAACCAATCGAAATCATGGATAGGGAAGTTAAACGACTTAAGCATAGCAAGATTCCGATTGTCAAAGTTCGGTGGAACTCCCGGCGTGGTCCTGAGTTCACTTGGGAACGAGAGGACGAAATGATGCGCAAGTATCCCAACCTGTTCAAAAATGTTGCGAGTACATCTTAATTTTCAGGACGAAAATTCCTCTAACAGGGGGATGATGTGACAACCCGAAAATTTTTCATGATTTAATAAAATTTTTATGTGAATTTATAGTTTATTTTTATATTTTATTATTATTTAATGATAATATTAATAGTAATAAAAATAATAACAATAATAATAATATTATTATTATTATAAAAATAATAATGTTAATAATGAAAATAATAATAAAATAAAAATATTATTATTTACAAAATTTATTTAATTAACTAAATAAGTCCAGGGACTAATTCTGTAATTTTAAAAACTATTTTAAAAGATTTAAAACATAAAATAATAAAAGGTGTAAAGTTGAGGGGCTATTCTGTAAATATTTTAAAAACCCAAACCCCCTCCCGTCGACCACTGTTCCGGCACCGTCTCCGGCGTACCTCCGGCCAACCAAAAACCACCAAACTACACGGTTTTTGATCAAATAATTTATCCCGACACAACCGCGTGCAATATTCGAACCTAACACTCACAATAATTTGAGAATCAAATTAATAGTGCGATCGATCTACACCCGTGTTCCCTGTCGGCTACTTTACAGTTTCAAATCGCACTAGAAATGCAACCATAATCGAATTCATCGAGTATATAAGATCACATAACCCTTCCCAATCGAATGCACCATTCAATTTCATCTGAAAACACACACACACACAGATCGATCATCATCATCGCCGCGGACCTGCAACCCATTCGAACTCCTACTCAGACACGTTCTAAACACAAATTAACATAGGGCTTTTGCTTATTTGATTCCTTAGAAGCTGTCTGTACAATCAATTTGATTATTATTAACGTTTGGATAGCAATCGATCGAACCCCCTGTCGCGAACCTGCAACCAATCGAATACCCTTCTTCGAACTTCAAACAGGTAATTAAGAATACCTATATGCTCGATTCCTTATAAGGAATAAAAGCCCTATGGTTTCAATCGATTACAGTATCAAATTGGGGATCAAATTGATCGATTGATGAACTAGGGTTCTTGGATTTGGGGTTATTCAATCAGTTTGTGGTTAAAGAATTAAAAACAGAATATTACCGCGGCCTTGTGCCTTGGTCTACTGGTTTGTGCGTGTGAATTGCGAACAGAAGGTCAGGGGTTCGAACCCTGCCCCTGACATGTATTTTTTAGGCTTTTTGACCTTTTAAAAAAATATAGAAAAATTCCGAAAAATTATAAAAATAATTTTTATAAACTTTAATTATTTTAGAAAGTAAATAATTATTTCTGGAAATTTATTCCTTTAAAACCTTATTCATTTATTTATTTAAATAAATAAAAACATATGTAATAAATTGTAACTTTATAAAGAAATAGATTTTTAATAATAATTTAAATCATTGAATTATTAATGAATATCATATTATTTTAAATCATAATAATTGTTTAAAAACCTTACTTATTTATCTGAATAAATATTACAAGTGTTATAAATAGTTACTTTTATAAAAATGGATTGTAAATGATGATTTAAATTATCAAGTTATTAATAAAGATTATATTATTTTAATTATGGATTTATTATGATAAATGAAGGAATTATATTTAATAAATTTCATAAATTATTTACAAATACGAATATTACCATTATAATTATGATCACGCCATTGTTATTATTAATATCAATATTGGTAATATGATTAAGACATGGTGTTGTTTGTATGCCAAATCGTGTACGTCAAACCAAACCGACCCGAATCCGACCAAATATATTTATTCACGTTGAACACATTTCAAAAATTTAATTACAATTAATAATAGGTGTTGATCGTGTTTGATCGTGCATTGCCTTATTCTTTGAAGTTCTTGTTCATTTCATTACATCAAATCAAGGTGAGTTCAGGCCCCACTGTTTTACTAAATCTCTTTTGGATAAGTCCATTTTATTAAAACTCTTTTGGGGGAGATAGCATACTGGTAATGTTACAAACGTTTTCATTATATATTTAAGATGTGTATGATATTAAAGATAGTGTTGTTTATCATTATAAAAGTCCTCACACTTTCGAATTGTTAATATTGGATAGCGGGGAAAGTTGGGTAGTACTACTGGGTGTGACGAGCCCCACTTGTGTGACTCGAGGTCAACCGGGTGCAATTTGTCCTATGAACATTAGTCACGATCTGACATCGTGGCTGGAGGCAAACATAACACAGTCAGCTTCAATGTCGAAATCACTATTTAATATCGTTTGGGAATGGGCTAGCTAGCCATTACAATGCACATGCTTAAATATACGCTATTGTTAAACTGTGATGTTTAACTGCAAACTCTTGAACTGATCAACCATTGGGTTGATACACATTATTGGTAAACTGTTATGTTTATACGCAAATTCTTGAGACACGTCAACCATTGGGTTGATGACACTTTTGTTAAACTGTTATGTTTAAACGCAAACTCTTGAACTCACCAACCGTGTGTTGACTTTTAGTATGCTATTCTCAGGTCATTAAATCTGGACTGCTGTTAGGAGCACTACACGGGTCAAGCATGCATCCTAACGCTTAACCAATGATATATTCATGTTTATCTTTATATTTTGGGTTTGTTTAATTTGTTTAAACGCTTCCGCATGTATTACAAAGTTTGAACTTTGGTTTGTTATGTTAAACGTTGCATATAGAGTCGTTCCAAGTAACTATTGACTGTGATCCTGGTTTGTTCACACGCCTCGCGGTAGAACTCCGCACGTGGATTTTGAGGGTGTGACATCTCACCACCATCGTCACCGAAAACATCTCATTGTTATCACTTTTTTTAAGGTTTTAAGGTGTGTATATTGTATATTTCATTAGTTATTTAAATATTTTGATTTGGTTCTTGTTTATTAGAATGAAATGATAATATGTTGATCTATTTGATTTTTGGTTTGATTTTGTTCTTGTTTTGATTTGGTTAATGATATGCTTTAAGTTATGTATGTATGTATGCACAATATGTGATAAAGTATTGGAGTTTGATTTGGTTATTAGTTTAATTAATAAACAGGTGATGAAATTGAATATGTGTGTTAGATGATTTTTGTGTTAGAACTTAAAGGTATGTATGTCACATTATTTTGTTAATTAGTTAATTAAGTTAATTATGTTTATAGATTATTTATATTGTTAGAATTATATAAATTGTTTGATTTGGTTATTGGTTTGAGTTGATAAAATGATATGATGAATTATGTTTTGTAACTTGTTTTAGGATTAATGGCAATTAATTTAAAATCGTTATCTTTTATAGACTTAATGATGACGAAGATGATCATGATGACGAAGATGATCAAGATGAAGAAGATGATCAAGATGACGTAAATTAGATGTTGTGTTTTTTGTAAAAAATTAAATGTTTATGTTAGTTCTTTTATTTAAATGCGCGTGTATTTAACTTGAATTGTAAAATGATTATCTTTTAGGTATTAGTAATACTAGCTTTCATTTATTTTATAAATATTTTCATGAAACCTGAAATATTAGGAAACCTAGAAAATATTAAAAAATTATAAATTAAATATTAAAAAAACCTGAAAAATATAAAAATCAATTAAAAATTTCCAGCCTATGGCGACAACATGTCGTCGCCATAGGGTTTTTAAATTTTTTTTATTTTTATTTTTTTAAAATAAAAATAATTTAGTTGGACCTATGGCGGCGACGTGTCGTCGCCATAGGCTATAGCGACAAGGCTGTGACAAGGATAGACCTCTATGGCGACAAGGTTTTGGCGACGACTCAAAATAAGCTATAGCGACAAGGCTGTGACGACTAGGTCTATGGCGACGACATGTCGTCGACATAGCCTATTGCGACGACAAACCGAACCTATTGCGACAACAAATGTCGTCGCGATAGCCCTTATTTCTTGTTGTGACACTAAAGACTTGATTTGAGAAAAAATAATTCATTTTCCTTACAAAGGAAAATAAAGTAATCAAGCAATGATATAATCCTAGTTTCTATAGTGGAGGATAATAATCAAGATGAATTTACCTCATTTGACTTGCTATTTAAAACTAGATTACTTTTAACTAACTCAGTTTGCACATTCATCTTGTAAGATTTGACTCTTGACTCATTACCTCCATGATAGATTAAAGACACCTTAAGTACTAAAAGATTGGCTTTTCACGTTTTCCCTCCCTCTTTTAATTGAGTATATATATATACAGTTACAAGATAAATATAGAAATGATACAAATTAGCAATTTACAAACAATCACATTAATTTGGTGAATTTGAGAGATTGACTCTCGGCTAGAATTGTGGTAACCGAAATGTCCAATGATTTGAGCCAATAATCTTGTTGTCCATATGCTGTGAATATTTGGTTGCTAATATACCCCTGTAGTCGAAACAAGAGGTTTTCGGATGCTACGACTATTTCAAAAATCTTCAATAAAACCTGTGGAAGTCCCTTTGTAAAAATATCGGCTGGAATTATGGTAACCAAAATGTCAATCAGGATGTCTCCTAGGAAACTTTGTGATACTCGTGTAATAACTTTTTTAAGATCACCGTTGTATATGTAATTGAATCTTTTATTAAATATATGGTAATATTTTAGTCGGCACATGCATGATATTTATCAATTTTCATCAGTTAAAACCAATTATTACATATACTAGCTATGATAAACTCGTGTTTTACACGGGTTGAATTAATAAAATATTCAATAAAATAAAAATAATAATTGTAAAACTATATTTTAAGATAAAATATGATTGAAATCTTCCTTATTTTAAGTAGAATGAATGTTTTCTTTTGAAACAAACATTTGAAAAAATGTATCATTTTTAAAAACTTTTTTATTCTAACTTCCAATTTTAATTATTTTTTATTACAAAATTTTACCTTTCGAAAACACAAATTTTAAAAGATTTTGTATTTTTAAAAAGGTTTAATGTTTTAGAAAAATTTCTTATTTTATTAAAATTTATTTCTATAAATATAACATTAATAAAAAGATCTTTTTTTTTGTTTATTATAGACTATTTTAATAATATTATTACTAATTAATATGATTATTTAATAGGAGATACAGTAGAAAAATTTTATGAGGAGGAATATGGTGTTGTCACGTGTCATTTATAGTTATACTTAGAGAAGGAAGGGGCCGATAGTTAGCTGCACAGCAACCAATCCACCTAACGGGAATCAATCCCAGATAAAGCGGGCAAACAAGAAGATCTGACTGAGTTGATGATGGACCGGATCTCGAAAGGCGAGAGGCTTTCATAAAGACTATGATAAAAGGAGGGTCGAGAGAGGCCCGCCCTTCTCTATTCTATTTTGAGGATCCGGCTTTCCGGACTCGTAAAAGACGGCTAGGAACAAGAATAGGGTCAGTAGTCTCTGCCGTTGCAGGTCCTTCTCCTTCCGCTGAGGATATGAAGATGAAGATTTACGACTATTCAAAGTAGTCTGGATGATGACAAAAGATTGCGACAGAAATTCGAGTTTTTGAAGGTCCACGTACCCAAAATCGAAAGCGTTGATGATAAGCATCCTATGCGGACTTTATGGTTCGTAATTATATGTTGAAGTTCCCTGTGTTTTTGTTTCTACGTACGCCAATAGGAATATAAGATTATAGAGTAATTTACAAATATCATCCTATTACTAAAATTACGGATCTTATTCTTAAACTTTGATAAATACACTAAGTGTCCTTTATTTGATAATTTATCATGATTTTTGTCCTTTCCACTAACTAAACTTAAATATTTCTGTTAAGATTGTAGTAAATGACATTTTACCCTTACTTTTTAATGGACAAAATATGCAATTTATATTAATCCTATAATTTATTTCTTTTTCTACTTTATTTACTTAGGTGCTGTTTGTTTCTGAAGAGGTAAAACGTCTGCAGTCTGCAGACCACATCTGCAGACATCTGCAGCAGAAGAGGTGGACCAAATGTCTGCAGTCTGCAAGAGAAAGACTGTTTGTTTTGTTTAACATCTGCAGAATGCTGAAATATTTTGTAATTAAACTAAATTTATTTTTTAAACTTTAAAAACAACTAATACATTAATATATAAATAAAAGTCATAGAAATACATTAAAATATAAATAAAAGTCATACAACACTACATTTATAAATCGTTTATTCGACAATTGGTTTATTCTACTTTTTGATCTTCTTTTTGATCTTCTTGAGGTCCCTATCGGTCAACGACATACCATCTCCTTTTTGATCTTCTTACAAGGTCAAACATCATCAACAACATCAACAAGATCAAACAACATCAGCTCTGCATGTTCAAACAACATCATCAACAAGATCAAACAACATCATCAAGTTTGTTCATCAACAACATCAGCTCTGCATGTTCAATCTCAACTAGTTCAAACAAGATCATCATCATCTCAACTAGTTCATGGGCAACATCATCAACAAGATCAAACAACATCATCAAGTTTGTTCATCAACAACATCAGCTTTATTCAAGTTTGTTCTTATGCTCAGCTTTAGTTCAAACAAGATCATCATCATCTCAACTCTTCTCCAATTTCATCATCATCAACAACATCATCAACAGAAATCAAACAAGTTCAAACATCGAGCAGATTTGAAACGGGTCTAAGAGGCACCCAATCATCATCATCATCATCAACAACAGAAACAAGTTCAAACAAGTTCAAACATCAACAGAAATCAAACAGTCTAAACATCAAACAAGAATCTAACAAAACAAAATCAATCGTTTACCACACGCATACTACCATCACCGATACGCAGATTCAATCAAACCAAAGCAATCCAACACATCAGCTCGTTAAACCAACATTACAAATCTACATATCAGTTCTCCGATATTCGTTTCGCTACCTGATGGATGCAGTGAAGAAGATGATACATCGGCGAAGAGATCGATCGATCTGTCGATTAGATTATTAAAGATGATGAAGATGATAGATATTGAGCAATAAAGAAGGGGATGTCGGCTGGAGAACAGAGGCGCGCAGAGGAGGTGGCGGCGGCAGGAAGGTGGCGCGCAGAGGAGGTGGCGGTGGCAGGAAGGTGGCGCGCAGAGGAGGTGGCGGTGGCAGGAAGGTGGCGGCGGGTGGAGGGAACCGCCGGGAACAGTCTTCGGTGGTGTTTCGTGTGGTGGTGGGGGAGTTTGTTGGGGGTGAGAATGGCGACGGGAGAAAGAGAAGAGGAGTGCTCCAGGGTTTTTGTTTCCTTTGGTCAGAAAGGTTCGTAGAGGTAAGAAGACATTAGTCCACCTCTTCTCAAGAAGAGGTCACGCAGATGTTTTTTAATGAAACGTCTTCAAAAAAACAAACAGTCTGCAGATCTCAAACATCTGCCCGCCTCTTTTGGCGCAGACAAAAGAGCTTTAGAAGCTCTTTTTCATAAAAACACACCACCTTACTTTTCTTCATTCTCTTTTCATCACTTTTTATATTACAAACTTATCTTAAATATTATTAATACTTGTTTTTAAAATTCATAATTTCATAATGATTTTTAATTTATTATAATTTATTATCTATTAATTTAGTTATGTATGCATCTGTTAAACCCAAAAAAATTCGGATAATATTTTTTTAAAACTAAAGATAAAAGACACTTAAACTAAAAGTTCAAACATCGAGCAGATTTGAAACGGGTCTAAGAGGCACCCAATCATCATCATCATCATCAACAACAGAAACAAGTTCAAACAAGTTCAAACATCAACAGAAATCAAACAGTCTAAACATCAAACAAGAATCTAACAAAACAAAATCAATCGTTTACCACACGCATACTACCATCACCGATACGCAGATTCAATCAAACCAAAGCAATCCAACAATCAACACACATCAGCTCGTTAATTAAACACAACATTACAAATCTACAAGATATCAGTTCTCCGATGAAGGAATTCGTTTCGCTACCTGATGGATGCAGTGAAGAAGATGATACATCGCGAAGAGATCGATCGATCTGTCGATTAGATTATTAAAGATGATGAAGATGATAGATATGAGCAATAAAGAAGGGATGTCGGCTGGAGAAGAGGCGCGCAGAGGAGGTGGCGGCGGCAGGAAGGCGCGCAGAGGAGGGGCGGTGGCAGGAAGGTGGCGCGCAGAGGAGGTGGCGGTGGCAGGAAGGTGGCGGCGGGTGGAGGGACCGCCGGGAACAGTCTTCGGTGGTGTTTCGTGGTGGTGGTGGGGGGAGTTTGTTGGGGGTGAGAATGGCGACGGGAGAAAGAAGAGGAGTGCTCCAGGGTTTTTGTTTCCTTTGGTCAGAAGAGGTTCGTAGAGGTAAGAAGACATTAGTCCACCTCTTCTCCAAGAAGAGGTCACGCAGATGTTTTTTAATGAAACGTCTTCAAAAAAACAAACAGTCTGCAGATCTCAAACATCTGCCCGCCTCTTTTTGGCGCAGACAAAAGAGCTTTAGAAGCTCTTTTTCATAAAAACAAACACCACCTTACTTTTCTTCATTCTCTTTTCATCACTTTTTATATTACAAACTTATCTTAAATATTATTAATTACTTGTTTTTAAAATTCATAATTTCATAATGATTTTTAATTTATTATAATTTATTATCTATTAAATTTAGTTATGTATGCATCTGTTAAAACCAAAAAAAATTCGGATAATATTTTTTAAACTAAAGAAAAGACACTTAAACTAAAAATAAAATGTACATAAATTATAAAAATATAATTTCTTAAACAAAATTAAAACATAAACATAAATATAGTTAACTATTAAGCATTAAACCAAATGTAACTAATTATGATGTTATTCCTTTATATCTATAAAATATACAATGATTAGAACATAGGCACAGACAACATTCATTGCACATAAGTACGTTTCATCCCTTACAACGACCCCATTTGAATACTCAAGAAAACAGTCATAGTTCTTCTGAGTCACAGTTCTTTTATGCACATATAAGTACGTTTAATACAAACAGATGAATAAATTCCAATTTTTTCAGATAAACTACATGTTTCAAAAAAATTAATAAAACAACTATACGACTCGAGCATAACTACTTACTAAACATTGAATCAAATATAACTAAATTCGATGTTATTTCTTTATGTCTATAAATACAACTACGACTTGAACATAGGCACAAACATCATTCACTACACTAAGTATGTTTCTCCACCTCCGATGACCTCAGTATACTTTAGGATGAACTGAAATTTTCTAACGAAAAAGGTGGACTGAAAACACGTTCAAGTAATTTAAGAATATAAATTTAAGTAAGAATTATAGTGAGCTCATAACCATCTTTCGTTCATGATTTTTTTAAGTTGTTAAAATTTAGATTTTTTTTCATTAAGCTTTTTTATAAAAAAAAACGAAGTTATTTAAAATTAAATCTTTTAAATGTGGTTTTCTGATTTTAAAGATTTAGTTCAAAGTTAAACCAACCTAGCTTTAGAATATTACGTTTTCATCTTAAACTCTTTAAATATATAGATTACGTATATTAAACTACAGATAAAAACTGTGTAATATCAATGAAATACATGTTTTAATAAACCCATTTGATTTTAAATCAAAACTTTAGATATCTCAAACAAAATATAGATGGCACGTTACAAATAACTCATAAATTTTTTTGATCAAGAATATTTATTTTTTAAAATAATCTAACTGGTTCAATCACAATGCACCCACAAAACCCATGTATGTTTTAGTTGATGTTTCAATCGATTATGTTTCACTAACTTCTGTAAAATTTATTTTTAGTTTATGTAATTTTTAGTTTTAGCAAAAATACAATGTGTTTTGTAAAATTATTTGTTCTAGCAAAAAGTACTTAACTAAATTTAACAGATAACAAAACTCTAATATATTAACATCAAAAAAGAAATTGATTTTTTAATTAAAATTAATTTATTAATATATTTAAGATTAGTTGTAAGATAAAAGTGATGAGAATAAAGAAAAAAATAAAAGTAAGTAAATAAGTAAAAGAAAGAAAAAGTATAAGATTAGTATAAGTTACATATTTTGTCCTTTAAGGACAAGGGCAAAAAAATCATTTATCATAAATTAACAGAAATATTTAACTTCAGTTAGTGAAAAGTACGGAAAGTGTGATAATTTTTCAAATAAAGGACATTCAGTGTAATTATCAAAGTTTAATGATAATATCCGTAATTTGGTAATACTTTAAACTTTGATAATACTTAAAGGATAATATTTATAATTTACTCAAGACCGTATTTTGGAGGTGGGTTAATCAAGAAGCAAGGTCATTTCAGTTTCAAAGTGCACAACGTACTATACAATTTTGTGTTGTAAGGTGCTAAAACTAAAACATCAGCATATTAAAAAGAGTAATCCATTTTAAGCGAAGTTTAAGACGTACTTGTAAAAAAAAAAACGTCTCCGTCACATCTATGCTTGTTTCTGGGCATGTATATAAAAAGATGAAATATAGCATAAAAATTTATTTTTGTAAAAAGACAATTATATGTTGTTGGGATCGAATGGACCATTTGCAAGCAAGAATAGAGATTTTTAGCTGCAACTTGCTAGAGATTTGACAATGGAGATCCAATTTGGACTAATATCTTGATTACTAAGGCTGTTTGCTACCGACATTTGTGGCTACCCGTTTTGCAACTTGTGGCTACCAGTTTTGCAACTTGTGGCCTTTTTACAAGGAGTTTTACTTTTAATGTTAATTATAATTTATTCTTTTCGTGTTAACTGATTTTTGATAGAAGCTAAACTTGCGCAAAGTTTGCAACCGGATAGTTTATGGTCGCAATTAATCCCAAATGTTAGGACTTAGGACCTCTCATTTCGGTCTTATATACTCAGTTTTCTAATCGTGTATAAAACAAGAAAAACAAATTGTTCTTAAGTTAAATCAGAGAAATTTTAATGATATCATAGCTTTATACATTAATTATGTTTTTTATCTCTATTTTAAGGTTTTCTGTAATATATTTTGGTTTGTAATCAGCCATTTATCTTTAAGTGTTACAATATATTTATCATATGACACACATTGATATTTGTATTTTTATCTTACCACTATTTATTTGTTTTTACCAATCTATTACTCTATTATCAATTGTCAAGACAAATGAATAATGATTTACATATATTATTATTTTTTTTCACCCCTAAAGCATGTGGTAGGAAGGATGTTCACATATGCTTGGTTCTTAATTTATTTGATTACTAGTTGTTTTTTAAAACAATCTCCTTAACTTCTTTGAACATTCATATTTAACAACCTTTTACAACCCCGATGCCCTATTCCCTCATCACAGCACATCACCCTCTACCACTAACAAAAACCTTAAAATCATTAACAAAATCCCCAAAATCTATAACCCTAAAATCTGCAAAATATATATTGCTCATCTAACCTGAAAATAACAATAAAAATTATAACACTAATAATAAAATAACAGATCTCGATCACAAATTAAAAACATATTTCGTCTACAAACAGCAAAAATCTTGTTAGCAATGTTTTTTAGAAGTGGATCGGACAATGAACTGGTTACCTTAATGGTTGACTTGTCGAAACAGATTGAAAGTTGTATGATATCATAATTATATATTTGTATATTATATATATATATATAGTTATATATATAATGCAATATAAGTATTTTATATGTGTATTTTATAATTATATATAAAATATCAAATAATTTTAAAAAAATATACAAAAATCTAGCCTAAACTGGTTCCCAGTCCGACCACAGAACCGGTTCAGACCAAGATTATTTGATGTTTCTTTATAATTTTTTGGATTTTAGTTTTTATATTTTTGGATTTTAATTATGACATCATTTGTTTTTGAATTTGGTCGACTGGTTGATGAGTAATGTGACAGTTCGTCGTTCGTTCCAGTTCTAAAAAAGTTACATTTGATTATCTTTTACAGATTTTAACTTAATTTGAAAGTAAAATGAGATAGCGAATCTATTAACTTTTTGACATTCTCCCTTTTATATAACATGATACGATTCAGACCAAGATTATTTGATGTTCTTTATAATTTTTTGGATTTTAGTTTTTATAATTTTTGGATTTTAATTATGACATCATTTTTTTTGAATTTGGTCGACTGGTTGATGAGTAATGTGACAGTTCGTCGTTCGTTCCAGTTCTAAAAATTACATTTGATTATCTTTTACAGATTTTAACTTAATTTGAAAGTAAAATGAGATAGCGAATCTATTAACTTTTTGACATTCTCCCTTTTATATAACATGATACGAAAATTAAGAGACTGTATTCTTCTAGATCTCAAAGTTTAACTATAAAAAAGTCAAAAACTATAATGTATATATGTGAATATTTTTTTGCTAGCGTTAAACCTTGACCAGTATTATTTTTCTAATCTTTAAATCATTTAAAGGCTTAGGATCATCAAATTATGTCCGCTCATATTTTCTTAAATTTGTTTTCAAGTAGGGGCAGACCTAGGTACAAGCTTGGGGCAGTTTTTCCCCGCAAAATTTTTTATATGTTTTTTACAAAACTTGAGCGCTTCCCATAAAGTTATGCAATCGCCTCACTTTTGTCCCGTATAAAAAATTTTTCTAAGTCCGCCATTGTTTATAAATACAACCCACATACTTTCTACACTAACAATTACATTTAATTGTTTCTATACATTTTTTGAAGTTGTCAACTTAATTTGACAATAAAATGAGATAGCATATTAACGTTTTCAACGTAATACGAAAATAAAAGATAATGTTTGTCCCGATTTCAAAATTCAACTTTACAAAAGTCAAAAGTGTAATTATGTGTTTATTATTTTGCTAGCTTGAAAGCTTTTCAAACATTGATTTTTTTCTTAATTTTAAAAATTAAAGTTAATTACACGAATGTTCATACCTTTCTTTGATCTTATTTTGTTTTGTTGTTATATGTTTTATTAAAAGTAAATGTGCGCCTAGAGAAAGGCATTTTGGTTCATTCTTAGAAAATAACAAAAAATTAACCTACATTCACTCAAATGACTATTTGTGTTACGAGAGTACTAAAGTGGCAATTTACAAGTATTTATATTTTGCTGTTATGAAACTTGTTTTATTCACTTTTGACATAATGGTCCCGTAAACTTTTATTGGTGAATAACAAAATCCACCAAATAGATTTTGACTTGCATTGTACAAAATGGCTTTTACTCACCAAGATGTATAAGTTGTGGCAATGCAACCCATGATGCTTGCCACCATAGAGAAACATTAAGTGTAACAACTAACACCACATGAATTCTACCGAGTAGACGCGTACGTTACTAATGTAAAAAACTTATCATGTGGTGATGTTGGCTGAAGTGTACGGTATTTGTTACCAACTTTTATTTATATAATTTTAACTGATTAATGTACTTCTAAAAAAAAGTTATCTACGTATAGAAATATGACCGTTATGTTCAATACATCGTGGTTACTTTCAGACGTTGTCGCCATGTTGTGCTGATAACATATTTATTTTGCACCTTTTTATAGAATGTCACAACTTTCATACTACATATTTTGTAGTCATGATGTATGCAAACCATATAATAGTCTAAGGGGCTATTTGATTTGATTCTGACCCATCTAACCCACTGACCCGGTCAGACGTGAATGCCGGTCAGCGTGTTTAATTCCCCTGATTTGCTTCTGACCCGGTCAGCCCCTTCTAACCCATGCCTATTTGAACCCTTACCCGTCAGTTTTGGAGAAGTCACTTCCTCGGTCAGCTCCTGCTGACCGAGACTTTTCCATCAAACATCCCCTAACAATTATCGAATTCCACTCATAAACCATACGTCCATACTCAAAAGTGTTTGAAAATATTTACAAATCAAGTGATCAACTTGACAGTTTCTAAAATGTTATCGCTTTCTAAAATGTTAATTCTTATATTGTATTCAAAGTTAAAAAGTGGTGAAACACCCTTGAAGTCAAGGGTTCAAACCCAACCTATAATAGAATGTTATAAATTAGCTATGGTGTATATTGATGAGTGGGATAGAAAGGGTAACATATAGTTGTTTAAAACCTATAGCCATAAAATGCACAATCGGGAACGGAAGTGTGGATCAACCACCGATGTTTGTTAATTTTTTACTTTTGTTTTTGATTTCCTAGAAATCGAAGAGCAATATCATATATTTTCTTCTAAACTTACCATATTACATATTTCCTCACACTTAATGCATTAAAACTTATGAATCGAAGAGCAATATCATATATTTTCTTCTAAACTTACCATATTACATATTTCCTCACACTTATGCATTAAAACTTATGTTCTTAGAAAATATATTTTAATGGAGGAATATTGTTTTTTTCCCTTACCAAACCTCTTAAAAAGCAAATGATCTTTGCATTCTTACATATTATATCATAAGGACCAAGATCAGTGATTCAAAAAAGCAAAAGAGGTGAGGTTGTAAGCATATTTATAAACATAATTATAAGTGATTAATAATTGTTAGTGAGATGAGTTGATGATCACAAACGGATCAATGTAAAAAGAACCTAGATCTATACAACCCCAAAAACTAAATTCAAATTCTGTAACACACAACACATTAACATAAACAAAAAATGATTATAAGCATACTAAAAACACAAGCATTGGCCCCCCAAATCCCCTAAAAACTAATTCACAGATTTGAGCTTTTGGTTTCCAGCAGAAAAGAAAACAAGGCCGGCAGTTTCGGGTTCTTTTGACAACACATTAATAACCACTGATTCGTAGACATGCTGCGTGCGCATCATGCTGGCAAGGCTTACTTGTATTGTAAAAAAAACTTCTAAATTTTTTACAAAACCACATTTCACACACAGAACACATTGATATGCATTTAACAACTAAGATAATAACATATCTGTTATAACATAGCACAAGTAGCATAAAACAATCAAAACAAGTATATTTAATCTGGGTGATAATAGGAAAACATATATCCATTTTGACTTGTAAAAAGGTCAACAATGCACATTAGGCCCAGAAAATGCACAAAACCTGGCAGTGACACAGTCCCCAAAAGCACACCTCCGTCCAAGTCGCTTAGAGGCACACACCTCTAGTATAATGACCATTTGCACTTGTAGAAGCGCATTGTCCCTCGTTTGAGGCCACTTTGAGCTTCAGGTGTGTATTACAACACAGGTCAGGTCATGATAAGAGAGAAGAAAAGAAGGTGGGGGGGGGGGGGAGTTGAAAGAAGAAAGGTCGAGGTAGTGTGACTTGAAGGTTATTTAGCTTTTGTAATAAACAAGTTTTTTTCTAATTCAAACAAAACTAATAGTTCCGTTTCTTAGGACCTTAGCAACAAATTTTAGGCTTAACTATTTTGAACACATAAAAGGTTCCCCTAAATTTGTAATTTTTGAAGTCTTAATCCTTTTAATGAGCTAAAAAACATGTATATGCCTCACAAAGTCAAATTTAGCATTTTAAGCTAGTTTTATGTATAAATGTCCATATGTTAAATGACACATAAACCTATATCCATGCAGATGTATATTAAACAAGAATAGTAGTATACTTATTGCCAATTTGGAAGACCATGAGATTAGCCTTACCTCCATAGATAACCAAGCAAATAAAGTAATAAACAAACACATATAAAGAAAAAGAGATTTACAAGACTATGATTATAAGCATATGCATATAAGTTTTCACCAGACGCTGCAAAAAACACAGAACACAGAACAAGCCAGGTTGAGATTAATTCAAACAGGAGCATCTAAGATCTCAAAGTTTAGTAATGCATATACAAGCAGAAAATATGAAATTCGACGTATTGTCCTTGACAAAACCATTGCTTCCATGTCATCTATTCTTGAATCTTGACAGGGAAAACAAAAGTTCACTAAGCAAACAACACGGGGCATAGTAATTTGATGAATGTACAAAACTAGAATACAATTCTGCAATGGTTATATTTTGGAAACTAGAGATATCCATGTAATTTTCTCAAACAATGAAATTAATGATATGAATTTCAACACAATTGAAAGTTGAAACAGTAATTGTAGCAAAAAGAGAGCATTATCCTGAATGAAATAAGTTTCAATCCCAAATTCGAATTCTTGAAATCAAATCTCACAACAAACTAACACTGATTTTAAACTCAAAGTGCATCTATATATAATAAGGGGAAGCAGTACAAATGTTTGCTTTAATAATTCAACAATTATTTCACATTGGGGCGACTTTCTACACAAAACCAAGTAAAATCATACAGAAATAAGCATAAAATTCAAAACCCATAACAAAAAGATTCAAATGTATATCATATTCGTCTTCAATTTCCATTACTAAGCTACTAAAGGAATAAAACAACAAAATCCCAATTCAACTTTGATCACCGGAACCCTAATTTCAATTAAGCCCCTATCTCTTTCGAAGGGTTTCCTCCAAGAAACAATATTCAAAGTTTTTTCAATTAGCAATAAAACTTAGCAACAAAATGGGGCAAGTGATTATCAACCAAAACCTGTGATGATAATTAAATAGTATTAGTTTGTTACTTGAAAGTATCATCGTCATCTTTCTTCTTGGGCTTGCGATAATTCTCTTCATAGTGTTTGGCAATGACGAGACCCGTCTTGTAAAGCTTGTGAATGTTAGGAACGTCGTAGTTCTGAGCAACGTAGACCCCAAAAACTGTTCCGATCATGAACGAGAAGCTGCTTTTAATATACCCATGAAGTATTCTTGAACCAAATCGTCAAGTTTTAGATCGAATTGAAATGAATTTGATTAGGTCTGAATCAGGAAGAGGATCGTGATGTGGTTTTCGGAGATTATTCTTGCAAATGAGGCAACAATTTACCTAAGGCTAAGGCTATTGGGGTGTTGGAGTTCGTGGGTTGTTTCTCATCAACGACGGCTATTGGGGTAATCAGGACCCTTCTACCTTTACCCTAACATGTTTTCCATATGTAGACAATAGAATAATGAATTAAACTTACACGGCTTAACTTAAATAAAAACTTTAATTTAGGGTTAAAAATATATTTCCCGCTTTAAACTCTTTAACGGTATATATATTGGAGAAAAAATTTAAATCATATATCACCTAGGACTATACCTGGCAAAATGGGCGGGTTGGGTTGGGTCTGGTGCTGGGTCAGGACGGGTTCGGGTTAGCGCGGGTTCGGGTCAGAACGAGTTTGGGTTAGAAACGGGTCAGAATGGGTTCGGTCAGAATGAGTTCGGGTTAGGATAGACCGGGTCAGGATGGGTCAAATAAAAATGAAAAAAATTCTCAATTTTCCACAAAAACCATAAATAAAAGTTAGTTTCATATGTAACAACAATCGAAACATGAACTCTTAATTAATCCTATTGTGAACTTTTTGGGGAACTTCGTCTGCAAATAACTCCAAACATGAACTCTTAATTAATCATATTTAACAACAATCGAGAAACTATACTACATTAACATTCAAATTGTATAAATAGCACCGTTTGAATTCATACAATATACCTCAAATCTTTAAAAGTTTTTCATAAACCAACAATGTTCTAAAACAGTAAAACTTAACATAAGTCCATATCAGACCAAATCAAAATTGTTTTGACTAAAATCAGATTGCCCCTTTGTTTTCGTTTAGTTTAACACAAAACAAAATTGGTCTTTAAAATTGATCAACCCCAGTTTTCAATCAATATTATCATACAATAATACAAATCAGTACTTGTTATACGAGATCAAAATCTGAAGCTTAAACAACTCAAGCTTTGAATCATCTGCTCAAAACATATCAAGAATAATTAAGATGAAAAAAATACCGAGTTAGGCTCGTATATTCGAAAGGGTCAAGAGAGTGGTGAAAGTATGGAGAAGAACCAGTGATTTCAAGCTCAACAGAGAGTTGTTTCAGTAGGGTCGAAGACGCGAGATTCAAGATCAAGACCGGTCGATCGATCGAGAAGGTTGAAGAAGACCCCTATTCGGCAGTCGGGAGAGTGGTGGTTGGAATCTATGTGAAGGTTGAAGAAGACACGTTTGTTTTAGGGTGAATCCAATCCTGACCCATTTATTTTCTAGGGTGAACCCATCCTGACCCGTAGTTTTTATTATTAATTTTAAAATCCGTCCATTTTGACCCCTTAGGAATATAGCTTAGCCCATATCAACCCAATTAGTTATATTTAGTACCCAAATTAATCCAGTTTTACACATTTGGGCCAAGATTGTCAGGCCTACCTAGAACTGTTTAAATAGCTCAACGCTTGAAACTCGTTCGAAAAAAAGATCGGATTTTTGCTCGTTGGATTTTGGCTAGGTTGTAATGAAAACGAACCAAGCACGAGCAAAGGTACGTTCGCTTGTCGCTCGCTCGGTTTCGCCCGAATTTTTTTAATTTAGTTTATATATTTATATTTTTCTTATTGTGTACCAATATATGAAAATTGTCTCCTGAGAAAAGTTAGATATAGGATATTTACTAATTATAATTATTGTTTTGGGATTGATGTTTATTTATTTTTTGAATTAACTTAATGTTTGTTTATCTTTTGAATCAATTTGATGTCTCTGAATCATTGTCAATGCAAGCTTGTTGGATGCCGATGGTCAAAGATGAAAAGCCAGTATGATGGACGGGGAAATGACCATAGTGGAGGTAGTGGACTAGAATTTTATCGTAATTGGTTTGAGTTTGAGCTAAAACTTCATATCTTTTAAAATTTTATTTTGTTAAACTTATTTTATATTTTTATTTGTTACTTTGTTAAATTTGGGTTGAAACGTAAAGTTGAAACTCTTGAATAAATTATTATTTTTGTTTTAAATTATAACACGAAACTGAGCAAAACCAAGCGCTCAGTTAAAACCAAACCGAGTTTGAGCATGAAGTTTGCGCTCAAATTTGTAAATTTGAGCCGAACCGAGCTACTCGGTTTGAAACCAAACCGAGTTCGAGTAAAGTTGTGTTCAGTTTGGTTTGTAAACAGCCCTATTATCACCTTATAAAATCTCATAATTAGCAAATTTACCCATTTTCATTAAAGTAGCTTACGTAATAACTAATTTGCTCTTATTTTTACTTAAAATTCATAATTGACAAATTTCTCCCTTACAAACCTCGTAATTAGCAAATGGGTTAAAAACATATTTCCCTCTCTAAAGCTTTTTAATGACATATATACCCATCTATAAATGTTTATTAATTTTTTGGGAGATAATATTATTATAACAAAAAAGTTTTTACAAGAATATATATGCACTTGATCCACTAAATAGTGAATTGTAATTTTTCTTCCTATAGTTTGATCACATTTGTCATTTGTGGGTTGGTTACATTTGTCATTTTTCTCCAAAAATATTTTTTCTTGCAATTGGCTCCCCAAGGTTTGAAAAAATAGTCATTTTTATCTTAAAATAATAGCTCTATTGTTTTAAAATGTTATTAAGTATATTTTTATATAAAATGAAATCCTAATTTATGTATATGTGTTGTTGATAAAGTTTCTTTCAAGGAATTCGTGTTTTTGGATGAAGAACTTGTTCATAAATCGCTGATATGTGGCTCTCGTATTCTTTAATCCGAAGAGCACCAACAAAGATTCCTTCATCCCTGTAAAAAACAGGATGGGCTCTTTATAAACGACTACAACTAGATTTATGTGAAACTTCTCTAGGTTCCCTGTAGTCATTTGGCATACACTAAGGAATGCACATTTTGAAACCTTTACAAATAATAATAAGAGTAAATTTCTGTTTTGTCCCTAAGGTTTTGGGGTTTAACTTCAGTCTAAAAGAAATCTTTAATCAAATCATGCCCTATGGTTTATGTTTTACAAAGAATTTGGTCCCTACGCCTAACGCCGTTCATAAATCTGTTAAGTACATGCACGTGCCCCTCGCGTGAGGGGCTTTTTCGTCTTTTCCAACCCTCTATGCATTTTTAAAACCCTCTTCCCCAAACCGTACGTTGGTTTCATCTTCTTTTCCCTCCTGTGTTTGTTGCTCTTCACCATCACCACCATGGTGATCTGTGAATGTGGTGCGTCGACTACCATTTGCACCTCTTGGACGTCTGCAAACCCTAGTCGAAGGTTTCATTGTTGTTCACGCAAGGTAATTTCATCTGTATTTTAAATTTTTATGTCTTGCCCTTACTCCCTTTCTACAATTGCATGTATGTGGTTTTGTAGCCTGGGCTGATCCTCCTGTTTGTGAAAGTTGTAATGTTATTGTACCCGGCTTACTTAGAAAAATCAATCACAAGGCTGCTGAAAATAGAAGGCTTAAGTTAGTGGTTTTCATAAGTTGGATGTTGTTTTTTATATATTTCTTTTCCAATTGACCTTAATTGATGTAAAGGTCAAGCTTTTGGTTGAATGATAACTACGTATTGTTACTTTTATTGGTGTAATGGAAATGTATTTGACTTTACATTTTATGTTACTTTGTTTCTTGTACTGGTAATATATTGTACTTTTAACATACAAGTGCTTGTAATGATCATTTACCGATCATAGAATATAAGGTGAAATAAGTAGAATACTTATATTAATATCAAAAGTAATGGTTCTAATGACCATTTACAAACATTCCAACCATACATTGTTCAATAAAAACAATCCACTACTACAAACATCCTTAAACATTGGACCCTACACTTCATTCCATACTAACCTAAACCAAACTTCTACAACCTAAGAACCAAGCCAAACACAAACTACACTTGATTTGCACCTTGTGTTGTTATTGAAGCAGCTTTTAATTTGCAACCCCTTTTGATATGACCCTTTAGATTACATAGTGTACAAGTAACAGGCTTACTCTTCATTGTCATCTTCCCACCAGCACTTACGGTTTGTGACAACTCTTCAACTGATTTTTTTTCTAGCTTTCTTGGGCCTTCCTATTTGGATGTGATGTTTGGGTGGTAACAGTGAAGTAGGGCAAGTAGATGGAGTCCACATGTCTTTGCCAATAATTGGGTCAATGGTGTTCTCATAAACTTTCTTCCATGTGCTCAGCCAATATACCTCATTTACCCAAGGCTCAGGTATTCCAACATCCATCCCATTAATTCTCATATAACAGTTAACAGCTACAGCATGCTTGCAAGGCATGCCTGTTAATTCCCATTTTCTGCAAGAGCAAGTCTTGGCACTCACATCCACAACACACTGATCATTCTAGGGTCCACTCACCTGGTGTTTGCTTTGGCCATTCCATATTACATTGTACTGTGATGCTTCTGTTTTAATTTGGTTGAATGTCTTAGTTGTTGTGGGTGTCAATGGACCATTACACTTAGCAATCAACTTGTTCACCACCCCAATTCTCATCATCAGATACTCTCTTATGCACTCTAAGCAAGTAATGATAGGTTGTCTCTGACTCCTATAAGCTGTTTGTTAAAAATCTCACACAAATTATTGAGTAGAACATCACACTTAGACCTCCCTGTCAATGAAACCATTAGTTAATCACTTGTACAATAATAGGAATTCAGTTATTATAATAAGTAAGCATACCACTGAAATAGGATCTGGCCCAATAAATTGGTGGTCTTTCTTGTAGCCATTTATGTAATTATTGATCTTGGTTTCTGATATCATCCATGTGTTTGTTAAACTGTGGAATGGTTGTTGCACTTGCTGCTTTCCATAGCATATCTTTGAATAAGTTGCCTCTTCATTTTGTTTTCATATTCTCATGTATATGCCTAAGGCAATACCTATGCTCGGCATAAGGATACCCCTTCTTGATAGCAGGTATGATGCCTTACAAAATAACAATAGCATTCAATTTCAAGTACTATAATTGAAATAAAAATAAGCTCTTAGTACTTTTTTTCTATCACTAAAAAATGTGAAATTTGATTGACTGCAAAGATCTAAGTCATCATCAAGCATCTTTAAGAACCAAGTCCATGAACTGCATGATTCTGCTTCAACTATTGCAAAAGCTACTAGATGGATCCCATTATTAGCATCAACACCCACTGCTGTTAGAATCTGACCAGGGAAAGGCCCTTTCATGAAACAACCATCTAAACCTAACACCTCTCTCCCATACTTCTTAAAGCCTGCTTTTAGGGATGCATAACAAACGTATATCCTTTTAAATTACCTACTTTCACTGGTAGGATTGAATTCCCTTTCAACTTCAATCTTAACTGTTGTCCCTGGATTGGATCTTAGCAGTTCATCATAGTAATCCTTAAAAGTAAATATTGTTTTGTGAAGTCCCCTTGAACCTTCTTTGTAGTCATGACTTTCGCCCTAAAAACCTACTACAAGCTCATCTGCACTTAATATTTCTTTTGGACCAGATCTTGAAGAACTTTGATGGGTATTCCAGGGTTTGATTCAACTGTTGACTCTATCTCTTTAGCTAGTGTACTCACAGTGTATAACTTGACCTCTCTAGTTTGTAAACATTTGTGATTGTCAATAATGTCTTAACTACCCAAGCATCTTCTACATTTTTTCTAGAAATGTGTAATGTCCAAGGACAATTCTGTCTTTCTACACCTTTACCTTTTTCAGATGTTGAGGCACTAGCTGTTGACTGACTTGAAGTTTGGGTCCCACTTTCCTAGTTGTGTTACAATTTTGACAACCAACAAAAACAAGATTTACACCTGTATAGATGACCCTAAACCTCAACTTATCATTTTTGATGATAGATAGTTGCCTCCTAGTGACTACAGCATGGCTTTTCACTAAAGTTTTTATATCATCTCTGTTTTTGTAACACTGGCCCATATAAAATGGAACTGCATCTAAATTCTTGGATTTCTTCTTTCTATTTCTAAACTTATTCACAGCAGTAATCAACAAATCTTCCTCATCTATTCCACTATCAAAGTCATCTAGGTCAAATTCCTCATCCTTATCATCTTCAAATTCCCCCTCATCAACATCATTCAAACCCTCATCAAAATTTACTTTAAATGACCCTATGTCAACATCTACATGTTCAACCATGTTATCTGTGTCATGCAAAGAATCTTCATCATTATCAGCTTCATCATAGCATGCATCATCATCATCATTCTGCATAACTTCTTCACTTATCTGTTCCATGCTATAGTTGAAATCCATAAAAAATTGTTCATTTGGACCCTCACCCTGGTCATTCATATTTTGACACCCACCCTGATGCACATTTTCATTTAGACCCTCACCCTGCTCATTCATAGTTTGACCCTCACCATGCTTATTCATATTTAAACCCTCACCCTGCTCATTCATATTTGGACCCTCACTTAATCCTCCATCTTGCACATCACATTTGAACCCACATTCTGCTCATTCATATTTTGACACCCACCCTGATGTAGCTTATCATTTAAAGCCTCACCTGCTCATTCATATTTGGACCCTCACTTAATCCCCCATCTTGCATATTCACATTTGAACCCACATTCTGCTCATTCACATCTTGACACCCACCCTGATGCAGCTTATCATTTAAAGCCTTACCCTGCGCATTCATATTTGATCCCTATCTCGCACATTCAAATTTGAACTCTCATTCAAAGTTAGAAGTGGTAGATTTCTACAAGCTTTTCTTAAGGGTTTCAGTTTAGATGGTTTAGGCTGACTAGAAGTCGCATCAGGATGGTTTAGTCTTGATACCCAATGTTCTATATACACCTCAATGATCTTAAACCGTTCAACATATTGCAACATAGATATGACATCTTGATCAGTTACTAGTGCTCTAATATCAAATTCTAAGTTCATATCAGGAACCTTATAATGATTATTTGATCTTTAGGATAACCTAACTCTTGGACCATAGCATTAACCTCGATAACAGAGAATTCATCAGCATCGATCATGTCCACATAGTTGATTTTACCATCCACATAAGTTGTAGCTGGCTCCATGATGAAAACTCCCCCATAAAATATCCTAAACCTAAATAAAGTAGGGGTTGTCTCCAGCGTAGGGATCAAATCGTTCACCTGTAGGTCGAACAAACCAAAGTGTAAGCACCATTCTTGCATCAAATCGTTCGCCTTCACTGATTCTTCAACAACTGCATTCACTGATTCATGAAATATCTGAGGACCATTAGGAGTGGAAGAGTTTTAAATTCGTAAGGGGTTTTAATGCATAGAGGGTTGGAAAAGACGAAAAAGCCCCTCACGTGAGGGACACGTGCATGTACTTAACAGATTTTATGAACGGCGTTAGGCTCAGGGACCAAATTTGTTATAAAACATAAACCATAAGGCATGATTTGATCAAAGATTTCTTTTTGGACTGAACTAGTTAAAACCCCAAAACCTCAGGGACCAAAACAGAAATTTACTCTAATAATAATAATAATAGGCTAATAGCTACATTACCATTCAGGAACATTAAGACGTATGTTTAGGCTGTATACTGTTAGATACTGAAGTCAAAAAGCTTTGATTCACCAGAACATATTACATGAACAACCATATTCGAGAGGGAATCTCCAATACAATAACAATACAAACAAAATTAACCAAACTATTCTCTAAGATGCAGGTATACCTATGTAAACTAAACATAGCGGGAACAGTTAACCCCACACATGAATTTGGTGAATTTTCAATTGTTTTCCCTCCTTGTTTCCCTCTGCCTCGTTTTCTTTTATCCTTCAGCAGCTGAGTCAGACCCTCATTCTCAAAGAAACGACTTGACCTCAAGTCGGCTTGTACATCTTTATTCTGAACATGAAGAAGCATCTTCCTAAAATTCTTTGATAGCACTGCTGTGTGTTTCTCCTCCATGTATTTTACGAGCACGTGAGGGCTTGAATCGCCTTTCTTGTTTAGAGCCAACCAATCTTCTTTGATCTTCTGAAAATAAGGGGATGTGAAGCAGGTTTAGACTTTTTCGCCATCTTCTCCTTTGAAACTTTAATCTTCTTCTCCTTCTTTGGCATTCCCACGGTCTTTGCTGGTTGTTCTCAAGTAGTGTCAGTTTTAGTGATAAAAAATGGTTGCGCGGTGGTTTCATCGGCAACTGTGGTGATCCCGGTGGTTTCAATAGTGGTTGCGGTGGTCCCGGTGGTTTTAGTGGTGTCGGCACAACTACGGTGATCCTGGTTGTTTCAGCGGCGGTGATGGGATCACTAATGTTGCAGTGGTTTTATTGTAGAACGGTAGTCAACCATGGACTTTTGGAATTAACAGCTTTAACACCCTCTTCTAAGGAAGATAACAAAGAGTCTAGTCGAGCTCTAATGGTTGCTAATTGGGCGGCGATAGTGATTTCCGGGTGTTCCGATCCATACTCTCGTCGATGTTTCGCGGCAATGGAACCATTGTTAGATACCAGAATTGGCAGGCTTTGATTTACTAAGTACAACCACATTCGAGATGGCAAATCTACAATACATAACACTAACACACAAAATTAACCAGACTATTCTCTAAGATGAAGGTACACTCCTTTTTAAACTAAACATTGGCGGGAACGGTTAACCCCACTCCTTAATTTGCTGAATTTTCAATTGTTTTCCCTCCTCGTGGTCTTCCTTCGCCCTGTTTTCTTTTATCCATCAGCAGCTAGGTCGGACCCTCATTCTTGGGTTAGTATCATATACTTTCACGGTATTTTTACTCCTTAATTTGCTGAATTTTCAATTGTTTTCCCTCCTCGTGGTTTCCTTCGCCCTGTTTTCTTTTATCCATCAGCAGCTAGGTCGGACCCTCATTCTTGGGTTAGTATCATATACTTTCACGGTATTTTAACAAACCCTCATCATTGATTGTTTTGGTATATTACCTTCTGCTTGCATACTAAAATTATTTCCTTAACTTATTTTTTAGTTCAAGAGGAGTATGCTTCAAGACAACTAACGAGTCATCAATGCAATAGAATTAGGATAGAAAGATATGAATAATTTATTTATTGCTTACATGTTGGGGCCATGACATCACCGGTTTAAAGCCTCTGAAAGGAAGATATAGTTGGGCTGCAAAAAAGAAAAATAAAAACATCAAAACAAAATGGAATGCAAGACAAGGTAAGCTTTCAATGAGAATCTATAGGAGCGTGACATACAACAAAATCAATTCATGAATATAGGAGCGTGACATACAACAAATCATTATGCACACTTTCTAGTATAGATTGTCTTCCAGCATCAACTCCAGTGGTCCCTTCTCTATCAGTAAACATAATAAGTCGATCATCTGATATATAAACATCCAGGTCTGCAAGTATAAGAGAATCATTAAATACTTGTCTGTGAAATGAAGCTGGGTAGATTGATCCACAGGCTTGGTTGAAATCATGTGAGCAAAAGAATTAACAATCATATCTGATAAGCATAGAATCTCAGCTAGCAAGGTTAATACAGAGACATCCTCATATAGATGAAAGGAAAATAACTTCTGAAAACTTTTTCCACAATATAAAAAACAAATGACAAGTGTAGGGGAATATAACACAATTCAAGCACTGATCAACTTAAAACAAAAAAGTAAAGAAACAACACACAACTTAAAAGTCACCTGACAGATGAATAAAGATGGAGGGAAACGAGTAAAAGAGTAAAGAATCATAAAAACCCAAAGACATTTTGACATGAAACTAATCATACCACTTGATAGTTGCTACAGCAGCAGACAAGCCGAGATAATATTGCTTGTAGTAAGTATCCAAACCAAGAGCAGAAGGTTCTTTAGCAGCTAGACTTTTTACTAGAACAGAAATACATTGCATAAGTAGCAGAAATACTACCAACGTGTATAACAGCAACCAGAATGTATTGATCGAGAAATGAAACAAAAATGTATATAGGATTACCCTTGTATCATCAAAGCAGCCACGAACCATAGTTAGGTTACCTGCAAATGGTATCACATGCTAAGAGCATAAATCTCCAAATCAGAATATAAAGAAATATTACACATCCAAGCATGCCATAGTTACCTGCAAATGTTAGAACATAAATCTACAAATCAGAAACAGGTCATATAAGCAAATTAAGTTTTATACATATTAATAGATATTTCCTTTGAAAGAGAGAATATTATAATTTATCAACCAATTCGATCAGATACTCCAACAACTCCATCAGGAGGTAGCTTATAGAGGGGCAATAATCACAATCACTACTGTGAGAAGATGGATATCTCCGGTATGACAAAGGGAAAACGTACAATCGCCATTAGATGTAAATTTCACAGAATTTATCAAAAGTGCAGTTGCAGGGGAGATATGATGTCGGCAGAAACAGAAGAATAACTATAAGAAAAGAATAATGATACAACACATAAACTAGCCAAAATGAGTGCATAATCTAGATCAGCAAGGCAAACATACGTACATACAAACCCAATACCTAGGGTCACAGCCCATCTAGAAAGCAAAGTGAGTAGATTATTTCATTAATTCTTAATATTACTGAATTTAAGATATTCATATGCCAACAAGATATAATCCATGAAAGGTAAAAGAATAGGACCAGCTAATGATATATCATAATACCCTCCCGTAGTTCTTGTTGACTTGAGAGTCTGGAGTAAACTTCTTCTGTTGTTGCTTGAGCCCAAAAGCGTAGAATGCAGCGGCACTACTATCTCCAAGTTATGGACACTATCAAGCAGATACAAGATATATGTTAAATATGATCATATAATATACTAGGTGGTTGTAAGTCTGATAGTCTTCTGATGAGAGTGTCACAAGTGATAATTTCAAAATGGTATAAAAGTATTGAAAGGATAGCTGGTTGCATCAATGTTCATATGGTCGAATGATCCATTAAAAGTCAACTGACAGATGAATAAAGATGGAGAGAAATAAGAATGAGTACTAAAAGAGTGAAGAATCATAAGAACCCAAAGACATTATGACATGAAACTAATCATACCACTTGATAGTTGCTGCTGCAGCAGCAGACAAGCCGAGATAATATTGCTTGTACGTAGTAAGCATCCAAACCAAGAGCAGAAGGTTAATTCTTTAGCAGCTAGACTTTTTACTAGCACCGAAATACATTGCATAAGTAGCAGAAATACCAATAACAGCAATTAGAATGTATTGATCGAGAAATGAAACAAAAATGCATATAGGATTACCGTTAATTGTATCATTCCTCGCACAGTCCGTCTTTTCATTTGATTCGAGATCTTCCGAATCCCAACACCAATATTTCACTCATGCCCCGCCCCTTTAAAAAATAAATACCAACAACAATTACATAATCAGTTTTTCATTACTAGTCATAATAATAATAATATAATAATAATAATAATAATAATAATAATAATAATATAATAATAATAATTTAAAATAAATTATCAAGTCATGTGTATGTGAACTTTAAGGTGGTTAAACGGTGTGTCCCATGGTTAATAGGTTGATCGTTTAATGTTATCAATTTTTCCATTCTTGACTTAGTGGCCTAGTAGTGTGTGTTTGTGATTGTCATTTAAACCCACACACCAAATGTTCAAACACCTTCAGGTTGATAAGTCTAATAGCGCGTTCATTCTGGTAGGTTTAAAATTTTTACAAATGCAATTTGATGAGGTGATTAGAAGAAAAAAATTAAATTGTTTTTTAAAAAAAATCAACACTTGAGAAACGTACTTTTCTAAAAAATACATTTCTTTATTTTTTTAATCTTTTTTTTGTTTAATTATCTTTAAATATTATTAAACTGTTATTGTTGTCATTATAGTTTTAACATTTATTTGTCGTTTTTTGGGATGTCGGGTTTGAATTAATTTTATTAAAACTTGTGTAGAAAAAAAATACATCGCAACGCTACTTCGGAATTTCGAAAATATTACGTTGATTAAAAAATAATAAAAATTTTGTATCTTACATGATAATTTTGAATAAAATCTATACCAAATGAAAAATCTCATACGGTGTGTTTACAATTTTTAAAACAAACAATATAGATGTGAGAAATATGGTGTAATAATGTATAAATGTGAAATGTAGGAAAAATTAAATATATATTCACGTCTTCTTGAAAAAATACGCATTTAGTTAGTTCAAATAATAAACTAGGAGATTCCTCCCCGCACTTCGCACCGGGTTTCAACCAATATCAACACAAAATCATGAACACGTCGTTAAGTCACTCGTATACTCGAAAGTGTGACAATTACCAACATGTACATACAAACCTGCTTTACGGATTATCAAAAGAAACATGTCCTTATGTTTTCTGATGCATTATTATTTTTAACTTATTATCTATGTATGGAACCTGATTTACTATCTTCATAAGCAGCGTCGAAAGAAACAGCTTCTAATGTTGTTCTGCATGATTGTTAGCTGCTGTGATTTCCTTTTCTTTTTCTTGTTACAAAAGCGAACACTTTGCTATGTTAGTTGCTACAAATTGTAGTGGGGTCTTCACTTGTTTGCATGTTTTCCTCATGCCAGCCTCTTTTTTGGTTGCTAGTTTCTGCCTCTGCGTCAAGTTGTAGTGGTTATTTTTATTTTTAACTGTAATTTATTGCAATAAACTGGAAATTCATATACCTGCTGTTGGATAAGAGCTCGTTTCACCTTTGTAATGACTTGTATTATCCCTGATGGAGTTGTCGGCTCTAGTGTTAGTGGGTCATTGTGTATGGCATAGTTGTGCTTGCTGGACTTGCTTGTGGGTCTGCTTCATTTCTTCTGTTTACTGTGCACCAGAGAGCCCTTGAGTGAGTATCTTTTTGGGCTTTATCTCAAAATTCCTTGTTTTTTCCTTTGGTAGCTTGTTTTTTGTGTCACTACAAGCATCTTCAATTCTCAAATCTGAGCATTCCATTCCAATTAAATTTCTAACTCTTCATCTCTGATTGTTAAAGTGATTTTTCTAGTTCATATGATATGATAAAAGGATGTCGTACTTGTGTTTTTAACATATTTAGTAACTGTGTTCACCGGTGTCTCGTCGCTATCTTAAAACCTTCTTTAAAAAAACTCATGGCATTAACCGTTACCCCCTTATGCATTCTACTACTTCAAATATAATTACAACCAAAAATTTAAAAATAAGCATGTACAGTTGACTTGAAAAATAAACCTAGCTTGAAAAAAGGTCAATAATATTTTGGAAAGACCTTGTCATGTTTAAACCTAGCTTGAAAAAAGGTCAATAATATGCATAACACTGATTAGAAATGGATGCTACATATTGTAGTTCACATTGCATTACATGTAAATTTAGATTCTAGTTACAAGAATGTTGGACTATTAAGTGGTCTGACATCAACTACACATTTTCTTGGCTAGCTTTGACTAAGATCGACTAACTACAACAATTAGACCCAATCCGGAGAAAGAAATCAATCATGCATTTAGATTCTAAGCACAAACAAAATTATAGATAACTACTTGCTATATGATAAAGTAGTAATGAACGAGCTCATTGTCAAGAAATCGAAGGTAAAAGAATGAGTATTTTTCTAGATTCAAACGCGCGGTACCACTTATGTGGAGGAAAACAATAATCATAAAATAACATATTCTAAAACCATTTTGTTACATGTAACGTCGACTGCTTACCCTACATCAACATATACATGAATAGGAGATCCAATTTCCCCAAGAACCTTAGCCGCCAACCAATCAACACGTCTTAACATAGGATCCATTATTGTTACAACTCCAGTAAGACCTTTATGTAGAGCATATCAAAGTCCATTCCTGTCTGCATATAGTGACACCATTCTAGAGTACATTTATTTACAAACAAACATAGAGACTGAAGGCAAATACTTGCAGGTCAACTCAACCCTCACATACACATTTTTAGAAATGCCATCTAAACAGCTCAGAGCTTCATAAACATGAAAAGATAATCCTATCATACATGTCTCTATTCATTGATGTCTCCTGTTGGAACTCAGAACCTTGCATTCCATCTACTACCACATAGATTCCAATTAGACACAGATTAAACCCTAGCAAAAGAACACATCAGAACCAACAACCTAATTTTAGGTAGTTCCAAATTGTAAAACTCACCAGAGGCACACCAAGCACATAAGCAGATATAAGGAAGAAAACCAATCGGACCAAACAACAAAGCTGAAAAAATGGTAGAAATATTTTCCTTACTGTAATGTGTTGAAAGTCCATAATGGACTTTATTGTTCATAAAATATGGTGAGCCTGGAGTCTTTGAATATACCATCGACTGCATGTTTCCAATCTAATGTTCAGTTGGTTATGAAATTCACCGACGGATGCAAGACGATCAATTTTGAGAGGTGAAGTCTTTGATTTCGGGTTTCTCAACCCAGTCCTCACCGTCTTTTAACGAAGCCTTTCCCACTCCTTATCATCGACCCCCACCTGCTATTTGCCCTAAACCCCCTATGCACCGTCGCCCTCTCGACCCCTTGTAACAAAACCCTAATCGCCACCCAGGCTTCACCATAACCACCGGTTACAATCCTCCACAACCACCACCACCATCCTCACCTTCGCAAGCATGGCTTTCGATGAAGGACCGCCATCGGAGTCGGCATCTTTCTCTCTCCATGGCTGTAGGATTTTAATCTCTCTTTATTTATGCTTTAAAGAAAGGCCAGCTATGCTATACGGCACAGACTGTTGGGCTATAAAGAAATCGCAAGAGAGATAAATAGAGGTCGCAGAAATGCGAATGCTGAGGTGGATGTTTGGACACACAAGATTCGATAGGATCAGAAACGACGTCTTTCGACAGAGACAGAGGTGGCATGTATCACAGATAAAATACGAGAGGGAAGACTAAGATGGTTTGGGCACGTGAAGAGGAGAACGATGGCAGCACCTGTTAGAGTAGTAGAGACATAAGCGTAGAGGGTAGGAGGAGTAGAGGTAGACCTAGGTTGACTTGGGATGAGATTATTAGGCGAGATATGATAGACTTGCACCTCTCTGAGCACATGATCGAGGATAGGAGTGAGTGGAGGCGTAGAATAAAACTAAGGACTTTTAGTGGGTTTTGTGGGTGGGACGGGTTACGGTTACATGTGGCAGTGTAGTTTTTCGTCATCTAACCTTTTTGGGTGTTACATGTCGCTTTCTATGATGTGCGCACTATCTAATTCTGCATGTCATATTTACCTATGTGTTGAATGATATGTGATATGTGATATGTGATATGTGATATGTGATATGATATGTGATATGTGATATGTGATATGTGATATGTGATATGTGATATGTGATATGTGATATGTGATATGTGATATGTGATATGTGATATGTGATATGTGATATGTGATATGTGATATGTGATATGTGATATGTGATATGTGATATGTGATATGTGATATGTGATATGTGATATGTGATATGTGATGATATGTGATGATTGTGATGATATGATGATATGTGATGATATGTGATGATATGTGATGATATGTGATGATATGTGATGATATGTGATGATATGTGATGATATGTGATGATAGGTTGTGATAGTGATAGTTGATAGTTGATAGTTGATAGTTGATAGTGATATGTGATATGTGATATGTGATATGGATATGTGATATGTGATATGTGATATGTGATATGTGATATGTGATATGTGATATGTGATATGTGATATGTGATATGTGATATGTGATATGTGATATGTGATGTGATATGTGATATGTGATATGTGATAGTGATATGTGATATGTGATATGTGATATGTGATATGTGATATGTGATATGTGATATGTGGATATGTGATATGTGATATGTGATATGTGATATGTGATATGTGATATGTGATATGTGATAGTGATAGGTGATAGGTGATAGGTGATAGGTGATAGTGATAGATAGGTGATAGGTGATAGGGATAGGTGATAGGTGATAGTATAGGTGATAGGTGATAGGTGATAGGTGATAGGTGATAGTGATAGGTGATAGTGATATGATAGGTGATGGTGATAGGTGATAGGTGATAGGTGATAGGTGATAGGTGATAGGTGATAGGTGATAGGTGATAGTGATAGGTGATAGGTGATAGGTGATAGGTGATAGGTGATAGGTGATAGGTGATAGGTGATAGGTGATAGGTGATAGGTGTAGGTGATAGTGATAGGTGATAGGTGATAGTGATAGGTGATAGGTGATAGGTGATAGTGATATGTGATTTGATATGTGATATGTGATATGTGATATGTGATGTGATATGTGATATGTGATATGTGATATGTGATATGTGATATGTGATATGTGATATGTGATATGTGATATGTGATATGATATTGATATGTGATATGTGATATGTGATATGTGATTGTGATATGTGATATGTGATATGTGATATGTGATATGTGATATGTATTGTGATATTGATATGTGATATGTGATGTATATGTGGATATGTGATATGTGATAGTGATATGTGATATGTGATATGTGATATGTGATATGTGATATGTGTATGTGATATGTGATATGTGATATGTGATAGTGATATGTGATATGTGATATGTGATATGTGATATGTGATATGTGATATGGATATGTGATATGTGATATGTGATATGTGATATGTGATAGTGATATGATATGTGATATGTGATATGTGATATGTGATATGTGATATGTGATATGGGTATGTGATATGTGATATGTGATATGTGATATGTGATATGTGATATGTGATATGTGATATGTGATATGTGATATGTGATATGTGTGATATGTTGATATGTGGTGATATGTGGTGAATGTGGTGATATGTGGTGATATGTGGTGATATGTGGTGATATGTGGTGATATTGGGTGTAT
The DNA here is from genome assembly GCA_024085815.1 of Flaveria linearis. Lineage (NCBI taxonomy): Eukaryota > Viridiplantae > Streptophyta > Magnoliopsida > Asterales > Asteraceae > Flaveria > Flaveria linearis. The sequence goes on along the minus strand of CM044014.1, from coordinate 724,891 downwards.
GTGGTGATATTGTGATATGTGATGATATGTGATGATATGTGATGATATGTGATGATGTGGTGATATGTGGTGGGGGGGGGTGGGTTGTTATGATTGGTGATATGTGGTGATATGTGGTGATATGTGTGATATGTGTGATATGTGGTGTATGTGGTGATATGTGGTGATATGTGGTAGGTGATATGTGGTAGGTGATATGTGGGGTGATATGTTATGTCATATGTGATATGTGGTATGTGATATGTGATAGTGGATATGTGATATGTGATATGTGATATGTGATATGTGGATATGTGATATTGAAGTGATTGGATATGTGATATGTGATATGTGATATGTGATATGTGATATGGTGATATGTGATATGTGATATGTGATATGTGATATGTGATATGTGATATGTGATATTGATATGTGATATGTGATATGTGATATGTGATATGTGATATGTGATGGTGATATGTGATATGTGATATTGATATGTGATATGTGGATCGTGATATGTGATAGTGATATGTTATGTGATGTGGTTGTGTGGTGTGATGTGGTGGTGATGTGGTGTGATGTGGTGAGATGTGTGAGATGTGTGATATGTGGGATATGGTGATATGTGTTGATATGTGGTGATATGTGATGATATGTGATGATATGTGATGATAGTGGATGATATGTGATGATATGTGATGATGTGATGATATGTGATGATATGTGATGATATGTATGATATTGGATATATGTTTTGATATGTGATGATATGTGATGATATGTATGATAGTGGTGATATGTGGTGATATGTGGTGATATGTGGTGATATGTGTGAATGTGGTATATGTGTGATATGTGGTGATATGTGGTGATATGTTTGGGTATGTGGTATGTGGTATTATGTGGTATGTGGTAATGTTGTATTGGTAGTGGATGTGGTATGTGGGTAATGTGGTATGTGGTATGTGGTTGTGTAGGTGGTAATGTGGTGATATGTTGTGGTAGGTGGTAATGTGGTGATATGTTGTGGTAGGTGGTAATGTGGTGATATGTTGTGGTAGGTGGTAATGTGGTGATATGTTGTGGTAGGGTAATGTGTGTATATGTTTGTGGTACGTGGTACGTGGTACGTGGTACGTGTACGTGGTACGTGGTACGTGGTACGTGGTACGTGGTACGTGGTACGTGGTACGTGGTACGTGGTACGTGGTACGTGGTACGTGGTACGTGGTACGTGGTACGTGTACGTGGTACGTGGTACGTGGTACGTGGTACGTGTACGTGGTACGTGGTACGTGGTACGTGGTACGTGGTACGTGGTACGTGGTACGTGTACGTGGTACGTGGTACGTGGTACGTGGTACGTGGTACGTGGTACGTGGTACGTGGTACGTGGTACGTGGTACGTGGTACGTGGTACGTGGTACGTGGTACGTGGTACTGTAGTACGTGGTACGTGGTACGTGGTACGTGGTACGTGGTACGTGGTACGTGTACGTGGTACGTGGTACGTGGTACGTGGTACGTGTACTGGTACGTGGTACGTGGTACGTGGTACGTGGTACGTGGTACGTGGTACGTGGTACGTGGACGTGGTACGTGTACGTGGTACGTGGTACGTGGTACGTGGTACGTGGTACGTGGTACGTGTACGTGGTACGTGGTACGTGGTACGTGGTACGTGGTACGTGGTACGTGGTACGTGGTACGTGGTACGTGGTACGTGGTACGTGGTACGTGGTACGTGGTACGTGGTACGTGGTACGTGTACGTGGTACGTGGTACGTGGTACGTGGTACGTGGTACGTGGGTACGTGTGGTACGTGGTACGTGGTACGTGGTACGTGGTACGTGGGACGTGGTACGTGGGACGTGGTACGTGGGACGTGGTACGTGGGACGTGGTACGTGGGACGTGGTACGTGGGACGTGGTACGTGGGACGTGGTACGTGGGACGTGGTACGTGGGACGTGGTACGTGGGACGTGGTACGTGGGACGTGGTACGTGGGACGTGGTACGTGGACGTGGTACGTGGTACGGTACGTGGTACGTGGTACGTGGTACGTGTACGTGGTACGTGGTACGTGGTACGTGGTACGTGGTACGTGGTACGTGGTACGTGGTACGTGGTACGTGGTACGTGGTACGTGGTACGTGGTACGTGGTACGTGGTACGTGGTACGTGGTACGTGGTACGTGGTACGGGGTACGTGGTACGTGGTACGTGGTACGTGGTACGTGGTACGTGGTACGTGGTACGTGGTACGTGGTACGTGGTACGTGTGGTACGTGGTACGTGGTACGTGGTACGTGGTACGTGGTTACGTGGTACGTGGTACGTGGTACGTGGTACGTGGTACGTGGTACGTGGTACGTGGTACGTGGTACGTGTGGTACGTGGTACGTGGTACGTGGTACGTGGTACGTGGTACGTGGTACGTGGTACGTGTACGTGGTACGTGGTACGTGGTACGTGGTACGTGGTACGTGGTACGTGGTACGTGGTACGTGGTACGTGGTACGTGGTACGTGGTACGTGGTACGTGGTACGTGGTACGTGGTACGTGGTACGTGGTACGTGGTACGTGGTACGTGGTCGTGGTACGTGGTACGTGGTACGTGGTACGTGGTACGTGGTACGTGGTACGTGGTACGTGGTACGTGGTACGTGGTACGTGGTAGTGGTACGTGGTACGTGGTACGTGGTACGTGGTAGTGGTACGTGGTACGTGGGTACGTGGTACGTGTGGTACGTGGTACGTGGTACGTGGTACGTGGTACGTGGTACGTGGTACGTGGTACGTGGTACGTGGTACGTGGTACGTGGTACGTGGTACGTGGTACGTGGTACGTGGTACGGGTACGTGGTACGTGGTACGTGGTACGTGGTACGTGGTACGTGGTACGTGGTACGTGGTACGTGGTACGTGGTACGTGGTACGTGGTACGTGGTACGTGGTACGTGGTACGTGGTACGTGGTACGTGGTACGTGGTACGTGGTACGTGGTACGTGGTACGTGGTACGTGGTACGTGGTACGTGGTACGTGGTACGTGGTACGTGGTACGTGGTACGTGGTACGTGGTACGTGGTACGTGGTACGTGGTACGTGGTACGTGGTACGTGGTACGTGGTACGTGGTACGTGGTACGTGGTACGTGGTACGTGGTACGTGGTACGTGGTACGTGGTAGTGGTACGTGGTACGTGGTACGTGGTACGTGGTACGTGGTACGTGGTACGTGGTACGTGGTACGTGGTACGTGGTACGTGGTACGTGGTACGTGGTACGTGGTACGTGGTACGTGGTACGTGGTACGTGGTACGTGGTACGTGGTACGTGGTACGTGGTACGTGGTACGTGGTACGTGGTACGTGGTACGTGGTACGTGGTACGTGGTACGTGGTACGTGGTACGTGGTACGTGGTACGTGGTACGTGGTACGTGGTACGTGGTACGTGGTACGTGGTACGTGGTACGTGGTACGTGGTACGTGGTACGTGGTACGTGGTACGTGGTACGTGGTACGTGGTACGTGGTACGTGGTACGTGGTACGTGGTACGTGGTACGTGGTACGTGGTACGTGGTACGTGGTACGTGGTACGTGGTACGTGGTACGTGGTACGTGGTACGTGGTACGTGGTACGTGGTACGTGGTACGTGGTACGTGGTACGTGGTACGTGGTACGTGGTACGTGGTACGTGGTAAGTGGTACGTGGTACGTGGTACGTGGTACGTGGTACGTGGTACGTGGTACGTGGTACGTGGTACGTGGTACGTGGTACGTGGTACGTGGTACGTGGTACGTGGTACGTGGTACGTGGTACGTGGTACGTGGTACGTGGTACGTGGTACGTGGTACGTGGTACGTGGTACGTGGTACGTGGTACGTGGTACGTGGTACGTGGTACGTGGTACGTGGTACGTGGTACGTGGTACGTGGTACGTGGTACGTGGTACGTGGTACGTGGTACGTGGTACGTGGTACGTGGTACGTGGTACGTGGTACGTGGTACGTGGTACGTGGTACGTGGTACGTGGTACGTGGTACGTGGTACGTGGTACGTGGTACGTGGTACGTGGTACGTGGTACGTGGTACGTGGTACGTGGTACGTGGTACGTGGTACGTGGTACGTGGTACGTGGTACGTGGTACGTGGTACGTGGTACGTGGTACGTGGTACGTGGTACGTGGTACGTGGTACGTGGTACGTGGTACGTGGTACGTGGTACGTGGTACGTGGTACGTGGTACGTGGTACGTGGTACGTGGTACGTGGTACGTGGTACGTGGTACGTGGTACGTGGTACGTGGTACGTGGTACGTGGTACGTGGTACGTGGTACGTGGTACGTGGTACGTGGTACGTGGTACGTGGTACGTGGTACGTGGTACGTGGTACGTGGTACGTGGTACGTGGTACGTGGTACGTGGTACGTGGTACGTGGTACGTGGTACGTGGTACGTGGTACGTGGTACGTGGTACGTGGTACGTGGTACGTGTACGTGGTACGTGGTACGTGGTACGTGGTACGTGGTACGTGGTACGTGGTACGTGGTACGTGGTACGTGGTACGTGGTACGTGGTACGTGGTACGTGGTACGTGGTACGTGGTACGTGGTACGTGGTACGTGGTACGTGGTACGTGGTACGTGGTACGTGGTACGTGGTACGTGGTACGTGGTACGTGGTACGTGGTACGTGGTACGTGGTACGTGGTACGTGGTACGTGGTACGTGGTACGTGGTACGTGGTACGTGGTACGTGGTACGTGGTACGTGGTACGTGGTACGTGGTACGTGGTACGTGGTACGTGGTACGTGGTACGTGGTACGTGGTACGTGGTACGTGGTACGTGGTACGTGGTACGTGGTACGTGGTACGTGGTACGTGGTACGTGGTACGTGGTACGTGGTACGTGGTACGTGGTACGTGGTACGTGGTACGTGGTACGTGGTACGTGGTACGTGGTACGTGGTACGTGGTACGTGGTACGTGGTACGTGGTACGTGGTACGTGGTACGTGGTACGTGGTACGTGGTACGTGGTACGTGGTACGTGGTACGTGGTACGTGGTACGTGGTACGTGGTACGTGGTACGTGGTACGTGGTACGTGGTACGTGGTACGTGGTACTGGTACGTGGTACGTGGTACGTGGTACGTGGTACGTGGTACGTGGTACGTGGTACGTGGTACGTGGTACGTGGTACGTGGTACGTGGTACGTGGTACGTGGTACGTGGTACGTGGTACGTGGTACGTGGTACGTGGTACGTGGTACGTGGTACGTGGTACGTGGTACGTGGTACGTGGTACGTGGTACGTGGTACGTGGTACGTGGTACGTGGTACGTGGTACGCGTGGTACGTGGTACGTGGTACGTGGTATGTGGTACGTGGTACGTGGTATGTGGTATGTGGTATGTGGTACGTATGATATGTAATATGTGAGTTGTAGGTGATATGTAATATGTGATATGTATTATGATTGTTATGGTTACTGCCTTCGTTAACGAGTCGGGGGTCTCTTCGGAAGCGGTCTCTCTATCTCTCAGGATAGAGGAAAGACTTGCCACCACATACCCCTCCCAGACCCTGCTCTTCAGCGGGATACACTGGGTATGTTTGTTTGTTTGTTGTTTTTATTTTACGCTTTAAGTGAAATACCTAATATACCCTGAATTTAAAGTTCATTTAACTTACCTTTTAAATATATAGGTTAATTAGAGAATCTGTTTAAAACATAATCTGCTCAACTAAATGGTTGGTGATTGTACTCTTATACTAGGAGAACTAATTTTTACCTAGGTGGGTTTTTAAGAAGTTTTATATCAAATTTGTTTCCCGCCACAACTTTGTTGTTAGTTTGATTTGAGGTATTAAGTTTTTTCTTTAGAGAGTTTTGTATTCTCATGTATTCTGAAAAATTAAATTTAATTAAACTTTCATGTCTGTTACTGCTTAAGGATACTACTGCTTATTGATACTATTGCTTATTGATACTACTGTTTATTGATACTACTGCCATCACTACTACTACTAGTACTATTACTATTGTCATGAGCTATGAGGAACAAAATTACTCGTGATAATTTCTATAGGATAACACGACTATGGCCGATAAGGGGGAAAAACGCCAACACACCCAACTAATGAGACTGCCCCAGTTGGGAACCCTAGGAGGGCAAAGCCCCAGACGGAGTATGAGGCGTACTTACGAAGGTTTGGACATCCGGGCTGGATATCTGTGACCTCTGATGACACCGAGCCATCGGAATACTCTTCATCAACATCCCCAGCCAGGAGCGAATGCGCTCCAACTCGCTGCACGTCGCCGCACCTACCCATTCACATATTCCACCTATTGGGAATAGGGTTGCGCGTGTTATCACCCTTCTGTTTCCTTTAGGGTGCCTCCTCCACCTCCTCCTGCGATGGCTCCAGCACCAGCACCTCTTGTGACCGACCCGCCTAGACGCCAACCTCACGATGAGTCGGATGTTACCTAGGCGTAGTATGTATGACGGCCCTAGTGTACTCGTTGGAGACCCCAACTCCCAATCTAGCCATCGAGCTAGTTATTTTGGTCCATTAGACCCTATGCTAAGTGATATACTTAGGACCATCCAGAGGCATGAGCTGACTCTTCAGCACGCCACGCGAACCTCTCAATCCGCCCAATTCCAGGCAATGATGGCGTCTCACATTGTTCAACGCCTAGAGCAGGAGCAGAATAGCAAGAGTTCAGGATGGTTTGGGTGGTTAAAGAAGAAGTGGCAATGATGGTGTAGCAACGAATGATTGCTTAGCAGTAGGTTTCGAAGCTATTTGAAGAAACTACTTTATCTATCTATTTTAGAAACTATTATTATTTATGGGGGTGATGACACCTTCCAATTGTGAAACTATGACACTACTACTATTCTGTTTGGTTGACACTATGTTTAAACTATCTATGAAACTATTATGTAACACCCGGAAATTTGTTAAATTAAAGAAAGGAAAAACAATAAGAAAAGAAAAAGAAAGTATCTTGACAGAAAGTAAAAGGAACATAAGTGGAGGGACTAAAAGTACAAAAAGAAAAAAATGTATTATTATTATGTTTAAAGTGGGCATGGCCGCCCATAACTTCTGTTACGTCAACTGCTTCGCCGTTTTTAAAGAGAGAGAGAGAGAGCAGAGTTTCATCGGTTTTCTAGAGAGAAGAAGAAGAAGAAGTTGCTAAAAGGTAAATTTTCTTGTAAATGTCCGGTTTCAACTGAGTTTTCAGCTCCAGAACCAAGTTCTATGCGTTCTTATGTGTTTATGTGTGTCCAGTTGTATATGTTCTTGGTGTTTAGGTGTTAGAACTCTTTGTGCTCATGAATTTGAGGGAGTTGTGCTTGGAAGCAGTCACACGTGAGTTTAGACCCCGGTTTTATATGTTTTTAAATGTTTTTGGGGCTGAAAATGCATGTAAAACATTTTTGCAAATGTTATGTATATTAATCGTATGCATATGTGTATGAATGCTTATGTTTTAGGGATTGTAAAGTATTTGTTGATGTTTAGAATGCTAGAATTAAGTTATGTACATGTTGGAATGTGAATTGGGTCTGAAAATGGTTTAGAAACATGTATAAGAATGGCTCATGCGCCTAAATAGTGGCCCATGCGCCTAAATTTTGCCTTAGAAAAACAGAAGTATGGTCCATACGTCTAAATAGTGGCCCATGCGCCTGAATTATGCCTTAGAAAGGTTTAAGTTCATGCGCCCAAACAGTACCCCATGCGTCCAACTTTTCCTCAGGCGCATAAGTGTAGGCCAATGTGCCTGAACAGTTCATGCGCCCAAGAGTTAGGCTGGAAATCACCTAAATGTAGGATCATGTGCCCGTATAGTGTTGATGCGCCTAAACAACACTCATACGCGTGAACAGTTCCCATGCGCCTAAAACACTTAGAATTTTTCTAGAATTTTGGAATAAATCAGAATTTAGGAATTTTGGAAGTTAACTTCATGTTATTTGAATGAAACAACTATGCATGACTTTTAGTAAATAATAGGTGTTCTCACGTATGTGGCAATCATAACTAATAGGAGTAATTTCATAAGGAACCCGACGTGGTTAACGATACGTTTCTCATAAATAACCATCCTGCTACCATTCTATTTGAAACTGGAGCAACTGCTAGTTTTGTTTCTACTACCTTTAGGCCTTTGATTGATTTGACTGTTTGTACATTTACAGTAGAATTAGCTGACGGTAATATATTATAAACTAACGAAATCATCAATGACTGCACTGTAGAACTAGAAGGTAAATCATTTAAGATAGACTTAATGCCTATAAAGTTAGGGGGCTTTGATGTAGTTGTGGGAATGGATTGGTTGGTTAGGAATAGGGCTGAAATCGTGTGTGACGAACGCTTACTTAAGCTACCTTTAGCCGATGGAGAGATGTTGGTGGTCCACGGTGAGAGAAACCACCCGCTATGCTCTATGATATCCCACCTAAAGGCTACTAAGAGCCTCAAGAAAGGACACCCAGCGTTCATAATTTATGTGATAAAAGCAAAGGAAGAACAAAAATTAAAGATATACCCGTGGTTTTTGAGTATTTGGAAGTGTTTCCCGAAGACTTACCAGGACTCCCTCCAACCCGACAAGTTGAGTTCCAGATAGATTTAGTACCTAGTGCCGCGCCGGTGGCCAAAGCACCTTATCGACTCGCTCCGCCCGAGATGAAGGAGCTGATACTACAAATCCAAGAGTTACTCGATAAGGGTTTTTTATGACCAAGTGTTTCACCATGGGGTGCTCTGGTACTATTTGTCAAAAGAAGGATGGAATCCTGAATGTGCATCGACTATCGGGAATTGAACAAGCTTACCGTAAAGAACCGATATCCTCTTCCCAAAATTGATGACTTATTCGATCAATTGCAAGGAGCTAGCTATTTCTCTAAGATAGACTTGCGATCGGGATACCACCAACTAAAGATAAAGGAAGAAGACATCCCCAAGACAGCCTTCAGAACTAGATATGGACACTATGAGTACCTAGTATGCCCTTCGGACTGACTAATGCACCAGCAGCATTTATGGATCTCATGAACCGTGTGTGCCGCCCATACCTAGACAAATTCATGATCGTGTTTATTGACGATATCTTGATCTACTCACGAAGCAAAGAACATGAGAAGCATCTCCGATTAATCGTTGAACTACTCAAGAACGAGCAACTATATGCAAAATTCTCCAAATGCGAGTTTTGGATGCGTGAAATCCAGTTTCTTGGGCACATAGTGAATAAGGATGGAATTCAGGTGGATCCAGCAAAAATAAAGGCTATCGAAAACTAGAAGATCCCAAAAACTCCTACCGAGATCAGCCAATTTCTTGGTTGGCTAGTTATTACAGGAGATTTATCAAGGATTTCTCATGAACAGTACAACCACTAACTGATTTGACCAAGAAGGATACAGCTTATGAGTGGGGAAAAGAACAAGATGAAGCCTCTAATCTATTAAAGGAAAAACTATGCAGCGTACCTATCCTTGTCCTACCAGAGGAACGGAGGACTTTGTAGTTTATTATGACGCCTCGAGTCAAAGATTTGGTTGTGTGTTAATGTAACGGGAAAGGGTGATCAATTACGCGTCCAGATTGCTAAATGAGCATGAAAGGAATTACACGACACATGATTTGGAATTGGGTGCCATGGTATTTGTACTAAAATTGTGGAGGCACTACCTCTACGGTACTAAGTGTGTTATTTACTAAGTGTGTTATTTACACCGATCACAAAGCCTGCAACATATCTTGGATCAAAAGATGTTGAACATATGACAAAGGAGATGGGTAGAATTACTGAGCGATTACGAATACGAGATCCTCTACCATCCAGAAAAGGCAAATGTAATGGCAGATGCCCTGAGCAGAAAGGAAAGGGAAAAACCCCTTCGCGTTCGTGCCTTGAGGATGAGCGTGTACACTAGCCTTGTCGCTAGATTGAAAGAGGCATAGAGGGAAACTCTTAAGGAGGATAAACTGATTGAGGAGATGTTAACAGGGATGGAGAAGCATTTGGAAGTGGACAATGATGGTTTATACAAATGTGAAGGAAGGACATTGGTACCTAACCATGGTGGAATTAGGGATATAATTTTGGAAGAAGCACACAAATCTAGATATTTGGTTCACTTAGGAAGTGATAAGATGTATCAAGACTTGACGATACTTTTCTGGTGGCCCGGATTAAAGAAATCTATCGCCACCTATGTGGGGAAATGTCTGACGTGTGCAATGGTAAAGGCTGAAAACCAAAAACCTTCGGGAACCCTACAGCATCTCGAGATCCCGGAATGAAAATGGGATAACATCATAATGGATTTTGTCACGATTACCAAGAATGTCTCGCGGTCATGATACTATTTGGGTAATAGTGGATAGGCTTACCAAATCAGCTCATTTCTTACCAATTCGAGAGGACTACGATTTGTCAAAGTTAGCCCAACTATACATTGACGAAATAATAACTCAGCATGAAATGCTACTCTCGATTATCTCAGACCGCGATAGTCACTTCAGGTCGCGATTTTGGAGATCTCTCCAACAGGCTCTTGGGACTCGTCTTGACTTAAGCACCGCATATCACCCTCAAACCGACGGGCAAAGTAAAAGAATTATACAGACTTTGGAAGACATGCTGAGGGCTTGTGTGATTGACTTTGATGGAAGCTGGGATAACACCTTCCCTAGTGTAGTTCTCCTACAATAATAGTTACCACACAAGTATAAAAGCAGCCCCGTATGAGGCTCTATACAGCATGAAATGTCGATCACCGTTAAGTTGGAATGAGACAGGTGATAGCCAAGTGATGGGACCCGACATCATAATGGAAACCACAGATAAAATAATTAAGATTAAGGAGCAACTGAGAACAGCCAGAGATCGTCAAAAGAAATATGTTGACAGAAGACGAAAACCCTGGAGTTCCAAGTCGGTGATAAAGTAATGTAAAAGTCACACCGTGGAAAGGAGCCGTAAGATTTGGCAAGAAGGGCAAACTAAGCCCGAGATATATTGGACCTTTTGAAAATGTAGACAAATTTATAATGACCATAAAAACTCGTCATTCACGTGTGAAAACCCTAACTTTCATAAAAAGGAAACTTCTGACGCAAACTTCTAAGAAACCAAGCCACGTAAACTTGTAACCATAAAAGACACTTACTTACACTCTTATTACCTAAAAAAATTTAGCTTATTACTTTAATCTTGATGATTAGGGTGCTAGGATTGAATCGTTTTCTATACGCGAGGATCTATTTCCTGATTGCTAAGGTGAAATCTAGTGTTTCCTTTTTACTATTGTTTTGGGATGAAGCATGCTCTATTTGAACTCAACTATTACTGTGCTATTTTATGATGCTTATATGTTGCGGAAAATGTTGATACCTGCTTATACTTGTATCACAATCATTAATTCTTTTATGACCGCTTGTTTTATATGGATAGATCTACTTAGGGAATCCTCCACATATAGTGCCTTCCATATAGGAAGGGTACCCCACTTAGATCATAAGGGCTTGTTTGTCATGTGACAGGTTTTTATAAGATACTATGGTTAACCATCCAGCAGGTATGGTGCACTGTTTTAAGGCTCAGTTCTCCCTATGGGTAACAGTATAAACTTAACTTTAGAAAAGACTAGCCGGGACTGAGTGCAGGGTTGATTGTGACCCCACAACACTGATTTTATGATTCTAGAAATAACTTATAAATTTTCAAAGAATCCTTTTGTTTACAAACTTTAAGCACTTGAACTCACCAACTTTTTAGTTGACACAAAAATCTTTTTGAGCAAGTTTCAGGTAACCCTTGATGGAAGCCCAACTTGGTTAGAAGACTTATGGATGACCTAGCATCGTGACCCCATGGCATGATTAGACTCAACTTTTAACTCATGAACAATTACATTTGATGTTAAGTAAAACTTATGTACACTTCGTTTCTAAAACAATTATGTTGTAACCGGGCTCAACTGTTATAAAACAATTTACATTTGATGTTAAGTAAAACTTGTGTACACTTCGTTCTAAAACAATTCTGTTGTAACCGGGCCTAACTGTTATAGTCCCGGATTGTTAAACCTAAGTAATGCCATGTGATTTCTCTACTTGTGTGCTCTTATGATGGTTTGTTTCCATTGCCATGTATGTTGCTAGTCTATGACGTCCCACCCTCCTTGTACTCGGGGTGTGACACCTAGATTACTGCTAATTAAGCATGCTTAACTGTGAAGTTCTCCTCTCATCCACAATAATACACACGAAGCACATTGGTGATATTAGAGGCCAGACATTACGTATGAATCCATCAACCCTCCTGTCCACAACCAGTGCGGGATTTGCATAAGGTGTCACACTAATATAGAGGATAAGATAAGAGTAGACATATTAAGATGGTTTGCACATGCCAAAATAAGGCAAATGATGACATGGGTCAGAGTAGTTGAGACTTCTACAACGGACGGGAGGAGACACAGATCTAAACCCAAACTAACTGGGAGGAGAAGCAGATCTAAACCCAAACTAACTTGGGAGGAGAGGATTAGACATAATTTGTTATAACTACACCTCTCTACAGATATGATCTAGGAAAGAAGTAGATGGAGACGTAGGATTAAGATTTAGGACATTTAGAAGCTTAGTGTGGTTTATTATCCTTTTAGTAGCCTTTGAATGTGATCACTTTCGTTGATATCACGTCACCATTTATTCACACTATGGCAGCTACTTGACTATTGTATTATGTATGGATGTCGTATGATTCCATGGATATATACTTTTAATGTTTATTGGGTAGTATGATATGCGATCTAGTGTATATTTTTGTCCTTTGTATGTTTCCAGTCGCCTACGATATTAGTATTCACTTATTATGTGGTATTTGTTTGAATAGTAGTCATATGTGTGTTATGCGTGTATTGAACATGATTGTTGTTGATGATTGAGCTTTGTGTTATATATTCTCATTTGATTGTGCTAACTTCTCTAGAATAGAGGTCTCTTTGGAAGCAACCTTTTTATACCGTGTGATAGAGGTAAGGTTAGCTTACATCTCTACTTCCCCAAACCTTGTTAATAGCTTTGTTATGAATGAAATTTATTATATTATGTTATGGTTATTTTTTTTAATTTTAGTAGAGTTGGCTTCAAGGCACCTAACTAATAATCAATGCAATAGAATTGAACAAAAAATAAATAAATAACTACTTACATGTTGGGCCCATGACAATCACCATGTTTGACGCCTCTGAGAAAGAAAGAAATTGTTGGGCTGAAAAAAAAAATATAGAAAAACATCAAAACAAATGCATGACATTGGCAAGCTTTCAATGAGAATCTATGATATCGTCTAAAGCACATAAATTAATTCACGAAATATAGGAGTGTGACATACAACAAAATCAGCGTGCACACTTTCCGGTATAGGGTGTCTTTCAGCATAAATTGTCATTGGTCCATTCTCAATCAGTAAACAAAATAAGTCGACCATTAAATATATAAACATTCTCGACCAGCAAATAAAAAGAGAATCATTAAAATATAGTAGTAGCACCCATCTTCCACTAGGGAAGGTGCCTGAAATCAAGTTAAGTAGGTGAGCATTCTTTTCCCCCAAATTGAAAATATTTGAAAGGGTTTATTTCTCAATCAGTAAACAAAATAAGTCGACCATTAAATATATAAACATTCTCGACCAGCAAATAAAAAGAGAATCATTAAAATATCTGTCTCTGAAATGAGGCCGGTGTACCTATTCATAGGCTTGGTTGAAATCATGTGGGCAGACGAATTGAAAATCATATCTAATAGGCATAGAATCTCAGCTAGCAAAGTTAATACCGAGACATCCTCACGTATTGCATCCAGTAGTGTTGTATATTGATGAAAGGAAAATAACTTCTAGAAACTTTGTCCACAATAAAGAAACAAATGACAATTTCAAAGAATCCTTTTGTTTACAAACTTTAAGCACTTGAAACTCACCAACTTTTAGTTGACACAAAAATCTTTTGAGCAAGTTTCAGGTAACCCTTGATGGAAGCCCAACTTGGTTAGAAGACTATGGATGACCTAGCATCGTGACCCCATGGCATGATTAGACTCAACTTTTAACTCATGAACAATTTACATTTGATGTTAAGTAAAACTTATGTACACTTCGTTCTAAAACAATTATGTTGTAACGGGCTCAACTGTTATAAAACAATTTACATTTGATGTTAAGTAAAACTTGTGTACACTTCGTTCTAAAACAATTCTGTTGTAACCGGCCTAACTGTTATAGTCCCGGATTTGTTAAACCTAAGTAATGCCATGTGATTTCTCTACTTGTGTGCTCTATGATGGTTTGTTTTCCATTGCCATGTATGTTGCTAGTCTATGACGTCCCCACTCCTTGTACTCGGGGTGTGACACCTAGATTACTGCTAATTAAGCATGCTTAACTGTGAAGTTCTCCTCTCATCCACAATAATACACACGAAGCACATTGGTGATATTAGAGGCCAGACATTACGTATGAATCCATCAACCCTCCTGTCCACAACCAGTGCGGGATTTGCATAAGGTGTCACACTAATATAGAGGATAAGATAAGAGTAGACATATTAAGATGGTTTGCACATGCCAAAATAAGGCAAATGATGACATGGGTCAGAGTAGTTGAGACTTCTACAACGGACGGGAGGAGACACAGATCTAAACCCAAACTAACTTGGGAGGAGAAGCAGATCTAAACCCAAACTAACTTGGGAGGAGAGGATTAGACATAATTTGTTATAACTACACCTCTCTACAGATATGATCTAGGAAAGAAGTAGATGGAGAGTAGGATTAAGATTTAGGACATTTAGAAGCTTAGTGTGGTTTATTATCCTTTTAGTAGCCTTTGAATGTGATCACTTTCGTTGATATCACGTCACCATTTATTCACACTATGGCAGCTACTTGACTATTGTATTATGTATGGATGTCGTATGATTCCATGGATATATACTTTTTAATGTTTATTGGGTATGTATGATATGCGATCTAGTGTATATTTCTTGTCCTTTGTATGTTTCCAGTCGCCTACGATATTAGTATTCACTTATTATGTGTTATTTGTTTGACTATAGTCATTATGTGTGTTATGCCTGTGTATTGATACATGATTTGTTGTTGATGATTGAGCTTGTGTTATTTATATTCTCATTTGATTGTGCTAACTTCTCTAGAATAGAGGTCTCTTGGAAGCAACCTTTAAATACCGTGTGATAGAGGTAAGGTTAGCTTACATCTCTACTTCCCCACCTTGTTAATAGCTTGTTATGAATGAAATTTATTATATTATGTTATGGTTATTTTTTTAATTTTAGTAGAGTTGGCTTCAAGGCACCTAACTAATAATCAATGCAATAGAATTGAACAAAAATAAATAAATAACTACTTACATGTTGGGCCCATGACAATCACCATGTTTGACGCCTCTGAAAGAAGAAAGAAATTGTTGGGCTGAAAAAAAAAATAGAAAAAACATCAAAACAAAATGCATGACATTGGCAAGCTTTCAATGAGAATCTATGATATCGTCTAAAGCACATAAATTAATTCACGAAATATAGGAGTGTGACATACAACAAAATCAGCGTGCACACTTTCCGGTATAGGGTGTCTTTCAGCATAAATTGTCATTGGTCCATTCTCAATCAGTAAACAAAATAAGTCGACCATTAAATATAAAACATTCTCGACCAGCAAATAAAAAGAGAATCATTAAAAATATAGTAGTAGCACCCATCTTCCACTAGGGAAGGTGCCTGAAATCAAGTTAAGTAGGTGAGCATTCTTTTCCCCCAAATTGAAATATTTGAAAGGGTTTTATTCTCAATCAGTAAACAAAATAAGTCGACCATTAAATATATAAACATTCTCGACCAGCAAATAAAAGAGAATCATTAAAATATCTGTCTCTGAAATGAGGCCGGGTGTACCTATTCATAGGCTTGGTTGAAATCATGTGGGCAGACGAATTGAAAATCATATCTAATAGGCATAGAATCTCAGCTAGCAAAGTTAATACCGAGACATCCTCACGTATTGCATCCAGTAGTGTGTATATTGATGAAAGGAAAATAACTTCTAGAAACTTTGTCCACAATAAAAGAAACAAATGACAAGTGTATGGAAATATATATATTATATGCAAATTTAAGCATTGATCAACTTAAAACAAAAAGGAAGCGAAACAATAACATAGCTTAAACACTGGAGCTGGAAATAATACAGTAAGAAGTGTCCTTAACAAGAGTGTAACATGTAGAATTATAGAGCCATAGTTACCTCTAAACATAGTTCACAAACATGGCTGATACATATCTATAACCTCTAATAAAGTAATGTTTGTTTTGCCACTTTTCATTCTCTTAACCCATGTTTTTGCCACTTGTCTTTTTTCTAGAAAAATACATATTGTTTATTTACTTAAAGTAGCTATTATACGTACTTATAATCATATTTTATCTTCAAGCATGTTTTAATAATGCATAAATTTTTATTAATAATTATTTAATATTTTATTTTTCAAACTGTGTATTACACGAGGACTAACCTAGTACACCCTATATATAACTACTATGATATGCTAGCAGAAACTCTTAAAGTACAACATTCAAAGCTGGACACTCTGCATTAGGAAAAGTTATTAACAATCATATGTTTCATGTAGGTAACTAAAGAAGTTTGAACATGAAATTACAATACATATCTATCCGTATGAACCTAAAGTTGATTTTATGCACTAACATTTTTTGGGTGCAGACTTGTTTTTTGCATTTAACTACAGATTAATAAAACAAACAAATAACAAGCAAAATCATCTAGGGTAGCATCTTTATCAAGCTCTTACAAAATACTAACATAGTGGTGAACAACATTTTAAATATAAAACCATCAACGTAACCAAGAAATGAACAATTTTTTTTTCAACACAGTCAGCACCACCTGTTCACATATACATGGCAAGAAACAAAAACTTTTTCATAATATATTGAATGAGATATAATATGTTGGACAAGGAACATCACTCTTTCCATGTTTACCAGATGGTAAATATGTAGATTTTTTTACTTTCAAAAGAGTTTCACCACGACCATAAAGAAGATCATACTCTACGACGCATATAGATAATCATAAAGAAAACAAAACGCTCAAGAAACGCTAATTCTGGTCACAAGGCAAGGCTATACCTATCCTCAAATAATTTCGTCATCCCAATACACTAAGACAAAGGACAAGTTAGTATTAGAAAAAGACTATTAAAGAGAAGCTGGAAAACTATCCAATTATAATGATACTCTACGACGCATATAGATAATCATAAAGAAAACAAAACGCTCAAGAAACGCTAATTCTGGTCACAAGGCAAGGCTTATACCTATCCTCAAATAATTTCGTCATCCCAATACACTAAGACAAAGGACAAGTTAGTATTAGAAAAAGACTATTAAAGAGAAGCTGGAAAACTATCCAATTAATAATGATACTCACAGAAGCAAGATCTAGAGTTGAGCAATGTACACTGTTTCCATGCTTCACAAACTGATTTGTTTCAAAAAACACATACACACATAAGCAAAATCACAGGAGGATGCCAATTAAATAATTTAGACAAAAAGGTAACATGGATATGCAGGTATCTTTTTAAATAGAACGATAGAGAAAGTGTGATGTTCATTAAAAATATATCAATGTATATTTCTAGTCTTTGATTGAAGTATAAAGTTATGATAAAACAGACCAATGACTTTACCTTTTCCTTATAGCAGCATATTTGTCATTGTCGCATACAGTATCGTATATGATCCAAGAAGAGAGCCGTTTGCATCTTTCAATACCTAACACCAGTGTATCTAGATATGTACATAAAATTGCTCAATGGTTTTATAGTTTGAGCATACAAATAAAAGAATTTGTGTATTTACCTTTGAGAGAAGTGGCAAGGCTGCAAGGCATCAGAGCTATTTTAAGTACAATAAAACTTGATATTAGAACCTGGCTCTTTCTAGCATTATCAATGCCCTCGACCTCATGAGTAACTTACTTTGGCTTGAAACAGAAGTGGCAGGGACCCTGTCTGAATGTAAACAAGAATAAGTACTTGAAACTACAAGTCTTTCAGCATTATACTTAAAGCTCTCTACATGTGCACTAATCAGTTTCTTTGTGAAACTTTCAAAGAGCCTGTGACAGCCCATAAAACGTTTGCTCATTGGTCATCAATTCATCCTAGAGTTAAGCAGGTATTATCAGGTTAATCCATTATCTTCTGTACAGTGCGAAGAAATGATATTGCTTAGATGTTCCCACATACTCATTTGTCTATTGCCTACTTGCTAACAGCATGGACTATTCAAATTTCAAGTAGCAATAGCCAATGGGAACAGACTATAACCATAAATCACCATCCCTCCCCATCCCTGTACCCCCTCAAACAATTAATCTACCAGATGGTAACTAATATAAAAATGAAAGTGTGTAACCATCATGACATATGTATATCATGCATCAAAATGTAGAGCCTGATGTTGAAGTTAATATAACCTTCCAATGAGTTGAGTATCATCTGTTAATTATCTGGATACTCAGGGGAGATAATTCTTAAAATGCATGCAACACCTCGTGGTTACAGAAGATTAAACTGTTGCTATTCTGATGAGCGTGGCCAGCAGAGAGTGCTAAACTGTACTGTGGTATCTCACCAAGGTATAGTTTGCCTGGGCTTTGTTCTTGTGCTGTTGCGTGAACAACTGTGAAGAAATCAATGCTCAAAAGTTGTTATTTATATATCACTCAGCTTATTCACATAAAAGGCTGTAAAATTTTTTTGATTGTGCACGTCAAATATTCCCTAGTGTGTGTGACCTTGTTTGCGTGTAGAGAGCTCAGTGCAACACATAAACTAGCAAAATTTAGTGGAAAATTTAGATCAGCAAGGCACACATACAAAGATACAAACCCAATACCTAGGGTCACAGCCCATCTAGAAAGCAAAGTGAGTAGATTATTTCATTAATTCTTTATATATACTGAATTTCACAAGCTATAAGTTTAGATTATTTCAAAGAGCCTAAGCTGATTCCTTGTTTTCTTCATACAACGAAATTCGAAGCACATTTTCCCTTAATCTGCATTATATATCTAAGGGTGTCAACGAGTCTTTGATCATAATCTTAAAATATAAACAAAAACAAAAGAAAAGATTTGTGTTGGCAGCCAAAGAGACTTAAACAAATCATATTGCAGCAGAAACAATGAGGGTTGGAAGTACCAAAAGACATTCTCAGTGAATTTATAACATGGAACACAAACATCTGTTATTTCTATAATTCAAATATAAAAGAGGCCATAATTCGTGATCATGGTTTTAAGGACTTGGCTTGTCATTGCTCAAGATAATAAAAATGCTTACCTTAAGAGCATATTCTAGA
Organism: Flaveria linearis; assembly: GCA_024085815.1. Lineage (NCBI taxonomy): Eukaryota > Viridiplantae > Streptophyta > Magnoliopsida > Asterales > Asteraceae > Flaveria > Flaveria linearis. The sequence continues at coordinate 705,378 of CM044014.1, read as the reverse complement.
ATTTGGACAGGCAATTTTGACGTGCATAATGAAAAATAAGAAACACTGACCAGGCAATCGGTCAAGCCTTGATAGTTTCTGTATCTTTCAAAGGCAGCAAAATATAGGCACGAAGAAGTCCAATCCTGCACCAAATCAATGAATAGAACCCAACAAGTTATAAATTTATATCTTTAAGAGGCACAATACATCACCTTCAAAGATTACCTGATCGTAGCAGAGCATAAAAGGTCCTGCCAATTAGTGAGTAAATCATGTTTAACCATTGACAGGCAAGCTTAATTCGAAGCGGTTAGTGGTAGGAAGCATTCTGGTCAAAGAAATACCATGTTTATAGGTGTTTTTAAGTGCATAAAAGAATGGGATCAGCTAATGATAGCTTAACCCCAGTAGTTCTTGTTGACTTGAGAGTCTGGAGTAAACTTCTTATTGTGTTGCTTGAGCCCAAAAGCGTAGCATGCAGCGGCACTACTATCTCCAAGTTACGGACACTATAAGCAGATGCAAGATATTATGTTAAATAAGATAAAATACTAGGGTGGTTATAAGTCTGATAGTCTTCCGAAGAGAGTGTCACAAGTGATAATTTCAAAATGGTATTATAAAGTATTGAAACGGTACCTGGTTGCATCAATGTTCATATGGTCGAATGATCCATTAAAAGTCAACTGACAGATGAATAAAGATGGAGGGAAATAAGAATGAGTACTAAAAGAGTAAAGAATCATAAAAACCCAAAGACATTATGGCATGAAACTAATCATACCACTTGATAGTTGCTGCTGCAGCAGACAAGCCGAGATAATATGCTTGTAGGTACTAAGCATCCAAACCAAGAGCAGAAGGTTAATTCTTTAGCAGCTAGACTTTTTACTAGGACAGAAATACTTTGCATTAGTAGCAGAGATACCAATAAAAGCAATTAGAATGTATTGATCGAGAAATGAAACAAAAATGTTTATAGGATTACCCTTGTATCATCAAAGCACCACGAAGCATAGTTAGGTTACCCCCATTAGTTCTTGTTGACTTGAGAGTCTGGAGTAAACTTCTTCTGCATGTTGCTTGAGCCTAATAGCGTAGAATGTAGCGGCACTACTATCTCCAAGTTATGGATACTGTCAAGCAGATACAAGATATTATTAAATATGATATAATACTAGCACAGAAATACATTGCATAAGTAGCAGAAATACTACCAATGTGTATAACAGCAATTAGAATGTATTGATCGAGAAATGAAACAAAATGTATATAGGATTACCCTTGTATCATCAAAGCAACCACGAAGCATAGTTAGGTTACCTGCAAATGTTATGGATCACATGCTAAGAACATAAATCTCTAAATCAGAATATGAAGAAATATTTACATATAATAGATAGCATAACCTCCAGTAGTTCTTGTATGTTAACTTGAGAGTCTGGAATAAACTTCTCTTCTTGTTGCTTGTGCCCAAAAGCGTGCAATGCAGTGGCTCTATTATCTCCATGTTATGGACACTATCAAGAAAATCCATTAGTAACTTTCGTTGGCTTGAAACAGAAGTGCCCTGTCTGAATGTAAACAAGAATAAGTACATCACATGAAACAACAAGTCTTTCAGCATTATACTTGAAGCTTTTTACAACCTGCACTAACCAATTTCTTTAGGAAACTTTCAAAGAGCCTGTGACAGCCCAAAAAAATTGACTATGGAAGTCAAAACTTTCTCTAGTGTGTGACCTTGTTTGTGTGTAGAGAGCTAAGTACATTACATAAACAAACCAAATTGAGTGCGTAATCTAGAACAGCATGGCAAAAATATAAATAATATAAACCCAATGCCTAGGGTTGTAGCCCATCTAGAAAGCGAAGCGAGTGGATGGATCAACTAACAATTCTTTTAGCTTTGGGAACTTTACTATTTTACACTACTAGAAAACTCTGCTTTTTGCGACAAACGAGGTTGTTGCAAATTTGTCACAAAACATGTTTTGCGACAAGTTTGCGTCAAAAATGACTTTGTCGCAAAAACCCTTGTTGCAAAATTTTGCGACAACTTTCTGACAGCTTTTACGACAGGTTTACGACAAGTATTTTGCGGCAGAGTACCAACAATCTTCTGACAAATGATTGCGACGACTTTGCGTCAAACTTTTGCAACAAATTTGCGACAAAAGTTTGCAACAAGTTTGCGACAAATGTTTGCAACAAATTTGCGACAAGTGTTTGCAACAAATTTGCGACAAACTTTTGCGACAAAGTTGCAACAATATCTGTTTTGTCCTTTTGCAACAAACTTGCGACAACTTTCATTTGAACAGAAATTTAATTTTAAATTAAAATAATCCAGTTTTTTTAACCTGTTTGCAACTTAATACAATTCAAATAACCATTCAACCACAATCTAAGTCCAATTACACCAATCCAAACAAATATTGTTACATAATCCAAGAACAATACGATAATTTAACTAACTAAACTAAGCTACACTATGGTGAATGATTGTCTGAATTTTTACTAAATTCTTTCAAAAAGAGGCCATTTGTTGTTGCATCTCCGCTCGCATTTGTTGCTGCATCTTCTCACGCATGTTTCTTCTGATCTCATTAACCTGTTGTTGCATTTCATTCCGCTTTTGTTGTCGGAACTACATGTGCATACAAATATAAATTAGGTTAGCCTAACACACATATATACATACGTGAACAACATATAACAATAGTTCATTATACCATGAAATAAAATTATGTTTACGGGTGATACAAATAAAAATCTAAATAAATTTTATTAAATATAAATGATAAAAATCATATATCAACATCTATAACCTAAAACATCTTAACAATCTGGTATATATAAGAACCTAGCACACATTCATGACTAAATATCATAGTGAAAGGTTGTTTTAAGTAAATTACCTCCTCCTGTGATTGTTGGAGTGCAGCTTGCGTTAGGCTGGACGTGAGAGATGTAGACGGAGTCCGGTCACGACGAAATAAGGATCTGATGATCCTATCCCAAATGCTTCCAAGCTCAAACCATTTGAAACACAATTGCCAATATACCCAAATGCTTGTTATATTGCTCATCTCGTTAGCCTTATTGGTAAATTCATATATCCCATGGTTGGCTTTTTTTCCTCATCAACCATGCTAGGGACCATAACAATTGGTCCAGTAAACCTGTGCAATATTTCTTCAAAATCTTTTGTTAGAATAATGGATGATACATGTATATCATATAACAATATTAAATTAAACAATATTCATTATAAAGCAATACCAATTTAACAATATCCATTAATAAACAACAACAAATTATCAATACCAATTGCATGCCTCTTTCAATTGTTACATAATGAAAGACAAAACAAAAGCATGCTTTGTTAACAAATTGAACTTGCACTTGAGTTATACAGTTACAGTGATGTAGAGTGCCATGAAAGAGCAAGTGTTCTTTAGTAAACACATGTGTGCTAAGGCACATTTAGTACAAATATGCAATTGTACATAGATAGACAAACAAATTGATACAAATAATACAATCGAGTAAAAACAAGAAGCAACCTTAACCTTGATTTGTGTGCATCGCGCCTAAGGCATTCCTTTTAAAACAGTGCATTGCCAGTTGGTTATTATAATATCAGCAACACTCGTCAGTTCTTATGATGTTAGCAGTACCCATCGTTTCATTGTGTCAGTAGCACCAACAGAGAGCATAACATGGACATACATTTAGATTGTAGAATCTGTTGTGGAGACTCGGTGACCTTTAAACCATCCAAGGTGATTCAGCTAACCGTGTCCAATGAAGCGTATGGAGTCTGAAACACGAATGGGAATTTAAAAAAAGTGGGAATTAGGAAGCAAGCAACTAGAAAAAAGAAGAGGAAGATTTGATTTCATTACCTGGTGTTTTCAAACTCAAAAAAAAGATTTGATTATTTATCACAAACTTGATTTCCTGTAAAGATGAAAATAAGTGTTAAAAAGGACATGAATCGCATATTCGATCTAAAGGTTGAAACAAGGGAATAAAAGATTAAACAACGGTAGAGGATTCCAAGTCCAAACTGTCGGCTGAACCATTAAACCGCCAAACCACCAAAACTGAACGCCTACAAAGCGTGATTCGTGTACGTGAGGCGTTGCTCTATGTACAAAAGCTTTACGTGTAACCAAAAGCGACATATTCTCATTTCTTTTACATATGAGCCTTCTTTGTCAAGTAAACCATTCATAATCTCTTCATTCTTTTCTTATGGCCATTTTTACACATTAAGGACCAATTACTATGAATTTAATTAAGGACCAACAATACCTTTAGAGATGGTGCTAGTTGCAAAAAGTCTCCCACAATGAAATCAATATAATTATCCACACCGTAAATCTTTTTTTGTTTGATGCCATTTCAACCTTTTTAGGATCAATATCTATAGCAAGAAGATGATAACCCCTACAAAGCACAAACATTCAAAATCAATTAAATGGTACCAAAAACTATATAATTCAACCTTGAACAGAAAGCGTCTCATTCTGTCTATTCGAATCCGATTTCACTGCTTTATGCTTTTAACCCCTCGAAAGTCACCTGCTTAACGAGAGTTGTGTTTTACCTAATCCGTTTTCCCGTTGAACAATGATGAATTTTGTTGAACCCTTTTATCCCATATCTGAAAATGAAACAAGAAGAGGCATATTATCTGTATAAAGCAAGGGATCAATATTAATGCAACCTTATTTGCCATCAACCAAAAGAAGCCATTGAATGAAAAGTAACTAATTCTTAACACTAAGTACCACAAAATGCAAATGTAGGACCAAGAAAATATAGGAGACTGCTACAAACAAGCAAATCATCACCTGATATTCAGAACAAGATATTCAAATGAGCTTATGAGTTAAGATAACTAAATCAATAGGACAATCAAATGAATCAATTATCAGATCATCAAAAAGAAAAAAGAAAACAAAGAAATAACCTCTGTGAATGATTTTAATCATATACAGTTCCAACCATTATGACAAATCTAAACCAATTACTTCAAATAAGAGCATTAAAGTTTTATGTTTTTCAAATTTAGCCAATTCTAACAATAAACCTTAAAGCAATTACACTCAAAATCTCAAATCAGATCATAACAGGTTCCCAAAACAAATCATGTTTCCCCAAGATTGTTTAAGCAACTTCCACACACCACAACAAGATAACCAAACTATCAAATTATTAACAAAAATAATAAAAGCTAAGCAACTAACCTATATGAAGTGTGAACAATTGAAGACTTGATAGATCGTCAATTGAAGTCGATTGAAGGCAGAAATACAGGGCGATTGAAGGCTTGAAGTGGTGCGCGACTGCTGCGTGAAGACCGGGTGTTGATGGCGATCCTGTGATGATGGTGGCGCGCGACTGCTGGGTGAAGAAGAGGAGCCGGCGGTCCGGTGAAGACGGCGGTCCGGTGAAGACGGTGGTCCGGTGATGATGGTGGTGTCGGTCGATGGGAAGATGTGGGTGTCGATGGGAAGATGTGGTGTCGATGGGAAGATGTGGTGTCGATGGGAAGATGTGGGTCGATGGGAGTGTTTCAATTTAGGGCTTTTTAGGTTTTATTCTTTAAGGTTTTTTTAATTATAATTTAAATATTTATGTGTTGTCAAAAGTTGTTGTTTTGTCAGTTGCAACAAATTTGTGACAAAAGAAGATATTTTGTCACAAAGTTGTTGCATTTTTGCGACAATTTTCCAACAAGTATATGATTATTTTTGTTTTTCGAGTATTAAACGTAGTGTTTTCCGCTCTAACTTTTTTGTCGTCTTTGCTATACATGACAAACTCTTATTTCTTCAAATTTTATAGGTTGAACACATACGTAAACACCGATACATAATGATATGGAGATACTCAATAAAGACACATGTTATCTTGTAGTGTGTATATATATGAGCATACATGTATACACACATGCATAATGATACGCATCCATAAACACATACAATAATATACATATATACATACATAAATTCACATGTTATATATGTATAAATTATAAATCCACACATGCGCATACACTTGTAGAGTCACCTAGTCATCCCTAATCGGCTAATTAATGTTAATAATCATTGACTAACACTAAACTAACCCACTTAAGTGTTCCTAAATGTTGATAACTAAACAATCTTGGTTTTTATATATTGGTCATCACTAACGCTCGTTGGTGTACATTTGATCTTTTTTGATCTTATTGTTTAAGAAAAGCATAATGATCCTTAATTTACATGCATACATGTGCACACATGAATCACATACATATGAATACACATATATATAATTCAAATAAAATACAAAATAATACTGCTAGAAAAATAAATGTTTTTTTATAATTTTATTACTACTAATTAATTAATTATATCATAAAAACAAAATAATTTAACTTTAATATTCCGAATATTAAGAAAAGTTTTAAAAAATATGTTTATTTTATTAATAATATTATTAAAACAAATTGATATTTAAATTTAAAAAATTCAAGTTTGTCACAAATTGCGACAATTTTGCAACAATTTCTCCAGGTTGTCGCAATTTTGTCGTCAGTTGCGACAATTTTGCAACAAAATTTAGTTTCCCGCTAAATTCTCGGGTTTCCAATATGTTGTCACAAATTTGTCGCAAAAGTTGTTTGTGATTGTGACAATTTTGCGACAAAAGATGTTATTGTCACAGTTTTGTCACAGTGTTGTCGCTTTCTTCAGAGATTCACAGTTTGTCACAAACTTGTCATAATTTTGTCTCTATTTGCAACAAAATTTTTTTGTCACAAAATATAGTTGCAAAAAACAGAGTTGTTTTCTTGTAGTGTTAAGTCATTTATATCTTTATATTACTGAGTTGCCCTAGCTATTATGTTTAAACTTTTCATTTAGTCTAAGCTGATTCTAATTTTCATCCTACAAGAAAAGCTAAGCACGTCGTCCCTTTTAGGGACACATACCATTGTCCATGATCTGATAAAAATCAACCCTTATATGCATTATATAACTAAGAGCCGAGTCAATGAGTCTTCAATTATCTTGATAGATACAAAAAGACAAAAGAGAGATTTGTGTTGGCAGCTGAAGAGACTTCAACCAAGCTTGGGCCTCCTTTAAACAAATTATATATGCAGAAACAATGAGGGTTGAGGGTAATGACTCATGATCATGAGAACTTTGTTCAAAAGCAATTCCAGGCATACACCTTTGACAGGCAAGCTTATTTCAATGCAGTTAGTGGTAGGAAGCATTCTGGTCATAGCAATATCATGTTTATAGGTGTTTTTAAGTGCACAAATGCTAACTAGTTTAATGATTCTTCACAAAAAAGGCAGAGAAAATAGACATATCATTAACATATTCATATGACAACCAAGATAATCCATGAAAGGTAAAAGAATGGGATCAGCTTATAATAGCATACCCTCCAGCTGTTCTTGTTGACTTAAGAGCCTGGAGCAAACTTCTTTTTGTTGCTTGTGCCCAAAAGCGTAGAATGCAGTGGCTCTATTATCTCCAAGTTATGGACACTATCAAGCAGATACAAAATATTATGTCACTTATGATATAATAACAGTTTAGTTGTAAGTTTGATAGTCTTCTGATGAGAATGACACACGTGATAATGTCAAAACGGTATAAAGTATTGAAAGGGTACGTGGTTGCATCAATGTTCATATGGTCGAATGATCCATTAAATGTCAAATGACAGATAAATAAAGATGGAGGGAAATAAGAATGAGTACTAAAAGAGTGAAAAATCATAAGAACCCAAAGACATTATGACATGAAACTAATCATACCACTTGATAGTTGCAGCTGCAGCAGACAGCCGAGATAATATTGCTTGTAGTAAGTATCCAAACCAAGAGCAGAAGGTTCTTTAGCAGCTAGACTTTTTACTAGCACAGAAATACATTGCATAAGCAGCAGAAATACTACTGTCACATCCCAGCGGAAGCGTGAAAAATACGGTTCGGGTGTGACTCGTTCAATCAGAGTGCATTAATTATAGCGGAGAAAATAATAAACATATACACTTAAAACAATAAAGTAGGACATGCATTTATTTATAATATTCGAGATTACATCTTATAAATAAGTTTCCAAAAGTTAGATATAATCTTTCTACAACTTGATTAAACTACTGCATGTCTTCAGATACAGTGGAAGTGTGCGTCAACGTACACACTGCCGTCAACGATGTTGACAGTTAACGTGGCACATACCCTTCCGACCACTTCTCCCCAACCATTATGCACTTCAAAGCTAAGGTCAAAAGAGTTACTCATTATTTCCTGAAAAGCATACTTAAACCAGTCAACAAAACATTGGTGAGAACATAGGTTTATATCCTAACAAAATATTTTGTTGATGCAACAATTACAACCAAACCTGCTCACAACATAATCATACTGTCACGAAATAATTCACAAAATCAGATAATATTACATCTCAACCCTCATTCGGTTAGGTGTAGGAAAATAGCAGCAACACTCATCCTGTTGGTGCAAATATTCTCCTAAGTAGCGCTACTAATATTATCAGACGGTTCCTCATTCGAACTAATGGTTGTATCACAAATGACAGTAAGTCTCAAAATATTTTCAAAATAATACATCAACGTAATCAGTATACTTTTTCCCCCAAAACTTTACAAATACCAAACGGGTTGAAAATGGGGCTATGAATCTCACCGTGTCTCCAAACTTGAACCTATAAAATAGTTCACAGTATCAGACAAAATTTTCTTTAAAACTTTTAGAACCTCAGATGTAAGTATCTTTTGGAAGTTCAGCTATACAAGAAATGTTATCACAAAATTTCCAACAATAATTTATTATACATAAGTATTTAAAATTTAGTCCAAAGTCTCCATAAATCATCAAAATTACTTACGATTATCCAAAAATTACCAACAATTACAGTACAGAATATTATTACAGTAGTTAGTAACATCTCATAAATTTTATAACATTTAACTCCCAACAGATTGTTTTTTGAAATTTTTATAATATTCCCGTAATTGATTAAAAATAGAATCTGTAATTGATAAATTCTCAAAATTTTTTAAACAGTTCCCTATATAGAATAAAACATCAAGTAAATATATCAAGGTCTAACTCGTAGCAGATCAGATTCTATAAATTTTACAATATTCTTTAATATTTAGTAAAAATAGTTATATAACTCCAAAAATTATGAAATTTATATATTCTGTATATCCAGATTTAGTATTATATCCCTGATTTTCTCAGAATTTTTTATTTACTTTAATTATTTATTCTGATTTTTCTACTACAGAACACATAAAAATTCATATCTTAATTATCATAAGGAAATAAATTCTAAAATAATTCCAGAGACTTTTATACTCCAAAAGGATCACTTTGTGAATTATCAGAATTTTCTCGGATTATTTATATTTTTGATATTTTCTTTATTTCATATTTAAATAAATTTGTATAAATTGTTTCACTTATCAAAATTTTGTCAAAATATCCAGAAAAATATTTCAGTATATAAATAAAGATTTTTCAATGTTTATTCTCACAATTGCATTTGTTTAATATTTTACTAGATTTTTCTTAATAATTTCAAGATTTAATCTTTGTAAATTAAATATCCTTTTATCACAAGTTTTCTGAGTTTGTAACTCATACTTGTGAAAGGAACTTAATACTTCCAATTTGGTGTTTGAATACCAAAACTAATTATATATGTTTTGCACATAGTAACAAGTATAAAGGTTAATGAACTCACCTTTTAGTGGGTTTTTGGCTGCTTTAAACCGAGAGGAAGGCTGTAATGGTGAGGATCGTAGCTAGTGATGATCTAATTCTTCTAAATGGTGGTGTATGTTGTGTTTGTTGAAAACACATAGGTAACAAAGTTATAGATGTTTTTTGATTACTAGTTTAACAGTTTTAGTGTGTGATTGGCTTTATTTGTGTAATGGTTGAAGTAAAGTGATAGGTATTATGATGATATAACTGTTGTAAGTGGTGTTTGTTTGTGGTGGTTTGTATGTAAACGTTGTGTGGTGGAGGTCTGGTTGGTGTTGATGTGTGTCTAAGGTGGTTTGTTGTGGTGTTGTGGTGTGTTGTGTTTGTGTGTGGTGTGTAGGTGTGAAGGTCTGATGGAGTGAGTTGAGCTGGATTAGCTTTGTGTGTTGTGGTGTTTGTGTAGCAATGGTGTTGGTTATTCGGGAGACTAGAGTTGGAATTAGTTTGATTGTGGTGTGAATGTCAAGGTTCCGAGAGCCTTAAAGGGGCATGGGTCGGTTGTAGTGTGGTGACTCATCAAGGAGTCTATAACTAGCTTAGTGAGTCAATGAGGGAGGTGGCGGTTTCTAAAGCCCTTAATCCGAGAGAATGCCACATCTATGTTTTTGTGATGATTATAGGTAGGCTAGGTGGCGGTTTAGAGGAGGCTATAGTGGAGGCTATAGTGGGAAAGCAAGGTTGCTTGGTCAACATAGGATCTAGGTGGCATAATAGGTTGTGTGGTGGTGGTTTCGGGTGGTGGTATGGGGTATTGGTTCGGGTGGTGGTTTGGTGGTGTTAACCGAAAGTGGTTTCAAGTGGTATGGTGTTTTTGGTTTAGTATTAGCTTTAGGTTTTTAGTTAGGATTTGGTTATGTTTTGTTTTAGTTTTGATTTCCTTAATATGTATATACATACATATATATGTATTTATAGATATACTACATGCATACGTAAGTGAACATATATTCATGTCTTTGCATGAATAGAATACACATATATGTACATGTTAACATATATGTATGCAACCATACAAAAGTTTCCATATATATATATTCATGCATGCGTGAGTTCCCAACATATATATAAGCATGCATACGTAAAATTTAGGGGTGTATGTGTGAATTTCGGGTATATAAACATACCTGCATACGTGAATTTCTAATATATATGCATGCATGTAAACATGCATACGTACATTCCATAATTATATATATATACTAGACATAATATTCATGTGATTGTAACATAAATATAATCGTAATATTATAATAAAGATTTTAGGGTTGTCACATTCTCCCCCCGTTAAAGAATTTCGTCCCGAAATTCCTTGGAGTGTGGTTTGGAAGCTTAAATGATTATTACCTCTGAATAGATGGGGGTATTTCTTCTTGATTTCATCTTCTCTTTCCCAGGTGTATTCTGGTCCTCTCTTTGCATTCCACTTAATTTTCACTATGGGAATTTACTTTTTCTTAACTTCTTATTTCTTTCCCTACGATGGCTATTGGTTCTTCCCAAAATGAAGTTTCTTATCTACTTTGATTTCTTGAATTGGTACCTCTAAGGTTTCATCGGTTAGAATTTCTTGAGGTTTGACACATGAAAGGTATTGTGTACTTCACTTAATTCTTGAGGTAATTCCAACTTATATGCTACAGGACCAATTCTATCAATGATCTTAAATGGACCAATGTACCTAGGGTTTAACTTACTAGATTTTCCAAACCGAAAGATTCCTTTAGAGGGAGATATCTTCAGATAGACTCTGTCTTCAATTTGAAATTCCAATGGTTTTATTCGTTTGTCCGTATAACTTTTCTGTCGACCACGAGCTGCTTTCAACCAGTTTTTAATCTCAGTGATCTTATCTGTGGTTTCTTGGATTAGTTCAGGACCTATGAGTTGTCTATCACCAACTTCATTCCAGCACAGAGGTGATCTACATTTTCTTCCAATCAGAGCTTCAAATGGAGCTAACCCAATACTAGTATGATAACTGTTATTGTATGAAAATTCTATTAAGGGTAAGTGACTGTCCCAATTTCCACCAAAATCTATAGCACAAGCCCTTAACATATCTTCTAGAGTTTGTATTGTTCTTTCACTCTGACCATCAGTCTGCGGATGATAGGCTGTACTTAAATTTACTTGGATTCCTAAGGCTTTTTGTAAAGTTTGCCAGAACCTAGAAGTAAATCTACTATCTCTATCTGATATAATGGATACAGGTATTCCATGTCTGGACATAATTTTTTTATGTAAATTCTTGCTAATCTCTCAATCTTATAGTCTTCTCGTATAGGTAAGAAATGAGCTGACTTAGTTAGTCTATCCACTATAATCCAAATTGTGTCGTATCCATTTCTTGTCCTGGGTTGCTTAGTTATGAAGTCCATTGTAATTTGATCTCATTTTCATTCTGGAATTTCTGGTTGCTGCAGGTATCCTGAAGGTTTTTGATATTCAGCTTTTATTCTTGAGCAGATATCACATTGTTCTACAAATTCTCCGACTAATTTTCATACCTAGCCACCAGTATTGGCTTTTCAAGTCTTTGTACATTTTATTGTTTCCAGGATGCACAGAGTATCTCGACTTATGAGCTTCTTGCAGTATAGTTGTTCTAATTATGTTGTTGTCGAGTATCCAGATCTTCCTTTAAATCTCAAAATTCCATCAGCTTCCTCTTTCACGTCTTTTAATTGTCCTTTTAGTTTTAACATATCTTTTTGTTGAGCCTCCCGAATTTGACTTAAAAAATCTAAACGTAGTTCCATTTTCATAGCACGTACCCGTAAAGGTTTGGTTCTTTCCATCCTACTTAAAGCATCAGCAACTACATTTGCCTTACCGGGATGATACTTAATTTCACAATCGTAATCACTTAGTAGTTCTACCCATCTTCTTTGCCTCATATTTAACATCTTTTGATCAAAGATATGTTGCAGACTTTTGTGATCCATATATATTATACACTTAGTTCCATATAAATAATGTCTCCAAATTTTCAGTACAAATACTACAGCTCCTAATTCTAAGTCATGGGTGGTATAATTCTTTTCACTGCCTCTAAGTTGTCTGGATGCATATGCAATTACTTTGTCTTTTTGCATTAAAACACATCCAAAACTTTGACGAGATGCATCACAATATACTACAAAATATCTGTTCCTTCTGGTAAAGCTAATATGGGTGCACTACATAACTTACTTTTGAGAAGTTCAAATGCTTCATTTGTTTTTTCTCCCCATACATACTTTCTATCTTTTGGGGTCAATTCTGTCAACGGTTGAGCTATTCTTGAGAAGTTTTCTATAAATCTTCTGTAATATCCTGCTAAACCTAAGAATTGTCGTATTTCAGTTGGGGTTTTTGGAATTTCCCATTTCTTAACTGCCTCGATCTTGCTGGATCAACCTGAATCCCATTCTGGTTAACTATATGTCCTAGAAATTGTACTTCTCTTTTCCAAAATTCACATTTTAAGAATTTTGCATATAATCTTTCCTTTTGAAGTAATTCCAAAGTTAACCTCAGGTGTTGTTCGTGGTCTTCTTATTTTTAGAATAGATCAGGATGTCATCTATGAAGATTATAACAAACTTATCCAAATATGATTTACATACTCTATTCATTAAATCCATAAATACTGCTAGAGCATTGATTAACCCAAATGGCATTACAAGGAATTCGTAATGTCCGTACCTAGTTCTGAATGCAGTTTTAGAAATATCGTCTTCTTGTACTCTTAATTGATGATATCCAGATCTTAAATCTATTTTCGAGAAATAACTAGATCCTTGTAATTGGTCAAACAAATATCAATTCTGGGGAGAGGATACCTATTCTTTATGGTAACCTTATTGAGTTCCCTATAGTCGATACACATTCTAAAAGTTATCTTTCTTTTTAACAAACAGAACCGGTGCCCCAAGGTGATACACTAGGATGTATAAATCCTTTATCTAATAACTCTTGTAATTGGGTCATTAGTTCTTTCATTTCAGTTGGTGCTAGACGATAGGGTGCTTTGGCAATAGGGGTTGTTCCTGGTATTAATTCTATTTTAAATTCGACCTGACGAGGGGGTGGTAATCCAGGTAATTCATCAGGAAAAAATCAGAATATTCATTTATAACAGGAATATTTTCCAAATTTTCCTTATCAAGTTTTTTATCAACTATGTGAGCCAAGAAAGCTAAACATTTCTTATTTAAGCATTTTTGTACTTTTTCACAAGAAATCAGTTTCACAATATTATTTGGTCTATCACCATATATGCAGAGAGTTTTGTCTTCCTTAATCAAAGGAATCTTATCATTTTCTTATAACAAATGATTTCAGCATGATTTTTACTTAACCAATCCATTCCTACTATGATATAAATTCTCCTAACTTAATAGGTATCAGATTTATATCAAAACAATATTCATCTAAATTCAGAATGCAATTAGAAATTATTTCATCAGCTTCTATTATTTTACCGTCGGCTAATTCTATCACATAGCTGTCACTTAATTTCTCAGATGTTAAACTAAGTAATGGTCTAAAAGTGTTTGAAACGAAAATACGAGTTGCTTCTGTATCAAATAACACTTTTGCGTACTGGTTATTGATAAGGAACGTACCCGTTACTACTTCTGGTTCATGACGAGCTTCATCAGCTTGTATCACGAAAGCCCCTCCACAGGGGTTGTTCTGGTTAGTTGCAGCCTTGCCCTTTCGTTGTGGACACTCATTACGAAAATGGTTTTCACTTCCACACTGAAAGCAGATTGTTTTAGGGTTGGTAGGATTTTCGCAGTCTCGAAAAATGTGCCCCTTCTTTTTGCAGTTGTAGCAAACCACTGTCATACAGTTTCCTATATGATATCTTTGACAGATATTACAATGTGGTAGTTTATCCACTTTCTTCCCCTGAGCTGTTCCCAAGAAGTTTCTTAGTGGAGGTCAGGTTACTCTTTTCTGGGAACTTTCTCCAAATCTTCTTCCAGAGTGGTTTTCAGTCCATTTCCTTTTCTCTTCTGCCTGTGGGTGACTTAATTATCCATTTCTTATCATCTCATCTGTAAGACTTCCTGACAAGATTACTGCTTCTTGGAAGGTTTTGGTTCTTGCAGATTTTACTAATCATCTTATTTGTGGTACTAGTCCCCAAATATACCTTCCTATCCTTTTTGATTCCGGGGTTATCAGATGTGGTACTAACCTGGATAGTTCATTATACCTATCAGTATATTCCCGGTATGCAGCTCCTTTCATTTCTAATGCTAAGAATTCAGCCTCTAATTTTTCTATTTCATTATAAGGGCAGTATTTCTCTATCACTAGATTTTTAAATTACTCCCAAGTCATCCCATTCATAACATTTCTACCCGTAGTATGTACCTCCATTTTCCACCAGGATTGTGCCTCTCCTTTTAAGGAATGCGAAGCAAATAGTGTCTTGAAGTTTTCAACACAGTTACTGATTTCCAAAACTCCTTCCATTTCATCTAGCCATCTTAAAGCTTGTACAGCTCCTCCTCTTCCATCGAATTCCCGGGGTCTGCAAGACATGAAGGTCTTGTAAGAACATCCCTTTGAGATTCCATTCAGAGTTTCTTCTTCCTATTGCCCATCTGTGTTAATATTTTCAAGTTCTATTGGTGGGTGTGCGGTGGTTCCAAAATTTAAATTTGTTGGAGTTGGGTTATCAAGGTAGGTAAGGTATCTTCTATTTGTTGGGCTACTATATAAGAGATCCTATCATTTTCAGTGTTGACGGGTGTTTCTTCCTCAAGTCTGGTTCTGGGTCGTCCCACTCGAGCTGTTCTTCGGACAGACTGAGTGTTTCTTTTTGGCGGTATGATTCACTATAGTGAATTTCAATATTAGTATCATAGATAAATATCTTAACACAAAAATCATTTTAACACATATCAAATAAATATGTTAACACAAAAGTACATATAATTAAGCTCTTATTTCTTTTATTCTAGAGAGTTAGACTATAATCTTTTAGTTTCTGCGAATCCACTTCCATATCCTGGTGAAGATACTTTTCTTGGGTGTCTTGAGCTTTTTGATGTCCTTCTGGATTTTCCAGATTCCTAGATGTTTTTCTTAAGTTTTCTAAGAGTTTGTCGAGCTGTCTTCACCTGATCCAACTCTTGTCTTTTAGTGACCTTATCTTTATCTTCGAAGGAATCAGAAGGTTGTATTTCTACACCTCAGCTTGGTTGGTTCTAAACTTGTGTCCACGTTGTATCTTTTCCTATGAGTCTTAATTGTATATCCTCCCACGTGTACTGGTGCACGTTGAACATAAAATTTTGATTTATTCTCCACTTCTGTTGGAAGAACATCCATAGCCTGTTGAGGTTCTGGTTCATGTGTTATTTCCTTACAATTGCTATGGTCTGGATATTCGGAAGGGTCGGTCTCGTAGTGGTAACTATCTGAATTCATAACTGCACAAATTTCTTAATAATATTTCACAAAATGGTTAGTCAAATAATTATTAAAACTTTGTTAGAATCTTAATCATAAAATCATAGAATTTCACATAATACACATAATTCACATAAAATCATAAAATTATATAAAGTAATTCTAAGTATATTTTGAGCTTATGGTTATAGTCTAGTTATTTTCTTAAAAATAACTAATTCCCTATAACCAATGGCTCTGATACCAACCTGTCACATCCCGACGGAAGCGTGAAAAATACGGTTCCGGTGTGACTCGTTCGATCAGAGTGCATTAATTATAGCGGAGAAAATAATAAACATATACACTTAAAACAATAAAGTAGGACATGCATTAATTTATAATATTCGAGATTACATCTTATAAATAAGTTTCCAAAATTAGATATAATCTTTCTACAACCTGATTAACTACTGCATGTCTTCAGATACGGTGGAAGTGTGCGTCAACGTACACACTGCCGTCAACGATGTTGACAGTTAACGTGACACGTACCCTTCCGACCACTTCTCCCCAACCATTATGCACTTCAAAGCTAAGGTCAAAAGAGTTACTCATTTTTGAAAAAAAGCATACTTAAACCAGTCAACAAAACGTTGGTTCTCCAATATAGGTTTATATCTCAACAAAAATATTTTGTTGATGCACCAATTACAACTAAACCTGCTCACAACATAATCATACTGTCACAAAATAATTCACAAAATTAGATAATATTACATCTCAACCCTCATTCGGTTAGATGCAGGAAAATAGCAGCAACACTCATCCTGTTGGTGCAAATATTCTCCTAAGTAGCGCTACTAATATTATCAGACGGTTCCTCATTCGAACTAATGGTTGTTTCACAAATGACAGTAAGTCTCAAAATATTTTTAAAATAATACATCAACGTAATCAGTATACTTTTTCCCCCAAAACTTTACAAATACCAAAAGGGTTGAAAATGAGGCTATGAATCTCACCGTGTCTCCAAACTTGAACCTATAAAATAGTTCACAGTATCAGACAAAATTTTTCTTTAAAACTTTTAGAACCTCAGATGTAAGTATCTTTTGAAAGTTCAGCTATACCAGAAATGTTATCACAAAATTTCCAACAAATAATTTATTATACATAAGTATTTAAAATTTAGTCCAAAGTCTCCATAAATCATCAAAATTACCTACGGTTATCCAAAATAACCAAAATTTTACAGAATATTATCTCAGTAGTTAGTAACATCTAATAAATTTTATAACATTTAACTCCCAACAGATTGTTTTCTGAATTTTTATAATATTCCTATAATTGATTAAAAATAGCTTCTGTAATTGATAAATTCTCAAAATTTTATAAACAGTTCTTTATATAAAATAGAACATCAAGTAAATATATCAAGGTCTAACTCATAGCACATCAGATTCTGTAAATTTTACAATATTCTTTAATGTTTAGTAAAAATAGTTATATAACTCCAAAAATTATGAAATTTATATATTCTATAGATCCAGATTTAATATATATCCCTGATTTTCTCAGAATTTATTATTTACTTTAAGTATTTATTCTGATTTTACTACTACAGAACATATAAAAATTCATATCTTAATTATAATAAGGAAATAAATTCTGAAATAAATACTCTAAAAGGATCACTCTGTGAATTTATCAGAATTTTCTCGGATTTATTTCTATTTTGATATTTTATTTATTTTCATTATTTAAAATAATTTGTATAAATTGTTTCACTAATCAAATTTTATCAAAATTTCCAGAACAATATTTCTGTATATAAATAAAGATTTATCAATGTTTATTTCCATAATTGTATTTGTTTAATATTTTACTAGATTTTTCTTAATAATTTCAAGATTTAATCTTTGTAAATTAAAATATCCTTTTTATCACAAGTTTTCTGAGTTTTTGTAACTCATTACTTGTGATTAAGGAACTTAAAATACTTCCAAGGTTGTTTTTGGTGTTTGAATACCAAAACTAATTATATATGTTTTTTGGTTGGCTTTGAACCGAGAGGGATGGCTGTGAAAGTGGTGAGGATCGTAGCTAGTGATGATAGTTCTCCAAAGGTGGTGTTTGGCTTCGGTGGTGTTGGTAATGGTGTGCGATGGTGGTGTGGTTGTTGTTTGTTTGTGGAAACCGAGAGGTGAGAGGGACAGAAAGATGGTGATTGAGTGGTGGTGCTGGAGCTGGTTGTGGTTGTTGGTTGTTTGTGTAGGAGCCGAGGGAGGAAGAAGCAAGGGTGATGGTGTTGTTTGTGATGAGATCGAGAGACTAAGATTGTGGTGTGTGAATGTCCAAAGGTTCCGAGAGCCTTAAAGGGTTCATGGGTCGGTTTGTAGTGTGGTGACTCATCAAGTTGTCTATAACTAGCTTAGGTGAGTCAATGAGGGAGGTGGCGGTTTCTAGAGCCCTTAATCCGAGAGAATGCCACATCTATGTTTTTGTGATGATTATAGGTAGGCTAGGTGGCGGTTTAGAGGAGGCTATAGTGGGAAAGCAAGGTTGCTTGGTCAACATGGGGATCTAGGTGGCATAATAGGGTTGTGTGGTGGTGGTTTCGGGTGGTGGTATGGGGTATTGGTTTCGGGTGGTGGTTTGGTGGTGTTAACCGAAAGTGGTTTCAAGGTGGTATGGTGTTTTTGGTTTTGTATTAGCTTTAGGTTTTTAGTTAGGATTTTGATTATGTTTTGTTTTAGTCTTGATTTCCTTAATATGTATATACGTACATATTATGTATTATAGATATACTACATGCATACGTAAGTGAACATATATTCATGTCTTTGCATGAATAGAATACACATATATGTACATGTTAAACATATAGTATGCAACCATACAAAAGTTTCCATATATGTAAGCATGCATACGTAAAATTTGGAGGTGTATGTGTGAATTTCGGGTATATAAACATAACTGTATACGTGAATTTCTAATATATACGCATGCATGCAAACATGCATACGTACATTCCATAATAATATATATACTAGACATAATATTAATGTGATTGTAACGTAGATATAATCGTAATATTATAATAAGATTTTAGGGTTGTCACAACTACCAATGTGTATAACAGGAATTAGAATGTATTGATCGAGAAATGAAACAAAAATGTATATAGGATTACCCTTGTATCATCAAAGCAGCCACGAACCATAGTTAGGTTACCTGCAAATGGTATCACATGCTAAGAGCATAAATCTCCAAATCAGAATATAAATAAATATTTACACATAATAAATATTTGTTTTGAAACAGAGGAATATTAGAATTTATCAACCAATTAGATCAGATACTTCAAGCATGCCATAGTTACCTGCAAATGTTAGAACATAAATCTACAAATCAGAAACAGGTCATATAAGCAAATTAAGTTTTATACATATATAATAGATATTTACTTTGAAAGAGAGAATATTAGAATTTATCACCAATTCGATCAGATACTCCAACAACTCCATCAGGAGGTAGCTTATAGGAGGGGCAATAATCACAATCACTACTGGATGATAAGATGGATATCTCCGGTATGACAAAAGGGAAAACGTACAATCGCCATTAGATGTCAATTTCACAGAATTTATCAAAAGTCCAGTTGCAGGGGAGATATGATGTTGGCAGAAACAGAAGAATAACTATAAGAAAAGAATAATGATACAACACATAAACTAGCCAAAATGAGTGCATAGTCTAGATCAGCAAGGCAAAAATACAAACATACAAACCCAATACCTAGGGTCACAGCCCATCTAGAAAGCAAAGTGAGTAGATTATTTCATTAATTCTTAATATTACTGAATTTAAGATATTCATATGCCAACCAAGATATAATCCATGAAAGGTAAAAGAATAGGATCAGCTAATGATATATCATAATACCCTCCAGTAGTTCTTGTTGACTTGAGAGTCTGGAGTAAACTTCTTCTGTTGTTGCTTGAGCCCAAAAGCGTAGAATGCAGCGGCACTACTATCTCCAAGTTATGGACACTATCAAGCAGATACAAGATATTATGTTAAATATGATCATATAATATACTAGGGTGGTTGTAAGTCTGATAGTGTTCTGATGAGAGTGTCACAGGTGATAATTTCAAAATGGTATATAAAGTATTGAAAGGGTACCTGGTTGCATCAATGTTCATATGGTCGAATGATCCATTAAAAGTCAACTGACAGATGAATAAAGATGGAGGGAAATAAGAATGAGTACTAAAAGAGTGAAGAAATCATTAGAACCCAAAGACATTATGACATGAAACTAATCATACCACTTGATAGTTGCTGCTGCAGCAGACAAGCCGAGATAATATTGCTTGTACGTAGTAAGCATCCAAACCAAGAGCAGAAGGTTAATTCTTTAGCAGCTAGACTTTTTACTAGCACAGAAATACATTGCATAAGTAGCAGAAATACCAATAACAGCAATTAGAATGTATTGATCGAGAAATGAAACAAAAATGCATATAGGATTACCGATAATTGTATCATCAAAGCAACCACGAAGCATAGTCAGGTTACCTGCAAATGTTATGGATCACATGCTAAGAACATAAATCTCCAAATCAGAATATAAAGAAATATTTACAGATAATAGATATTTGCTTTGAAACAGAGGAATAATAGAATTTACCAACCAATTGGATGAGATACTCCAAGCATGGCATAGTTACCTGCAAATGTTAGAACATAAATCTCCAAATCATCAGAAACGTAGAGATCATATAAGCAAATTAAGTTTTACACACACATATATGATAGATATTTGCTTTGAAAGAGAGGAATATTGGAATTTATCAACCAATTCGATCAGATCACTACTGGATGATAAGATGGATATCTCCGGTGTGACAAAGGGAAAACGTACGTACAATCGCCATTAGATGTGAATTTATTTCACAGAGTTGATCAAAAGTGCAGTTGCAGGGGAGATATGATGTCGGCAGAAACAGAAGAATATATAACAGATGTTTTAGGAATCGAGTGGAGATTATATGTATGTATGTATGTATGTATGTATGTATGTGTATGTATGTATGTATGTATGTATGTATGTATGTATGTATCAGATGTTTCGATCTTCGCCATACATCATATCATATCGATCGTTGCCCTAATTTCAATCAACTGTGATGCGCATATGTATGTATGTATGTCTACAGATCGATTCACTATAGACACAAAGTGAATAAGGAGGATTGACAGGTAATTAACAAACGATGATACCTCGTTGAAGCTTGATCGCTGTAAAGTCCTTAAAAACGATCGATCTCACTTCGTTTGAATTGTTGCACTTGATAATACGCGAAGACGGGTGTGCGAGTTGAATTAATCAACCGAGAGAACAAAACATTAAGCACAATATCATTGTAATACAAATATATATATCACGTGTCGAATGATTACAATGATAATCGATATAAAATCGATCTCACCCGAAGGTGGAAAATCACAAAAGTGATCTGCTCGACTTTGAGCGAAAAACAAACAAATAATTGAAACTCTCGGTTGAAATAAGAAATAAATGGCACACACTTCACAGTGCACACATGCACATATATATATATACATGTAGACATTTCGCATACATGCACTTTTCGTTCCAACTTTGCAACTTGCATGTGGTCCCCATTCCAACTTTGCAACTTGCATATACTTGTCGCATGCATGTTTTCAGGAATTTGTTGCACACGTGGATCCCACTTTCACTTCCATGACTTTATTCCTTTTTTTTTGCCAGATTTCGCATGCATATAATCTTTTTTCATTGTCGCGCGATCTGTGTCAACATGCATGTTGTCGCATGCATGTTGTTGTGCGAAATGATATCACGCGAACCGCAAGTTGTTCATCGAGTATGTGTTAAAACGATATTGTAATCCAACTGATTTGTCCCTTACAATCTCCCCCTTGGATTATGATATCGTTTTGTATTTAAACACAACTTGAATCTTCAAAAAACCTTTTGGAAGGAAGGTTCTCGCAAAAGCGGATATTGAATTGGACACAACTTGTAAGCTTCAAATCTTCATAAAATCATCCAACTCGATTTGAATTCTTGTGTGTTCTCGTTTCGGATTGAACCTTGATGAAACCGGATAGACTTTCAACTTGTTTAACGTCCTCGAACGGAAGATCATGGAATAATGATCCGTTGTATCAAGAGCAACACCTTGCTCTGATACCAAATGTAAAGTCCTTAAAAGCGATCGATCTCACTTCGTTTGAATTGTTGCACTTGATAATACGCGAAGACGGGTGCGCGGTTTGAATGAATCAACCGAGAGAACAAAACATTCAGCAAAAAATCATTGTAATTCAAATCTATATACGTTGTCGAATGATTACAATGAAAATCGATACTAGATCGATCTCACCGCAGGTGGAAATCACAAACTCGTGATCTGCTCAACATGAGCGAAAACTACACAAGATAAATTGCACTCTCGGTTGATTTTGGAATTAAAGTTGCACACTTTCACAAGTACACACATGCATATATATATAGTTGCTTCTCCACTTTGTCGCATGCATGCATATTTACTACTTTTCGCATTGCATGCTTGTCGCATGCTTCACTTTATTCCAAGAGAATTATTGCATACGTGGACTTCCACTTTTCATCCCTATTTTCGTATGCAATGTTTCACAAGTGGACCACTTTTCAGCTTTATATGTCGCATGCATGTTTTCAGGAATTTGTTGCACACGTGGATCCCACTTTCCATTAAAGACTTTATTTGCATTTCGCATGGAGATTTCACATGCATATAATCTTTTTCTCATTGTCGCGCGATCTGTGTCAACATGCATGTTGTCGCATGCATGTTGTTGTGCGAAATGATATCACGCGAACCGCAAGTTGTTCATCGAGTATGTGTTAAAACGATATTGTAATCCAACTGATTTGTCCCTTACAATCTCCCCCTTGGATTATGATATCGTTTTGTGTTTAAAAACGACTGAATCTTCAACAAAACCTTTCTATTGAAGGTTCTCGCATTAGCGGATAGATGAAACAACTTTTCAATAAACCTTTCTCAATGAAGGTTCTCGCACACGCGGAAATTTGACTTTGATGCAACAACTTTTGAGCTTCAAATCTTCATAAGATCATGCAACTAAGTCACTTGAGCATTTACACAAACACTTGGTGTGCGGTCTACAACTTGGAACTTGTTTAACGTCTTCGAACGGAAGATCGCGGAATAATGATTCGTTGTATCAAGAGCAACACCTTGCTCTGATACCAATTGTAAAGTCTTTAAAAGCGATCGATCTCACTTCGTTTGAATTGTTGCACTTGATAATATGCGAAGACGGGTGCGCGAATTGAATGAATCAACCGAGAGAACAATACATTAAGCACAATATCATCGTAATTCACATGTATATATCACGTGTGAATGATTACAATGAAAATCGATATAAAATCGATCTCACCCGAAGGTGGAAAATCACAAAACTATGATCTGCTCAACTTGGGCGAAAAACAAAATATACATTGAGCTCTCGGTTGTAATAAATGGCACACACACGTTAAATGAACTCGCATGCACATATATATACATTCATAAAACAACTCGCATGCACATATATATATACATTCATAAAACAACTCGCATGCATATGTGTCAGATCCACCAAACTTTGTTTTCGCATAGCACTTTCTTTGTCGCGTGCTTCAAATGACAAAAGTGAATTTAATGTCCACGTGTATCCCACTATCTATTGCCTGCATTAATAGAATTCCACTTTGTCACATGCACATGCATGCGATTCGCATAGCATGTCTTAACAACCATGCATTATTGATTCCACTACCTTGTATTCCTTTTATTTATTCAATAATGCTCCACTTTCGCATGCAAGCAATTCTTTTCTTCAGTTGTCGCGCGAATGCATATTGTCGCATTGCATGTGGTTCCAACCGAGATTTTGCATGTTGCATGCTTTATTCATTTTCGCATGCAGCTTAGCTTCTCGCGACTTTGTTGCACGCGACCAACAACGATATTGTAATCCAAATATTTTGTCCCTTACAATCTCCCCCTTGGATTATGATATCGTTTTGTGTTTAAAAACAACTGACTCTTCAACAAAACCTTTTGGAAGGAAGGTTCTCGCAAAAGCGGATATTGACTTGGACACAACTTGTAAGCTTCAAATCTTCATAAAATCATCCAACTCGATTTGAATTCTTGTGTGTTCTCGGTTTCGGATTGAACCTTGATGAAACGGATAGACTTTCAACTTGTTTAACGTCCTCGAACGGAAGATCGCGGAATAATGATCCGTTGTATCAAGAGCAACACCTTGCTCTGATACAAATGTAAAGTCTTTAAAAGCGATCGATCTCACTTCGTTTGAATTGTTGCACTTGATAATATGCGAAGACGGGTGCGCGAATTGAATGAATCAACCGAGAGAACAATACATTAAGCACAATATCATCGTAATTCACATGTATATATCACGTGTTGAATGATTACAATGAAAATCGATATAAATCGATCTCACCCGAAGGTGGAAAATCACAAAACTGTGATCTGCTCAACTTGAGCGAAAAACAAAATATACATTGAGCTCTCGGTTATAATAAATGGCACACACTTTCGCAAGCACACACATGCATATATATATAGTTGCTTCTCCACTTTGTCGCATGCATGCATATTTACTACTTTTCGCATTGCATGCTTGTCGCATGCTTCACTTTATTCCAAGAGAATTATTGCATACGTGGACTTCCATTTTTCATCCCTATTTTCGTATGCAATGTTTCACAAGTGGACACTTTTCAGCTTTATATGTCGCATGCATGTTTTCAGGAATTTGTTGCACACGTGGATCCCACTTTCCATTGAAGACTTTATTTGCATTTCGCATGGAGATTTCGCATGCATATAATCTTTTCTTCATTGTCGCCCGATCTGTGTCAACATGCATGTTGTCGCATGCATGTTGTTGTGCGAAATGATATCACGCGAACCGCAAGTTGTTCATCGAGTATGTGTTAAAACGATATTGTAATCCAACTGATTTGTCCCTTACAATCGCTCTCCTGGCCCGTATCTCCATTAACGTTCACCTTCTGATGAAACTCTCTCTCTCTCTCTCTTACCAGTGGTTGTGTTGTGTTGTGTTGTGTTGTGTTGTGTTGTGTTGTGTTGGTTGTGTTGTGTTGTGTTGTGTTGTGTTGTGTTGTTTGTGTTGTGGTTTGTGTTGTTTTGTTTGTGTTGTGTTGTGTTGTGTTGTGTTGTGTTGTGTTGTGTTGTGTTGTGTTGTGTTGTGTTGTGTTGTGTTGTTGTGTTGTGTTGTTTTGTTTGATTGTGTTCTTCATTTCGTATTATATAAGCAGAACCTCAACGGCTAATTGCGTTTCAGGATCTCCCCCGGATACGCAATCATTCCTCGCACAGTCCGTCTTTTCATTTGATTCGAGATCTTCCGGAATCCCAACACCAATATTTCACTCATGCCCCGCCCCTTAAAAAATAAATACCAACAACAATTACATAATCAGTTTTTCATTACTAGTCATAATAATAATAATTAATAATAATAATAATAATATAAAAATAATAATAATAATAATATAATAATAATAATAATAATAATAATATAATAATAATAATAATAATAATTTTAAAATATAATATTATCAAGTCAATTTTATAATATTAATATTATAACTATTGTCATTATAGTTTTACTAGTATTATTTGTCGTTTTTGCGGATGTCGGGTTTGAATTAAATCTGTATTAAAAACTTATGTAGAAAAATAATACATCGCAACGTTACTTTCGGAATTTCAAAAAATATTACGTTGATTTAAAAATAAATAAAAATTTTTGTATATTACATGAATAAATTTTGAATAAAATCTATACCAAATGAAAAATCTCATAACGGTGTGTTCAGAATTTTTTAAAACAAACAATATAGATGTGAGAAATATGGTGTAATAATGTATAAATGTGAAAGGTAGGAAAAATTAAATATATATTCACGTCTTCTTGAAAAAAAAGGAGTTATTAGCTTGGAATATGCATTTAGTTAGTTCAAATAATAATTAGAGATATGTTTAAAAAATTATCTACTCAACTAAATGGTTGGTGATTGTACTCTTATATTAGGAGAACTAATTTTATCTAGGTGGGTTTTTAAAAAGTTTTATATCAAATTTGTTTCCTTCCAACTTTGTTGTTAGTTTGATTTGAGGTATTAAGTATTTTCTTTAAGAGAGTTCCGTATCTCATGAAGGCCTGCATGCATTGCGACGCGCTACACCAAAAAAAAAAAAGTTTTAAAGCCTCAAAACTTTATCACAAAAACAAAAATCTTTAAGTAAACTCATCTCACGGGTGTGACGGTGGCATTAAACCTTGGGAAAAACTGGCGTCATATAACATTGTTTAACCATATAATTCATCTAAACATACTAATTTATTTATTTAACCATAGAACCATACAAATTTTATTTCTTTTATCTCAATAAGCATGTTAAATCAAATTCTACGTATATAACCATGACTACGTTATGTTTTGTGCGTTCGTATGTGTGTGTCTTAATTTTTACAAATCAAATACATAGTTAAAAAATAACATAAATAACTCAATAAATAAACACATAAACAAAAACAAATACGAGAAATTTCAAGTATGAATATAACAATTAAAGATTATTTATGCTTATCTGTTTCAAGTATGAATATAATAATTAATATATTCACGTCTCTTGAAAAAAGGAGTTATTAGCTTTGGAATATGCATTTAGTTGGTTCAAATAATAATTTGAGAATCTGTTTAAAAATAATCTACTCAGCTAAATTGTTGGTGGTTGTACTCTTATATTAGGAGAAGTTTTGCCTAGGCGGGTTTTTAAAAAGTTTTATATCAAATTTGTTTCCTGCCATAACTTTGTTGTTAGTTTGATTTGATGTATTAAGTATTTTGTTTAGAGAGTTTCGTGTTCTCATGATAACTAGCAAGAGGCCTGCGTGCATTGTGGCGCGCTACAACACAAAAAATAAATACCAGCAATTACATAATCAATTTTTCATTACTAATAATTATAATAAATAATAATAATAATAATATAATAATAATAATAATAATAATAATAATAATAATAATAATAATAATATATTCCCCTGTTTAAATATAATATTATCAAGTTATGTAGGGGTGTAAACGAGCCGAGCCGAGCCCGAGCTCGCTAAGGCTCGAGCTCGACTCGTTTTGGTTTTAGGAAGCTCGAGCTCGAGCTCGGCTCGTTTATAGTTTTATTTATAAAGCTCGAGCTCGACTCGTTAGAAAATTTTCAAGCTCGAGCTCGGCTCGAGCTCGGCTAGTTTATTGTTAATATATTAAATTTTATTTTTTATTATTACTTTTATAATATTTATAAGCATACTTTTTATATATAACACAAATATATTATTTAACTATTTTTTATCACAATAATATATTTAATAATATAATTTATGTAAATATGTATTTATATATATTTAATATGTAAGTAAAAAATATATATATACAAAAAGCTCGTTTAGGCTCGCGAGCCAGCTCGAGCTCGATATTCTGAAGCTCGAGCTCGAGCTCGTTTAGTAAACGAGCAATAATTTGAGCTCGAGCTCGGGCTCGAGCTCGTTTAAGCTCAACTCGATTCGAGCTTTTTTCGAGCCGATCCCGAGTAGCTTGCGAGCCGGCTTGGCTCGTTTACATCCCTAAAGTTATGTAAACTTTAGGGTGGTTAAACGGTGTGTCCCACGATTATTAGGTTGATGGTTTAATTTTTTACTATGCAGTTGTGATAAAGTTTTCTTACAAAATATAAGAATTGCTGTATATATTAAAAAACTTAATCAACGATCATTTTTTTCTTTCATGACTTAGTGACCTAGTAGTGTGTTAGTGATTATCATTTAAACCCACACACCAAAGATTCACACCCTTGTTGATAAGGTCTAAAAGCACGTTCAGACTAACAGGTTCAAAATCTTTACAAATGCAAGTTGATTTTTTTTGAACGGCTGAATTGGAATCACTCACGGATCACTGGAGTATGATCGTGCCGCCAGTGTTACCACGCGATCATATTCCACCACCAAGTCACCAATTCAGGAGGAAACTTATAATTATGAGAAAACCCCCCCTTGTGAGATTCGAACCCATTACCTAATAGGCCCTAAGTCTTATCCCACCACCAAGATGACAATGATAGGGCCTAAGTCTTATCCCACCACCAAGTTGATAAGGTGATTAGAAGAAAAATAAATAAATTGTTGTTTAAAAAAATCAACATTTGAGAAACTTACTTTCTAAAAAAGACATTTCTTTATTTTTTAATCTTTTTTTTTGTTTTATTATATTTAAATATTATTAAACTGCTATTGTTGTCATTATAGTTTTACTAATATTATTTGTTGTTTTGCGGATGTCGGGTTTGAATTAAATCTGTATTAAAACTTATGTAGATAAAAAAAACATCGCAACAACACTTTCGGAATTTCGAAAAACATTACCTGATGTGAAAAAAAAAATTTATGTCTCTTACATGAATTAATTTTGAATAAAATCTATATCAAAACGAAAAATGTCATAACGGTGTATTTGAAATTTTTTAAAACAATATAATCTAAATATTACTAGAGTTAAAGGTAATTATAATATTAATATATTAGTAGTTTTAAGGGGTTGTACTCTTATATATATATAATTTTTAAACGACCAACTGAGGAAGCCCGGTTACACTTAATGGGTGTGCTGCGACGCGCTACAACGCAAAAAATGTTTAACAGCCTTGAAACTTTATCACAAGAACTAAAATCTTTATTTAGACCCATCTCACACGTGTGACGGTGGCATTAAACCATAATAAAATTGACGCCGAATATAACATTATTTAATCATATAATTCATCTAAACATACTAATTAATTTATTTAATGATAGAACCATACAAATTTTCATTTCTTTTATCTCAATAAGCATGTTAAACAAAATTCTATGTATATAAGCATGACTACGTTATGTTTTATGCGTTCATATGTGTGTGTCTTCATTTATACAAATCAAACACATAGTTAAAATAATGAAATAATAACTCCATAAATAAATATATACACAAAAACAAATAAGAGAAATTTCAAGTATGAATATAATAATTAAAGATTACTTATGTTTATCTGTTTTAAACCAATGATAACAGAATATACAACATAAAACTTAAATACATTTACCAATAACTTGTAATCTAGTAGTATCATGATATTAACTAAGGTGTTTATTTAACTGTTAAGCGTTCTATTCATATAACAAACATTAATGTAAGAGGGTGAAAACCTTAAACCTCTTTATCAAGTTATGTTTTGAATGTGCGAGCAAGTCTTTGGGTGAAAACAATTAAAACCGTTAACATTAGCGAACAACTCGCTAGATTAAACAATCTTTGTACGATTAACATGGGAAAAACAACAGTTAGATTAAAACAAAACCATGAGTTCCTAAATAGGAAACTATCAAGGCCAAACCAAACAATATATTGGTCCGCTTTTACAGATAGATGTAAGTATCACATCGATTGAAGGGAAAACAAATCTTCTTTCAACAACCTGCACAAGCATCTCAAAACGACATCAGCTATTAGGTGATCTCATGAGACAATTTACAAACAAGCAGGTTATTATGCATCACAATGCGGGTCGTACTTTGTTCAAGAGACTTTATGCCTTCCCTGGACTCAATACAAGTCACTGACGCATGGACTATGTCCCCGCCAATCAATTGCATGGGTATGGTCCGTTATATATGAGCATAACCTGTCACACCCTCAAATTCCGGGTCTGGAATCTATCACGGAGGGGTGAGCAAACCAGGATCACAGTCAATAGTTACTCGGAACGACTCTATATGCAACGTTTAACATAACAAACCAAAGTTTAAACTTTATAATTCATGCGGAAGCGTTTAAACAAATAAAACAAACCAAAATATAAAGATAAACAAATGTATCATTGTTTAAGCGTTAGGATGCATGCTTGACCGTGTAGTGCTCCTAACAGCAGTCCAAATTAATGACCTGAGAATAGCATACTAAAAGTCAACACACGGTTGGTGAGTTCAAGAGTTTGCGTTTAAACATAACAGTTTAACAAAAGTGTATATCAACCCAATGGTTGGTAAGTTCAAGAGTTTAAGTTTAATCATAACAGTTTAACAAAAGTGTAATCAACCCAATGGTAGGTAAGTTCAAGAGTTTAAGTTTAATCATAACAGTGTAATCAACCCAATGGTTGATTAGTTCGAGAGCTTGCGTTTAAACATCCCAGTTTAACAATAGCGTGTATCAACCCAACGGTTGATCAGTTTAAGAGTTTGCAGTTAAACATCCCAGTTTAACAATAGCGTGTATCAATCCAATGGTTGATCAGTTCAAGAGTTCACAGTTAAACATCCCAGTTTAACAACAGCGTATATTTAAGCATGTGCATTGTAATGGCTAGCTAGCCCATTCACAAACGATATTAAATAGTGATTTCGACATTGAAGCTGACTATGTTATGTTTGCCTCCCGTCACGACTTCTCCATATCGTGACGAATAATCATATGACAAATTGCACCCGGTTGACCTCAAGTCACACAGGTGGGGCTCGTCACACCCAGTAGTACTACCCAACTTTCCCCGCTATCCAATATTAACAATTCGAAAGTGTGAGGACTTTTATAATGATAAACAGCACTATATTAATACCATACACATCTTAAATATATAATGAAAATGTTTGTAACATTACCAGTATGCTATCTCCCCCAAAAGAGTTTTAGTAAAATAGTAGGGCTTGAACTCACCCAAAAGAGATTTAATAAAACAGTGGGGCTTGAACTCACCTTGAATTGATAAAATAAAATGAACGGAATGTTTTGGCTCCAAATAACTCAGTCTCAAAAGTAATTCCTCTCTTTACTGGTAACTCTCTCTCCAGAACTTCTCTTTTAAAGTCTTGTCGTTCAAATAGAAATTGAATGATTTTCAGCTTAAGGATTCAAAAGCGATTCAAGAAGTGACGCGAACAATAGGAAAGGTATTTGAAAACATGTTTTGCAAGGTAGCAATATCTAAGTAAGTTTACATACTAGTTCAACAAACCATAAGCATAGTTGAGACATTTGTATACTAGAAAGTCATGAACATAAGTTGACAATATCTCAGCAGAGAGAGTGTTAGGAAGCTACCATCGCACAATCACGTCTTTGATGATAGCTCAAAATGAAAGTCGATAGATAAGGAATAATGATTCCATATAGCTAGGTCAAATGAGGATAAATGGAGATAAATCAGTTTAAGAAGTTAAGTGCTCCAAGCTTAGAATAAAAATCAACCTAAACCGATTGGGTCTCCTTTCAGGTTCAGGGATCATGCTTTGGTTTGATAGGTTGAACCACCTTCTCCTGGCGGACTATCTTGGTTCATGCTTCGATAACCAATTCCACAGTACTAAGTCTATGTCAAAGACATGACCTTCGTGTACTAATTTCTACCATTGGTTATTTCTACTAAGTAAAATGATTTCTAAGCAACTAGGGTTAATGCTAAGTTAAAGAATATTCCAGAAGAATCAAAGCGTTATTAACCCTGGTATCAAAGATGTGTAGCTATTGATGATAAGGTACATACATGTAACAACACTTAGTCGCGACAATGTGGCTTGCTTAGTCGTAAATGTATGACGCGGGGGATGTATTACTTTGACTTATATGACCTTTATTCCATAATTTAACTGTTCTTACTTTCTAGCTATAGCCATTCCTAATTCTGATTGTTTCTAATTGTCCTGGGGTCCTAATCGACCTAGGGCACACTTAAGTAATGGTCGGAACTCCAACTTCTTAATGTTCCTGTTTAACGCATTTTAGCTTAATCGTATTAACCAACTTAGCTAGGTTTACAACATTAGCATTCTTACCTTACCGCTAGACTGCTTGTTCAAACCCTCTAACTTCTTTCTACTACTCACTAGATTTTCCTAGTGTCCTTCTTAATTTTATTTGGTCTAATGTCATAAGGTATGACATCAGCTTTGTCATTTCCTAGAGTTTGTCAGTATAAAGACACAACCTAACCCTACCATTGCATGATTTTAGAATTACAATTCTAACTTTTGCATTTCATTCCTTAAGTAATAGTATCAATTACCAAGGCTTTGAACTCACCTCAATAACCCTATATATAGCATCACCGGTATACTAAGAATGTGCTTAAACCGGTTACACGACATCCAAATTTTTCCTTAAATCATCCTAAAGAATAACGTAATGTATGTATAGAGAGTATCATCACTCTTCTATATTTCCTGTAATTCACTTTCATTCTAGGCATTCAATCAGTTCCTCAGTTACTGAAATACTAAGTGGAGGAATGTCTCTTAAAATGATTGGAAATACCATGAAGGCTCTAAGTAGGACAGGACTTAAGTAATAGCAAGTGTTAGTAATGTTTTGTTACCCTTAGCAAGGACTTACTAGAATTATGATCCTAGCACCCTAGGGTATAGAATAGAAACTTGTAAT
This sequence comes from Flaveria linearis, assembly GCA_024085815.1. Taxonomy (NCBI): domain Eukaryota; kingdom Viridiplantae; phylum Streptophyta; class Magnoliopsida; order Asterales; family Asteraceae; genus Flaveria; species Flaveria linearis. Next base: position 672,541 of record CM044014.1, on the reverse strand, counting down.
ACTCATGATCGTTACTCTCCCTACGTCCACATCCTCTTCCAGACATTCTTTAATTACCAAATATCAAAAGCTATCAGTCGTATGAAAATACGACCTTTGCCTTGAAATGAAAGGAAGAGAAATTTAAGGATTTAAAGAAACAGACAAGCTAGAGAATCAGTTCGAATCCGCGGGATTACACAAATGTCATGGTTTGAATGTCGTCCAAATTCAAGGTAAGGGTGAGCATTCCTACAAGTAGAACTGATAGATAGTTTCCACATCAGTGGCTATGTTCTATGAGGGCCGAGACTTCTTGCTCAGGGTGTAGGAATGATGACTTATACTGACTGCATGTTACCTCCCGACCAGATTCACCGGACTTAGCATGCACGACAAATTACAATTACGTGTGCACCCGTAATGGTAACTTGCTTTGCATGATCACCCCGGTTCCTCCTATCAGGTTAACATATCTTGTCAAATATAGTGGTTATCAATGTTGAAGTACCAAATATGTATGTATTGTATCGGGGTCGATCAATCAAGGTATACGAAAGGATCAGTAAAGTCTAGGAATCATTGACACGCCAAGGTAATTTGACCCATTTGCCTTAGAGACCTGTGTATTGACCATAGTTTATCACTCATCCCAGAAATCCCCAGGTAAACATACCAGGTCTCGCAATGAGATATATGCGATATGCTAGCCTTAGCCCGAGGGCCTTTTGCCAGGAAATCCAGAATACAGGTGTCTATGTGTCACACAAGTTCATTTGGTTCATGGAATTCAAAACCTCGATAAGATTTTTATAGATTAGACTAAGGATTTAAACCTAAGATGATGTTAAGTTTAGGAAGTCTAGGAACAAGTAACTAACTAACTGTGTGGGGTTATAGTCTAGTGTGTATGCAACCTAGTTTCTATAAACCAATGGCTCTGATACCAATCTGTCACACCCTCAAATTCCGGGTCTGGAATCTATCACGGAGGGGTGAGCAAACCAGGATCACAGTCAATAGTTACTCGGAACGACTCTATATGCAACGTTTAACATAACAAACCAAAGTTTAAACTTTATAATTCATGCGGAAGCGTTTAAACAAATAAAACAAACCCAAAATATAAAGATAAACAAATGTATCATTGTTTAAGCGTTAGGATGCATGCTTGACCCGTGTAGTGCTCCTAACAGCAGTCCAATTAATGACCTGAGAATAGCATACTAAAAGTCAACACACGGTTGGTGAGTTCAAGAGTTTGCGTTTAAACATAACAGTTTAACAAAAGTGTATATCAACCCAATGGTTGGTAAGTTCAAGAGTTTAAGTTTAATCATAACAGTTTAACAAAAGTGTAATCAACCCAATGGTAGGTAAGTTCAAGAGTTTAAGTTTAATCATAACAGTGTAATCAACCCAATGGTTGATTAGTTCGAGAGCTTGCGTTTAAACATCCCAGTTTAACAATAGCGTGTATCAACCCAACGGTTGATCAGTTTAAGAGTTTGCAGTTAAACATCCCAGTTTAACAATAGCGTGTATCAATCCAATGGTTGATCAGTTCAAGAGTTCACAGTTAAACATCCCAGTTTAACAACAGCGTATATTTAAGCATGTGCATTGTAATGGCTAGCTAGCCCATTCACAAACGATATTAAATAGTGATTTCGACATTGAAGCTGACTATGTTATGTTTGCCTCCCGTCACGACTTCTCCATATCGTGACGAATAATCATATGACAAATTGCACCCGTTGACCTCAAGTCACACAGGTGGGGCTCGTCACACCCAGTAGTACTACCCAACTTTCCCCGCTATCCAATATTAACAATTCGAAAGTGTGAGGACTTTTATAATGATAAACAGCACTATATTAATACCATACACATCTTAAATATATAATGAAAATGTTTGTAACATTACCAGTATGCTATCTCCCCCAAAAGAGTTTTAGTAAAATAGTAGGGCTTGAACTCACCCAAAAGAGATTTAATAAAACAGTGGGGCTTGAACTCACCTTGAATTGATAAATAAAATGAACGGAAGCTTCAACAAATAATGCACGACCAAACACGATCAACACCTATTATTAATTGTAATTAAGTTTTTAAAACGTGTTCAACGCGAATAAATACATTTGGTCGGATTCGGGTCGGTTCGGTTTGACGCGCACGATTTGATATACAAACAACACCACGTCTTAATAATATTACCAATATTGATATTAATAATAACAATGGCATGATCATAATTATAATGATAATATTCGTATTTGTAAATAATTTATGAAATTTATTAAATATAATTCCTTCGTAAATCCATAATTAAAATAATATAATCTTTATTAATAACTTGATGATTTAAATCATCATTTAAAATCCATTTTTATAAAAGTAACTATTTATAACATTTGTAATAATTATATAAATAAATAATTAAATAAGGTATTTAAAGAAATAATTTTCCAGAAATTAATTTAATAATCTTTAGAATAAACAGAGTTTATAAAAATTATTTTTATAATTTTTAGGAAATTTTCTGTATTTTTAAAAGGCTCGAAAAGGCTTAAAAAAATAAATGTAGGGGGCAGGGTTCGAACCCTTGACCTCCTGTTCACAGTCACACACCCGAACCAGTAAACCAAAGGCTCTAAGCCGCGGTAATAATCCGTTTTTAATTCTTTTAAACACAAACCGATTGAATAACCCCAAATCCAAGAACCCTAATTCTGAAATCGATCAAATCGAAGCTCAATTCGATGTTATAATCGATTGAAAAGATAGGGCTTTTATTCCCTATAAGAAATCGAGTATGTAGGTAGTTTCAATTACCTGTTTGGATGCTCGATATGTCAAGAACAATCGCAGAACTGGTCGCGACTAATGTGGAATCCAAACAACGATCAAACGCTGATGATAATTCAATTAATTACGCAGGAAGGTTCAAATGATACTAATGATCAAAAGCCCTCTGGAAATTTGGGTTTATAATGGTTTTAATCGGGATTTTGAAAGAGTTGCAGGTCCGAATGATGATGATGATCGAATTGATGTATTTGTATGTTTTCAGATGAAATTGAATGGTGCATTCGATTGGGAATGGTTATGTGATCTTATATACACGATGAATTCGATTAATTAACTGTTTTAGTGCTCGATAGTGGTATTTTTCTTGGCCGACATCGATTAGTGGGTTAGGTAAAGTTAGGTCATTCCATTAATCAAATTAAGAGAGGAGATGTGTTCGAATCTTGTTCTAGAACCGGTTGGTATGTTTAATTCGGGTTGAAATGGTGTGTTTTGGTGGTTTGATGGTCGCCGGATTTTGGCCGGATGTTGGCCGGAGGTGGGATCGACGGGGAAGGGGGGTTGGTTTGGGATATTTACAGAATGGTCCCTGGAGTTTCAAAACATTTTTATTTCATGTTTTAATCTTTTAAAACAAGTTTCAAAATTTACAAAACTAACCCTGAACTTATTAAGTTTAATAATTTTTATAAATTATTTTTATTAATAATATCATTATTATTATTATTGTTATTATTATTAATATTATTATTTTTAATAATATCATTTGTTATTATTATTATTGTTTTCATTATTTTTATTATTATTAATATTATTATTAAATAATAATAAAAATATAAAAACAAATTTGTAAAATCACGTATTATATAAAAAAAAAATTTCCGGGTTGTCACATCATCCCCCTGTTAGAGGAATTTTCGTCCCGAAAATTAAGATGTACTGGCAACATCCTTGAACAAGTTAGGATACTTGCGCATCATTTCGTCCTCTCGTTCCAAAGCGAACTTAGGACTATGTCGGGAGTTCCACCGAACTCTGCCAATCAGAATTTTCCTATGCATAAGTTGTTTAACTTATCGATCCATAATTCCCAGAATATAATCTCGTGGTAAGGTGATAAGACCAACAATGATAAGAAAGGTTATCCGTTGGAATTTAAGAATCCCAAACGTCACCATATGAAACGACCTTAACGCATATCTTGTGAATATGTATTTCTCCTTTGACCAACCATCGGTCTAAGAATAATACGCTATACGAAGATCTTGAAATGGGTCCACAATGATGGTTAAGGATATTATTAAAACAGAAAATGAATCAATCATTCAGAATAACGATTGATATTTTAACGTCATACCACGGTGTACGAATATTTGAAACAGATGCAGGTTAATTTCTCGACGTTGTGAGATAATGGGTTTGCTATTACATAAAGATTACTATGAATCTTTTCTTGGTGGGTAAACTTGATAGCATTGCTGATCAAGTGGGTGAGAATTTGTCTAATCCGTGAAATATCACCATTAACCTCCCCATTTTTGCTGAACACGGGTTCAACATATATTAAGAATGTTTTGGCTCCAAATAACTCAGTCTCAAAAGTAATTCCTCTCTTTACTGGTAACTCTCTCCAGAACTTCTCTTTTAAAGTCTTGTCGTTCAAATAGAAATTTAATGATTTTCAGGCTTAAGGATTCAAAAGCGATTCAAGAAGTGACGCGAACAATAGGAAAGGTATTTGAAAACATGTTTTGCAAGGTAGCAATATCTAAGTAAGTTTACATACGTAGTTCAACAAACCATAAGCATAGTTGAGAACATTTGTATGACTAGAAAGTCATGAACATAAGTTGACAATATCTTCAGCAGAGAGAGTGTTTAGGAAGGCTACCATCGCACAATCACGTCTTTGATGATAGCTCAAAATGAAAGTCGATAGATAAGGAATAAATGATTCCATATAGCTAGGTCAAATGAGGATAAATGGAGATAAATCAGTTTAAGAAGTTAAGTGCTCCAAGCTTAGAATAAAAATCAACCTAAAACGATTGGGTCTCCTTTCAGGTTCAGGGATCATGCTTTGGTTTGATAGGTTGAACCACCTTCTCCTGGCGGACTATCTTGGTTTCATGCTTCGATAACCAATTCCTACAGTACTAAGTCTATGTCAAAGACATGACCTTCTTGTACTAATTTCTACCATTGGTTATTTCTACTAAGTAAAATGATTTCTAAGCAACTAGGGTTAATGCTAAGTTAAAGAATAATTCCAGAAGAATCAAAGCTATTATTAACCCTGGTATCAAATAGATGTGTAGCTATTGATGATAAGGTACATACATGTAACAACACTTAGTCTCGACAAATGTGGCTTGCTTTAGTCGTAAATGTATGACCGCGGGATGTATTACTTTGACTTATATGACCTTTATTTCCATAATTTAACTGTTCTTACTTTCTAGCTATAGCCATTTCCTAATTCTGATTGTTTCTAACTTGTCCTGGGGTCCTAATCGACCTAGGGCACACTTATAGTAATGGTCGGAACTCCAACCTTCTTAATGTTCCTGTTTAACGCATTTTAGCTTAATCGTATTAACCAACTTAGCTAGGTTTACAACATTAGCATTCTTACCTTACCGCTAGACTGCTTGTTCAACCCTCTAACTTCTTTCTACTACTCACTAGATTTTCCTAGTGTCCTTCTTAATTTTATTTGGTCTAATGTCATAAGGTATGACATCAGCTTTGTCAGTTCCTAGAGTTTGTCAGTATAAAGAGCACAACCTAACCCTACCATTGCATGATTTTAGAATTACAATTCTAACTTTTGCATTTCATTCCTTAAGTAATAGTATTCAATTACCAAGGCTTTGAACTCACCTCAATAACCCTATATATAGCATCACCGGTATACTAAGAATGTGCTTAAACCGGTTACACGACATCCAAATTTTTCCTTAACATCATCCTAAAGAATAACGTAATGTATGTATAGAGAGTATCATCACTCTTCTATATTTCCTGTAATTCACTTTCATTCTAGGCATTCAATCAGTTCCTCAGTTACTGAAATACTAAGTGGAGGAATGTCTCTTAAAATGATTGGAAATACCATGAAGGCTCTAAGTAGGACAGGACTTAAGTAATAGCAAGTGTTAGTAATGTTTTGTTACCCTTAGCAAGGACTTACTAGAATTATGATCCTAGCACCCTAGGGTATAGAATAGAAACTTGTAATACTCATGATCGTTACTTCTCCCTACGTCCACATCCTCTTCCAGACATTCTTTAAATTACCAAATATCAAAAGCTATCAGTCGTATGAAAATACGACCTTTTGCCTTGAAATGAAAAGGAAGAGAAATTTAAGGATTTAAAGAAACAGACAAGCTAGAGAATCAGTTCGAATCCGCGGGATTAACACAAATGTCATGGTTTGAATGTCGTCCAAATTCAAGGTAAGGGTGAGCATTCCTACAAGTAGAACTGATAGATAGTTTCCACATCAGTGGCTATGTTCTATGAGGGCCGAGACTTTCTTGCTCAGGGTGTAGGAATGATGACTTATACTGACTGCAATGTTACCTCCCGACCAGATTCACCGGACTTAGCATGCACGACAAATTACAATTACGTGTGCACCCGTAATGGTAACTTGCTTTGCATGATCACCCCGGTTCCTCCTATCAGGTTAACATATCTTGTCAAATATAGTGGTTATCAATGGTTGAAGTACCAAATATGTATGTATTGTATCGGGGTCGATCAATCAAGGTATACGAAAGGATCAGTAAAGTCTAGGAATCATTGACACGCCAAGGTAATTTGACCCATTTGCCTTAGAGACCTGTGTATTGACCATAGTTTATCACTCATCCCAGAAATCCCCAGGTAAGCATACCAGGTCTCGCAATGAGATATATGCGATATGCTAGCCTTAGCCCGAGGGCCTTTTGCCAGGAAATCCAGAATACAGGTGTCTATGTGTCACACAAGTTCATTTGGTTCATGGAATTCAAAACCTCGATAAGATTTTTATAGATTAGACTAAGGATTTAAACCTAAGATGATCAGTTAAGTTTAGGAAGTCTAGGAACAAGTAACTAACTAACTGTGTGGGGTTATAGTCTAGTGTGTATGCAACCTAGTTCTCTATAACCAATGGCTCTGATACCAATCTGTCACACCCTCAAATTCCGGGTCTGGAATCTATCACGGAGGGGTGAGCAAACCAGGATCACAGTCAATAGTTACTCGGAACGACTCTATATGCAACGTTTAACATAACAAACCAAAGTTTAAACTTTATAATTCATGCGGAAGCGTTTAAACAAATAAAACAAACCCAAAATATAAAGATAAACAAATGTATCATTGTTTAAGCGTTAGGATGCATGCTTGACCCGTGTAGTGCTCCTAACAGCAGTCCAGATTAATGACCTGAGAATAGCATACTAAAAGTCAACACACGGTTGGTGAGTTCAAGAGTTTGCGTTTAAACATAACAGTTTAACAAAAGTGTATATCAACCCAATGGTTGGTAAGTTCAAGAGTTTAAGTTTAATCATAACAGTTTAACAAAAGTGTAATCAACCCAATGGTAGGTAAGTTCAAGAGTTTAAGTTTAATCATAACAGTGTAATCAACCCAATGGTTGATTAGTTCGAGAGCTTGCGTTTAAACATCCCAGTTTAACAATAGCGTGTATCAACCCAACGGTTGATCAGTTTAAGAGTTTGCAGTTAAACATCCCAGTTTAACAATAGCGTGTATCAATCCAATGGTTGATCAGTTCAAGAGTTCACAGTTAAACATCCCAGTTTAACAACAGCGTATATTTAAGCATGTGCATTGTAATGGCTAGCTAGCCCATTCACAAACGATATTAAATAGTGATTTCGACATTGAAGCTGACTATGTTATGTTTGCCTCCCGTCACGACTTCTCCATATCGTGACGAATAATCATATGACAAATTGCACCCGGTTGACCTCAAGTCACACAGGTGGGGCTCGTCACACCCAGTAGTACTACCCAACTTTCCCCGCTATCCAATATTAACAATTCGAAAGTGTGAGGACTTTTATAATGATAAACAGCACTATATTAATACCATACACATCTTAAATATATAATGAAAACGTTTGTAACATTACCAGTATGCTATCTCCCCCAAAAGAGTTTTAGTAAAATAGTAGGGCTTGAACTCACCCAAAAGAGATTTAATAAAACAGTGGGGCTTGAACTCACCTTGAATTGATGAAATAAAATGAACGGAAGCTTCAACAAATAATGCACGACCAAACACGATCAACACCTATTATTAATTGTAATTAAGTTTTTAAAACGTGTTCAACGCGAATAAATACATTTGGTCGGATTCGGGTCGGTTCGGTTTGACGCGCACGATTTGATATACAAACAACACCACGTCTTAATAATATTACCAATATTGATATTAATAATAACAATGGCATGATCATAATTATAATGATAATATTCGTATTTGTAAATAATTTATGAAATTTATTAAATATAATTCCTTCGTAAATCCATAATTAAAATAATATAATCTTTATTAATAACTTGATGATTTAAATCATCATTTAAATCCATTTTTATAAAAGTAACTATTTATAACATTTGTAATAATTATATAAATAAATAATTAAATAAGGTATTTAAAGAAATAATTTTCCAGAAATTAATTTAATAATCTTTAGAATAAACAGAGTTTATAAAAATTATTTTTATAATTTTTAGGAAATTTTCTGTATTTTTAAAAGGCTCGAAAAGGCTTAAAAAAATAAATGTAGGGGGCAGGGTTCGAACCCTTGACCTCCTGTTCACAGTCACACACCCGAACCAGTAAACCAAAGGCTCTAAGCCGCGGTAATAATCCGTTTTTAATTCTTTTAAACACAAACCGATTGAATAACCCCAAATCCAAGAACCCTAATTCTGAAATCGATCAAATCGAAGCTCAATTCGATGTTATAATCGATTGAAAAGATAGGGCTTTTATTCCCTATAAGAAATCGAGTATGTAGGTAGTTTCAATTACCTGTTTGGATGCTCGATATGTCAAGAACAATCGCAGAACTGGTCGCGACTAATGTGGAATCCAAACAACGATCAAACGCTGATGATAATTCAATTAATTACGCAGGAAGGTTCAAATGATACTAATGATCAAAAGCCCTCTGGAAATTTGGGTTTATAATGGTTTTAATCGGGATTTTGAAAGAGTTGCAGGTCCGAATGATGATGATGATCGAATTGATGTATTTGTATGTTTTCAGATGAAATTGAATGGTGCATTCGATTGGGAATGGTTATGTGATCTTATATACACGATGAATTCGATTAATTAACTGTTTTAGTGCTCGATAGTGGTATTTTTCTTGGCCGACAATCGATGAGTGGGTTAGGTAAAGTTAGGTCATTCCATTAATCAAATTAAGAGAGGAGATGTGTTCGAATCTTGTTCTAGAACCGGTTGGTATGTTTAATTCGGGTTGAAATGGTGTGTTTTGGTGGTTTGATGGTCGCCGGATTTTGGCCGGATGTTGGCCGGAGGTGGGATCGACGGGGAAGGGGGGTTGGTTTGGGATATTTACAGAATGGTCCCTGGAGTTTCAAAACATTTTTATTTCATGTTTTAATCTTTTAAAACAAGTTTCAAAATTTACAAAACTAACCCTGAACTTATTAAGTTTAATAATTTTTATAAATTATTTTTATTAATAATATCATTATTATTATTATTGTTATTATTATTAATATTATTATTTTTAATAATATCATTTGTTATTATTATTATTGTTTTCATTATTTTTATTATTATTAATATTATTATTAAATAATAATAAAAATATAAAAACAAATTTGTAAAATCACGTATTATATAAAAAAAAATTTCCGGGTTGTCACATCATCCCCCTGTTAGAGGAATTTTCGTCCCGAAAATTAAGATGTACTGGCAACATCCTTGAACAAGTTAGGATACTTGCGCATCATTTCGTCCTCTCGTTCCAAAGCGAACTTAGGACTATGTCGGGAGTTCCACCGAACTCTGCCAATCAGAATTTTCCTATGCATAAGTTGTTTAACTTATCGATCCATAATTCCCAGAATATAATCTCGTGGTAAGGTGATAAGACCAACAATGATAAGAAAGGTTATCCGTTGGAATTTAAGAATCCCAAACGTCACCATATGAAACGACCTTAACGCATATCTTGTGAATATGTATTTCTCCTTTGACCAACCATCGGTCTAAGAATAATACGCTATACGAAGATCTTGAAATGGGTCCACAATGATGGTTAAGGATATTATTAAAACAGAAAATGAATCAATCATTCAGAATAACGATTGATATTTTAACGTCATACCACGGTGTACGAATATTTGAAACAGATGCAGGTTAATTTCTCGACGTTGTGAGATAATGGGTTTGCTATTACATAAAGATTACTATGAATCTTTTCTTGGTGGGTAAACTTGATAGCATTGCTGATCAAGTGGGTGAGAATTTGTCTAATCCGTGAAATATCACCATTAACCTCCCCATTTTTGCTGAACACGGGTTCAACATATATTAAGAATGTTTTGGCTCCAAATAACTCAGTCTCAAAAGTAATTCCTCTCTTTACTGGTAACTCTCTCCAGAACTTCTCTTTTAAAGTCTTGTCGTTCAAATAGAAATTTAATGATTTTCAGGCTTAAGGATTCAAAAGCGATTCAAGAAGTGACGCGAACAATAGGAAAGGTATTTGAAAACATGTTTTGCAAGGTAGCAATATCTAAGTAAGTTTACATACGTAGTTCAACAAACCATAAGCATAGTTGAGAACATTTGTATGACTAGAAAGTCATGAACATAAGTTGACAATATCTTCAGCAGAGAGAGTGTTTAGGAAGGCTACCATCGCACAATCACGTCTTTGATGATAGCTCAAAATGAAAGTCGATAGATAAGGAATAAATGATTCCATATAGCTAGGTCAAATGAGGATAAATGGAGATAAATCAGTTTAAGAAGTTAAGTGCTCCAAGCTTAGAATAAAAATCAACCTAAAACGATTGGGTCTCCTTTCAGGTTCAGGGATCATGCTTTGGTTTGATAGGTTGAACCACCTTCTCCTGGCGGACTATCTTGGTTTCATGCTTCGATAACCAATTCCTACAGTACTAAGTCTATGTCAAAGACATGACCTTCTTGTACTAATTTCTACCATTGGTTATTTCTACTAAGTAAAATGATTTCTAAGCAACTAGGGTTAATGCTAAGTTAAAGAATAATTCCAGAAGAATCAAAGCTATTATTAACCCTGGTATCAAATAGATGTGTAGCTATTGATGATAAGGTACATACATGTAACAACACTTAGTCTCGACAAATGTGGCTTGCTTTAGTCGTAAATGTATGACCGCGGGATGTATTACTTTGACTTATATGACCTTTATTTCCATAATTTAACTGTTCTTACTTTCTAGCTATAGCCATTTCCTAATTCTGATTGTTTCTAACTTGTCCTGGGGTCCTAATCGACCTAGGGCACACTTATAGTAATGGTCGGAACTCCAACCTTCTTAATGTTCCTGTTTAACGCATTTTAGCTTAATCGTATTAACCAACTTAGCTAGGTTTACAACATTAGCATTCTTACCTTACCGCTAGACTGCTTGTTCAACCCTCTAACTTCTTTCTACTACTCACTAGATTTTCCTAGTGTCCTTCTTAATTTTATTTGGTCTAATGTCATAAGGTATGACATCAGCTTTGTCAGTTCCTAGAGTTTGTCAGTATAAAGAGCACAACCTAACCCTACCATTGCATGATTTTAGAATTACAATTCTAACTTTTGCATTTCATTCCTTAAGTAATAGTATTCAATTACCAAGGCTTTGAACTCACCTCAATAACCCTATATATAGCATCACCGGTATACTAAGAATGTGCTTAAACCGGTTACACGACATCCAAATTTTTCCTTAACATCATCCTAAAGAATAACGTAATGTATGTATAGAGAGTATCATCACTCTTCTATATTTCCTGTAATTCACTTTCATTCTAGGCATTCAATCAGTTCCTCAGTTACTGAAATACTAAGTGGAGGAATGTCTCTTAAAATGATTGGAAATACCATGAAGGCTCTAAGTAGGACAGGACTTAAGTAATAGCAAGTGTTAGTAATGTTTTGTTACCCTTAGCAAGGACTTACTAGAATTATGATCCTAGCACCCTAGGGTATAGAATAGAAACTTGTAATACTCATGATCGTTACTTCTCCCTACGTCCACATCCTCTTCCAGACATTCTTTAAATTACCAAATATCAAAAGCTATCAGTCGTATGAAAATACGACCTTTTGCCTTGAAATGAAAAGGAAGAGAAATTTAAGGATTTAAAGAAACAGACAAGCTAGAGAATCAGTTCGAATCCGCGGGATTAACACAAATGTCATGGTTTGAATGTCGTCCAAATTCAAGGTAAGGGTGAGCATTCCTACAAGTAGAACTGATAGATAGTTTCCACATCAGTGGCTATGTTCTATGAGGGCCGAGACTTTCTTGCTCAGGGTGTAGGAATGATGACTTATACTGACTGCAATGTTACCTCCCGACCAGATTCACCGGACTTAGCATGCACGACAAATTACAATTACGTGTGCACCCGTAATGGTAACTTGCTTTGCATGATCACCCCGGTTCCTCCTATCAGGTTAACATATCTTGTCAAATATAGTGGTTATCAATGGTTGAAGTACCAAATATGTATGTATTGTATCGGGGTCGATCAATCAAGGTATACGAAAGGATCAGTAAAGTCTAGGAATCATTGACACGCCAAGGTAATTTGACCCATTTGCCTTAGAGACCTGTGTATTGACCATAGTTTATCACTCATCCCAGAAATCCCCAGGTAAGCATACCAGGTCTCGCAATGAGATATATGCGATATGCTAGCCTTAGCCCGAGGGCCTTTTGCCAGGAAATCCAGAATACAGGTGTCTATGTGTCACACAAGTTCATTTGGTTCATGGAATTCAAAACCTCGATAAGATTTTTATAGATTAGACTAAGGATTTAAACCTAAGATGATCAGTTAAGTTTAGGAAGTCTAGGAACAAGTAACTAACTAACTGTGTGGGGTTATAGTCTAGTGTGTATGCAACCTAGTTCTCTATAACCAATGGCTCTGATACCAATCTGTCACACCCTCAAATTCCGGGTCTGGAATCTATCACGGAGGGGTGAGCAAACCAGGATCACAGTCAATAGTTACTCGGAACGACTCTATATGCAACGTTTAACATAACAAACCAAAGTTTAAACTTTATAATTCATGCGGAAGCGTTTAAACAAATAAAACAAACCCAAAATATAAAGATAAACAAATGTATCATTGTTTAAGCGTTAGGATGCATGCTTGACCCGTGTAGTGCTCCTAACAGCAGTCCAGATTAATGACCTGAGAATAGCATACTAAAAGTCAACACACGGTTGGTGAGTTCAAGAGTTTGCGTTTAAACATAACAGTTTAACAAAAGTGTATATCAACCCAATGGTTGGTAAGTTCAAGAGTTTAAGTTTAATCATAACAGTTTAACAAAAGTGTAATCAACCCAATGGTAGGTAAGTTCAAGAGTTTAAGTTTAATCATAACAGTGTAATCAACCCAATGGTTGATTAGTTCGAGAGCTTGCGTTTAAACATCCCAGTTTAACAATAGCGTGTATCAACCCAACGGTTGATCAGTTTAAGAGTTTGCAGTTAAACATCCCAGTTTAACAATAGCGTGTATCAATCCAATGGTTGATCAGTTCAAGAGTTCACAGTTAAACATCCCAGTTTAACAACAGCGTATATTTAAGCATGTGCATTGTAATGGCTAGCTAGCCCATTCACAAACGATATTAAATAGTGATTTCGACATTGAAGCTGACTATGTTATGTTTGCCTCCCGTCACGACTTCTCCATATCGTGACGAATAATCATATGACAAATTGCACCCGGTTGACCTCAAGTCACACAGGTGGGGCTCGTCACACCCAGTAGTACTACCCAACTTTCCCCGCTATCCAATATTAACAATTCGAAAGTGTGAGGACTTTTATAATGATAAACAGCACTATATTAATACCATACACATCTTAAATATATAATGAAAACGTTTGTAACATTACCAGTATGCTATCTCCCCCAAAAGAGTTTTAGTAAAATAGTAGGGCTTGAACTCACCCAAAAGAGATTTAATAAAACAGTGGGGCTTGAACTCACCTTGAATTGATGAAATAAAATGAACGGAAGCTTCAACAAATAATGCACGACCAAACACGATCAACACCTATTATTAATTGTAATTAAGTTTTTAAAACGTGTTCAACGCGAATAAATACATTTGGTCGGATTCGGGTCGGTTCGGTTTGACGCGCACGATTTGATATACAAACAACACCACGTCTTAATAATATTACCAATATTGATATTAATAATAACAATGGCATGATCATAATTATAATGATAATATTCGTATTTGTAAATAATTTATGAAATTTATTAAATATAATTCCTTCGTAAATCCATAATTAAAATAATATAATCTTTATTAATAACTTGATGATTTAAATCATCATTTAAAATCCATTTTTATAAAAGTAACTATTTATAACATTTGTAATAATTATATAAATAAATAATTAAATAAGGTATTTAAAGAAATAATTTTCCAGAAATTAATTTAATAATCTTTAGAATAAACAGAGTTTATAAAAATTATTTTTATAATTTTTAGGAAATTTTCTGTATTTTTAAAAGGCTCGAAAAGGCTTAAAAAAAATAAATGTAGGGGGCAGGGTTCGAACCCTTGACCTCCTGTTCACAGTCACACACCCGAACCAGTAAACCAAAGGCTCTAAGCCGCGGTAATAATCCGTTTTTAATTCTTTTAAACACAAACCGATTGAATAACCCCAAATCCAAGAACCCTAATTCTGAAATCGATCAAATCGAAGCTCAATTCGATGTTATAATAGATTGAAAAGATAGGGCTTTTATTCCCTATAAGAAATCGAGTATGTAGGTAGTTTCAATTACCTGTTTGGATGCTCGATATGTCAAGAACAATCGCAGAACTGGTCGCGACTAATGTGGAATCCAAACAACGATCAAACGCTGATGATAATTCAATTAATTACGCAGGAAGGTTCAAATGATACTAATGATCAAAAGCCCTCTGGAAATTTGGGTTTATAATGGTTTTAATCGGGATTTTGAAAGAGTTGCAGGTCCGAATGATGATGATGATCGAATTGATGTATTTGTATGTTTTCAGATGAAATTGAATGGTGCATTCGATTGGGAATGGTTATGTGATCTTATATACACGATGAATTCGATTAATTAACTGTTTTAGTGCTCGATAGTGGTATTTTTCTTGGCCGACAATCGATGAGTGGGTTAGGTAAAGTTAGGTCATTCCATTAATCAAATTAAGAGAGGAGATGTGTTCGAATCTTGTTCTAGAACCGGTTGGTATGTTTAATTCGGGTTGAAATGGTGTGTTTTGGTGGTTTGATGGTCGCCGGATTTTGGCCGGATGTTGGCCGGAGGTGGGATCGACGGGGAAGGGGGGTTGGTTTGGGATATTTACAGAATGGTCCCTGGAGTTTCAAAACATTTTTATTTCATGTTTTAATCTTTTAAAACAAGTTTCAAAATTTACAAAACTAACCCTGAACTTATTAAGTTTAATAATTTTTATAAATTATTTTTATTAATAATATCATTATTATTATTATTGTTATTATTATTAATATTATTATTTTTAATAATATCATTTGTTATTATTATTATTGTTTTCATTATTTTTATTATTATTAATATTATTATTAAATAATAATAAAAATATAAAAACAAATTTGTAAAATCACATATTATATAAAAAAAAAATTTCCGGGTTGTCACATCACCGTCCTATGGAGCAAATTACCCCGCTGGACCTAACCGCCATATGCATCCTTACTTTGATTCTGTAACAACCCATTAAGTATAAAAGGATCCAATCACACCCCATCGGTCAATTGCCTCTTGGACCCACATGGGCTACTGCCTTTTGGACCTTGCTGCCAAGGGTATTACATATACTATGTTTGTTAGTGAGGGTGAAAGCGTAAAAGTTGAAAGTTTAGGGGAGGGGAGGGGAGGGTGGAGGTGGTAGGCTAGAATCAAATGGCACAAATCTTACTTTTTAAGATAGAGTAATTAAGCGGTCGGGCTAGAAAAAAGTAGGAAGCAATTTAGTAACTACGTACCATACTAAAATTTGATTTAAGATTGTCAACTATGCCCATCCTTGTAAAAACACGATTAGCCACCATTAGGGTTCCAAAGCGGCATGAATGTGTCAACTATGAAAATTAGACATATCATACTTAAGATACAAGATGCTCTACAAGCCTCATACTACATCTAAAATATAGCAAAGCTTAACGTAAAAACCTGTTAGCAGGAACATGATGGCCTATTCTTAATCAAACTATAGCTAGATTTATGTGGAACATCCTACAGATACTTCTTAAATGGTGCCTATTTTAAAACTTTTCTAAATGATACTAACCACATTACTCATTTAGGTAGTACACTTTTATAGTTTTCTAAATGACCCCTCATCATTGGGTGTTTTGGTATAGATTAAAATCTACTTGCATACTAAAATCATTTCCTTTACTTATTTTTTTGTTCTAGAACACAACTTTTAGGAGCACAACTTTTAAGGTGCACACACAAGGAGGAGCACAACACAGAAGGCGAAGAGAGAAGCGAAAAAGCAGTGGTGTGTGCCAATAACACAACTTACGGATAAATGTATGACCAACTAGAAACAAGGAAAGAAAGCATGATATGTTCAAGATAGCAAGAGCTAGAGAGCTTAGAAGACAAGATCTAAGGGTAATTAAGTATATATTAAGATCTGCTTGAATACTAAAACCATTTCCTTTCCTCAAATTTTATCACAAGAAAACAACTTTTAAGTTGCATAGACGAGGAGCAAGTGAGATTGAGAGAGAAATATAAGAAGGCAAAGAAAACAGCAACAAAAATATAAAAAAAACTATGAAAAATGCGAAAGACACAACTTACACGTAAATGGATAGCTGACTAGAAACAAAGGAAGGGGAGCATGATAAGTTCAAGATAACAAGAGCTATGAAAAATGCGAAAGACACAACTTTTGAGATATACTGTCATTTATGATACAACCATTAATTCGGATGTGGAACCGTTGGATAATATAGGTAGCGCTACTTAGAAAAATATTTCCTGCACCAACAGGATGAGTGTTGTGATGCTATATTATCTGATTTTATGAACTACTTCGTGATAGTTATGAATTATCAGATTAGTAAGAAAGGTTTGGTTGTAATTGATGCATCAAAAATATTTTGTCTGGAATTAAACCTATGATCTCACCAACTTTATGTTGACCATTTTTTAGTATGCTTTTTCAGGTAGCCATGACTAACAATATTAAATTCTCTTTTGATGTGTATAATGGATGGGGAGAAGTTGTAGGAAGAGTTTGTGTAAATTTGACTGTAAACATCTATGACTTCAGTGTTGCGGTGGACGCTCATTTCCATCGACTTTGAAGATGTAGTAGCTAAATAATATGTTTGTAATAGGATTATATCAAATTTTGATTACTTATACATATATGATGTAATCCTAACTTAAATTAATGTATTATGTTATGATATAATATGTGTTTGATGTGTTTAAAATTTACTTCTTTTAATCGATGCGTTCTGAACAAGCAAGTCACATCTAAAACGGTTCACGCTTCCGCCGGGATGTGACAATGGAACCGAGGGATTGGGTTCAAACCTTCTTCAAAAGCCCTGGTTACCCATGATAAGTCTCAATCACAGTCAACAGTCTTATTCACACGGGTAATAATAATATTTACTTATAATGACCTTAAATTTATATATATGCTATTAGCTTGGTAAATGTTATTAGTTTGACCCGTTTATTATCCGAAACTTTGTATGCTTGTATATGTATGTGATCACAAAATAGATAAAATAGACGGGTGATCACAAAATGGACAAAATAGAATTGGAATGTTAAATGACACAAAATAGACAAAATAGACATTCATAAATGTTATTAGAATTGAAATATTTAATGAGACAAAATAGACGCACGTGTTGGGAATGTGTCAATATGTTATTAATTTGTATCTTATTAGTTTAAACGGATGACTTGTGATCACAAAAAGAACGGGATGGGAAATTGGTCAAAATGTGTTTATAATTTGGATTTAAAAATATTTTCATTGTAAGAACAAATTAATGCCTTGTTTCAAGACCCATATTTTAGAGATCAGCTCCAAAATTATGGGCAAAATAAACAAGTTAGTGATGAGGACGATGAAGACGATGAAGATGATGAAGCTTAATAGATAAACGTATGTTGACTTAATTTAGAATGTTTATGTATGAATTGTATTGTAATGTATGAATGGATGTTAATTTAGTATGGTTTGAAGGTTAGGATGTACCTAGACGGAATTCTAAAACATTATGTTTGTAACTAAGGAAATATGTTCATGTATGGTAATTTATGTTTAAAGTTAGTAAATGTACGCAGAATATGCAGATTGTCATGTATAAATTTGTACTGGAAATATGGGAAAACCGAAAAATATAGCAGGAAACTGTAATAGGTGCGCAGGGGTATTAGCGGCGACATATACACATCAGCGGCGACACATTTTTCGTCTGGTCTGCAGGCATTAGGGGCGACGCATTAGCCGGGATCTAGAGTCATTAGCGGCGACCTTTTTAGCGGCGACATATTAGCAGCGAATTTTTGATCATTAGCGACGATTATTACCTTTAGCGGCGACAAAGTGGGTATTTAGAGGCGACAAGAGTCGCCGCTAAATACCGGTTTCCTTGTAGTGAAAGTACACCTAGCCTCCTTCCATCTCGATAGTATAGCCCTATAGTGGCATCGACGGCTTGAAAAAAAGGACCGATGTCATGGCTCGAGTTCTCTAAGGAGGATCATGCCTGGTTTGGATCCAACGACTATAAGGATCCGGTCGAAGCACTAGCTAGGACGCCTCAAGCAAACAACTACAGTGGTTGTTTATCAACAAGAGTTTGTGTCTTTCTCATCGTCTTGATGGTTTGCCGGAGAAAACTTATAATGCTATCAAGTAACCCTGAATCATATTAATAATCACCAAAATTACACAAAGTTTCAAACAATTTAAAATTTCTAAACACTAATGAAGAAACAAAACGTTATGATGGTGATTCAAGAAATAGTTGGCATGAATGCAAAAAGAAAAAAACAAAACTTACCACTGAGAATCAAAAACTTAAACAATCTTCACTGACACGTGGCAGAATAAGGATTAATGAAAGGGATGCATTAATCAAGGGTGTTGTATGCCACGTGGACAGACCAAGAAGAAACACGCAGCCTGCATAATTAAATTGTACATTCATGTTGCAAATCACTGTAGTCAATCTTCTAATTGTTAGTATTAGAATGCCATGTTATTTGAATTCTTATTAAATCATATACTACGAGGACTTACATTAGAAGCTATAGAGAATGGCTTTCAATTAATGTATTTGGTGGCTTTTTTTCATTGCGAACCTCTGTCTAAACTGGTACTTCTTCTCCTACGGTTCATGTCACATATGAATTTAGAATTTATTAGAAAGTAAAATTTGATGTGTATTATTGGGCGTTGTTTGAGTTAATATTACATATAAGGTAATCTATATATGCATATGATATTTTTTTAAAAGAATTCACATATGCATACAATTGTTCTAAAGATGCATATATGCATCTACTAATTTATTAAAAACATGCTATCTAAACCTTTTCTAGTTGATGGATATTGACCACTAGTGGCACGCTGCGACACGGAAGTCTTAGAGTTAGGAGTCTCGGCGCATAAGAATCCAAATTCTAATAAGTAGCTCTCGGAAAATCCCTGGATAGCCCGGGTGTATAGTATGACGTGAAATATTAGCAGAAATAGAGATTTTAGACGCAATAGAAAGGAATGCTGTAACCGGGGTGGGTGAAAGCTTCGGTAGTGAATCACCTACTAAAAAAAGGGGTAGGCCCGCACGCCTTATTTGAGACTACTAAGGCAAGCGGTGGACCTTTTGCCGCGGCAAGGCTGGCTAATCATACGCAGAAGGCTTGAAGACCCCTAGAAATGTCATTTTTAAAGAAAAAAGTTCTTTGAAAAAAATCATATTTATTTATTTCTAAAAAGTTACATTTTTAATAAAATGTGCTTTAATATTTGGAAATGATATATAATATCTTTCGCATTTAATATGATCATTAAATAATTAATTTTTTATGCTAGTGATATTTGGTAAGGAGATTGTGAGAATATGACATGTGACAATGTGGATGTAAGAAAATAACATGTGGTAAAATTCTATTTTGATTTATTAGTATAGATTGAGCTATTATTACATACTAGCTTTAGTAAATCTGTATATTTTACAGGTTGATTAATTAGATATTAAATAGAATAAAACTTAATTAATTATAAAATGATGCTTTAACATAAGATACATTCTAAAACTTTTATTGTTTTTCAAAAAAAATAATAATTTAAGAATTTTGTTTCAAAACTAACCGTTTTAAGAAAAATATCCTTTTATAAATTTCCTTTCTATAACTTTCAGTTTTAATTCTTTTTGGTGTATAAAATTTTTACGTTTTAAAAACATAAATTTTAAAATACTTTATATTTTAAAGAACGTGTTAGAAAAATTTCTTTTTTAAAAATTTATTTCGTTAGAAATAACATTAATAAAAATATTTTTTTGCTTAATTTATTATAAAACTATTTTTAATCTAAAAAAGAATTAAATATAACTTTTAGTAATTAATGTAGTTATTTAATACGAAAGGATAGGAAAAATTTTGATGAGGATGAATGTGATGATGTCATGCGTCACCTCTAGTTTATGTATATAAAAATTATCAAGTTGGATCTAGTGTTTTGTTAACAATCACCAATGTCGAATACATCAAGTACGCTAATTAGATATATTAAAAAAGAGTTCAGATTACATTTGTTAGCTACGTGTTTCATCATAACCGCCAACCCTCCATCGAAAACCGCCCCTAAATGTCATGTGCACCTTATACTTACTCAAAAGGGGCGGTCCATAACCGCCCCTAAAAGCCCTCAAAAGTTGCGCCTTCTAAAACCGCACCTAAATGATCCTAATGGGACGGTTTCGCACAAAAGTATACTTCTAAGAGTTTGTGAAGGGAAATAAGGGGCGGTTTTTTACCTCAACCTTCACTTAAAAAAATTGGATCCGCACCTTATACTACTTTTTGTAGCAGTGAACTTTAATAAGTTTTTCTTCTCTCAGATACAAATTACACAGGCTACCTAATAGCTTATGACATACTGCATAATGTCTGACAATCACAATGCCACCAGGCTACTAAGTCATGTGTTTGATTATTTTTTTAACATGATTTTCTTGATTTTTTAAGATAACTAGGAATTAAACCCGCGCTTCGCCGCGGGAGACCCGTATATATAGAATCAAAACTATGTGCAATACTAACAACTTTAGTTATACAAGAGGTTTGTCTGCACCAATGTAAATCACACTGATGAAAATCGAAAGCTTGCATCATCATTTCTCTTTTGCCTTTTTTATATTATAATGACAAAATTCACCCTCGCAAACATTCAAAAATTGGACATGCTTAGGATGAGATAGATGATGAAAAAAACAAACATTCAAGATGGATTTAAGAATGGCTAAAAGATAACATAACCTTGTAGCCATATCTATAGCTTTGCTCACACTTGATGATCTTTCTTCTATGCAAACAAAACCCGTAATTCTGTAGCAAGTCTTAGGCCTGATGAGTTCATTAAAGTGTGTGCTACTGTGTACATCTGTAGTTGCCTCTATTGCGCCACCCTGGAACATGAGTTTATGTTAGAGTGACGAAAAGAAACAACAAACAAACATGAAAATATAAAAGTCCAATAAACCTGAACTGTAGCACAAAACCTATGTTGAAGTTTTAAGAACCTGCAAAATAATGCCTTCAATATTAAAAACCAATTGCAATGCAAAGTAACTAACTGATGGATGCGATGCGATGAAGAACAAAATCAAGATATTGAATCTTTTGATACAAGTCACTGCAACAATTCTAATTAGAATAAGGAGAATCAAAACAAACTGAATTTATTTGATTAACAAAAAAACTGTCAAAGATTTCAGCAGCAAACAGGTGAAGCAAACCACAGTGCTTTGACAGAGGCAGATGTGCCAGAAAAATAAGAAATATTTAGATAACAAAAAGATTTTATTCATATCATGAAACTTATATCGCAAAAATGCTTAAAGTCACTTGATTTAGTCATGATAATTAGTTGTGTAAAATTTGTATTGTAGTATTTGCATTAGAACATGAAGATGCACCGTAATGTTGAATGATCCCACTTGCCCTTTAAGACATCAGCAGCCACTTCTTTTAAGGCTCTGATTGCATTCTGAAACTCCCAAAATCATGTTTTTACAAAAATAGTGAAATCTGTACATTCAGTTCACATATAATGTCCAATTTAGGGGCCAAAATACCAAGTTAAGAATAATCAGTTTCATACCTAAGTAAACCATACATGGTGATGACGTCCATAAACAACTGAACTGAATCAAAGCCACTGCCCACTCCCCACTTTTCCCTGAGCTATTAAGTGAACCATTTGGACTATATGCACCGCGTCCCCGACATAAGACACCAGATCAACAACACCAAGGTAATCAAGCAAAGCAATAACCATTATTTTACTCATAGTTGTAGAATAACCCAAAACTGTTTTTGCAACTTCAGGTTGAATTTTGACAATGTTACTGTATTAAAAAGAGTCCACACACTTCAATCCACATTATAAAAAGAAACAGGACCAACGGTTTCTAGATTTATTAGATGTATTACTGGTTTGATAGTTATGTTAAAGAACACTTTAACAACCACAGAAATGATCTGATGAATACTTTTCAACATCTAAGCATAGCAAAATTTGAATAAAAACAAAAGCAAACATCAAAGTATGCATAATATATCATGTTGACTAATAAGTATCTATACCAGAAACTCAAGATCAGTAATTTCGCCTAAATCATCGAAGAACGAAGGTAAGGACTGCAACTGATAGCGGAAGAAATGCAAGTAAGATCAAAAGATACTTTAACACCACGGTTATCACCGCACTCAAACGCAACATCTACCTTCTTCTCCGAATCAACATCACATCTTCAATTCCATCACCATTTCCACCTCTCGTCTTCTCCTCAACAACCTTCTGCAGCTCGTTAACAACATCAGCGATCGAATAATACTTCTGCATCTGCAGAATCGGGATCCAATTCAGCCTACGCCGGTGTATCGCAGCGAACACCGACTCGTACTCGCACCTTCCGCCTTCTGATTGAGTCAGATGGCCGCACAGGGCGTCGATTATCGCGTTCGCTGCTGCAAACTCACCTCAGAACCATGAGATTATAGCGTCCTTTGCGTAAGCTCCAGACATCATCTCCGGCTGCACCAGCATCATCATCGGAATCCGATCGGACGACGGACAAAAGCCGGTCGCCGTGGGCGGAGGAGAGGGAAACCCTAGAGGCAGTGGTGGAGCTTGCCATTGGGGGTGTTGTTTGATCAGAATTAGGGTTTTGAAGAAACCACCGACATTTTGGATTAATAAAAATAAGAATTATATCTATAATGTAAAATTTAAACTCTCAACTTAATAGCTTGTGACACACCATTTAACCACCCTAACTCTCAGAGACGTGATAAAAAGTATTTTAACAGCACAATATATTATTAATAAAAAAAATTGATTATGTAATTGGTATTGCTTTGCTTGGTTGAAAGGGCCGTGAGTGAAATTCAATGTTTTCAGAACCGGATCGGACGTCGAACCGGACGCCTTACTGGTTTGGTGGTCGGACCGGTCGGACCGGTCGGACCGGTCGGACCGGATTTAACTATATTTTAATTATATTTATATATGTAATTAAATATAAGTAATTTATATATGATTTATATATATATTTTATAGTTATATATAAAACTTAACTATAGTTGTATATCGTACGTACTAATTTATGGTTTAACACCCCGTTTTTACCCACTAAAGTCCAAAAAAAAAATACTGAAATCCGGTCGGAACCGGGCCGGTTCGCCGGTCCAACCGCCGGTTCGATTCGGACCGGACGAATCACCCCTGACTGGACCGGACCAGCCCCCGATTCGCGGTCGAACCGGTCGGACCGTCCGATCCGGTCTCAACAACACTGGTGAAATTACAGGGATACGCATTTTGAAAGATCTCGAATCAAGTCATCACACTTGAGAGGAATCATTGCGTATCCGCAATACTGGATTTTCGAGATCTCGGGACAAAAGTAGCCGTTGGCGAGTGCTTATAAAAGACGAAGCATAGACACAGTTGGGGCAAAACCATGGCGGTACATATTTTCGTTGCATCCAGAGTATAAATTTGGCGCGCATTCATTATACATAGTAGATGTTTTGTGCTTAATTTCATCAGAAGGTGAGCATTCATGGAAGACGATGCGGGAGAGCGATCAAGCTTCGTGATCGGACTCATCGAGAACCGTGCGAAGGAGGTATGATCGTTTCTTTACCTTTCAATCCTAATAAGTGTTTTTTTCTCTTTGTGTCTGTGAATCTGTAGATATACATATTTGTATGTTTGTATACGCAATTGATTAGGGCAACGAAAACATATAATTTGTATGTTTGCCGCTCGATTCCTAAAATATCTCTTTAACAGCGATTATTGATTATTATTCTTTTCTTATAGTTATTCCTCTGTTTCTGCCATTGAAGTGACGACATCATATCTCCGTTCGATCACTGGAACTGCACTTCTAATAATTCTGTGACCTTATTATCTGCGATGATTATGAAATTGACATCTAAGGACGATTGTTTTCCCTTTTAACATTCATCATATCATCAGGTTGGAGTGGCTGCTTTTGACTTGAGATCAGCTTCACTTCACCTTTCTGAATACATTGAAACCAGCAGCTCATATCAAAACACAAAGACACTGATGCAGTTTTATGATCCGGTAGTGATTATTGTCCCTCCTAATAAGCTAGCTCCTGATGGAATGGTTGGAGTATCTGAATTGGTTGATAAATTCTATTCCTCGATTCGAAAGGTACTATCTACTATGTGTAAAAATTTCTTTATTGTTCTGTTTCTCATTTGGAGATTATGCTCTTAGCATGTGATAACTTTTGCAGGTAATAATGGTTCGTGGTTGCTTTGATGATACAAGGGTAATCATATATACATTTGTATTTCATTCCTCAATAGATTATAAATTATTTTATTGGTATTTCTAGTATTTATGCAATGCATTTTCGAAGGGTGCTGTGCTAGTAAAAGGTCTAGCTGCTAAAGAACCTTCTGCACTTGGGTTGGATACTTATTACAAGCAATATTATCTCTGCTTGGCTGCTGCTGCAGCAACTATCAAGTGGTATGATTTGAAATTTAGTTAGATGTGTCTACATGTATCTATCATAACTGGTTTATGCATATAAGATGTGAATTTGCCTAACACAGGATTGAAGCAGAGAAAGGAATCGTCATTGTGAATCATTCACTATTAGTATGTCATTTAATTATTTTCACAATCTCTTTTAGCAAGCAGTTCTGATATAAAGTTTTTCATATTTACCGTCCAGTATTGCTTGAGAATTTGCCCTAGCTAGTCACATGTCAAAATGTCTTTGGGTTTTTATGATTTTTTATTCTTTTACTCAATTCTTATTTCCTTCCATCTTTATTCATCTCTCAGGTAACTTTTAATGGATCATTCGACCATATGAACATCGATGCAACTAGGTACCCTTTCAATACTTCATACCATTTAGAAATTATCACGTGTCATTCTCATCAGAAGACTATCAAACTTATAAACTATTATTATATCATAGATAACGTAATATCTTAATTGCTTAATTGCTTATGTGAGGTATACATTATATTCTGATTGTTATGCGTATGCTAGTGCTTATGTGATGTGTGCAATATAATCTGGTTATTTTGCTTATTAATATGCATATGCAAAAAAAAAAAAAAAAAAAAAAAAAACTCTTATGTGATGTATGCTTATGTGATATATACACTACAATTTGGTTGTTATCGATGTCGAGCCGGGGTCTCTTTGGAAGCGGTCTCTCTGTCTCCCAAGATAGAGGAAAGACTGGCCACCACCTACCCCTCCCAGACCCTACTTCCAGTGGGACATACTGGGTATGTTTGTTTGTTTGTTTGTTAGATAACGTAATATCTTGTATCTGCTTGATAGTGTCCATAACTTGGAGATAATAGAGCCACTGCATACTACGCTTTTGGGCACAAGCAACAAAAAAAGAAGTTTATTCCAGACTCTCAAGTCAACAAGAACTACTGGAGGGTATGCTATCATAAGCTGATCCCTTTCTTTCACCTTTCATGGATTTTCTTGGTTGTCATATAAATATCATATTCATATGTCTATTTTCTCTGCCTATTATTGTGAAGAATCATTAAACTAGTTAGCATTTGTGCACTTAAAAACACCTATAAACATGGTATTGTTATGACCAGAATGCTTCTTACCACTAACTGCTTTAAAAGTAAGCTTGCCTGTCAAAGGTTGTATGCCTGGAATCATTTTGAACGAAAGTTCAACAATTGTATTTTACTTATTAATTGGCAGGATCTTTATACTCTGCTAGAATAAAGTATACTTTGAAGGGGGTGTGTTATACCTCTCGGAGATAAAATTTTATAACTTCTTGGCTTTTTATCCATTAATTTGTCGCAGGACTAGACTTCTTCGAGCCAATCTCTTGCAACCTTTGAAAGATATAGAAACTATCAAGGCTCGACTTGATTGCCTGGTCAGTGTTTCTTATTGTTTATCATGTATGTCAAAATTACATTAGAATTCCAGACAGTCAGTAAAGGAACTCCAAAATTTAGGATATGCTCTTAAGGGAAGCATTTTTCTTCTCTTGAGCAATGACAAGCAAAATCTGTAAAACCATGATCATGAGTCATGACCTCATTGTTTCTGCATATATAATTTGTTTAAAGGAGGTCCAAGCTTGGTTGAAGGCTCTTCAGTTGTCAACTCAAATCTTCTCTTTTTTCTTCCTGTATCTTTTAAGATTATGATCAAAGACTCATTGACTCGGCTCTTAGATATACAATGCAGATAAAGTAAAATTTTTAATAGAGCATGGACTTTGGTATGTGTGCCTAAAAGGGACGACACACTTAGCTTTCCTTATAGGATGAAAATTAGGAAACATCTTAGACCAAATGAAATAAACCTAAACGTAATAGGTAGCGCAACTCAGTAATATAAGGAGATATAATGAATTAAAATATGAAAGTTTGGTAGAAGGCTCTTCAGTTGTCAACTCAAATCTTCTCTTTTTTCTTCCTGTATCTTTTAAGATTATGATCAAAGACTCATTGACTAGACTCTTAGATATACAATGCAGATAAAGTAAAATTTTTAATAGAGCATGGACTTTGGTATGTGTCCCTAAAAGGGACAACACACTTAATTAGCTTTCCTTATAGGATGAAAGTTAGGAATCAGCTTAGACTAAATGAAATAACCTAAACGTAATAGCTAGCGCAACTCAGTAATATAAAGAAATATAATGAATTAAAATATGAAAGTTCCCGAAGCTTTGATGGTTAATCCATCTACTCGTTTTGCTTTCTAGATGGGCTACGACCCTATGCATGATGATTACACGCTTTCATTTTATATTTTATATTAGTTACCATCTGGAAGGGTAGTTCAGTTGACAGCTAGTGGACTAGTCTGTTCCCAATATCTGTGGTACTTCAAATTTGAATAGTCATACCGTTAGCTATTAGGCAATAGACAAACGAGCACATAGGAATATCTATGCTATATCATTTATAGTTCTTCATACAACTACCTTCTCACTATACAGAAGATAATGTATTAACCTGATAATACCTGCTCAACTCTAGGATGAATTGATGACCAATGAGCAACTGTTTTTTGGGCTGTCACAGGCTCTTCGAAAGTTTCCTAAAGAAACTGGTTAGTGCATGGTAAAAAGCTTCAAGTATAATGCTGAAAGACTTGCTGTTTCAAGTGATGTACTTATTCTTATTTACATTCAGACAGGGTCCTCTGCCACTTCTGTTTCAAGCCAAAGAAAGTTACTAATGAGGTCGTGGGCATTGATAATGCTAGAAAGAGCCAGGTTCTAATATCAAGTATTATTGTACTTAAAACAGCTCTGGATGCCTTGCCACTTCTCTCAAAGGTAAATACACAGATCTTCTATTTGTATGCTCAAACTGTAAAACCTTTCAGCAATATAAAGTTTTATATCATCTGGTGTTAGGTATTGAAAGATGCAAACAGCTTTCTTCTTGGAAACATATACAAAACTGTATGTGAGAATGACAAATATGCTACTATACGGAAAAGGTAAAGTCATTGGTTTGTTTCATCATTACTTTTTCTTCTATCTGCGAGTAGAAATATACTTTGTTATTTTTTTAGTTAACATCACACTTTCTCTATCATCTTATTTAAAAAAGATACCTACATATCCATGTCGATGAAAACGAATGAAGCCTCGAGGTTTACCTTTTTGTCTAAATTATGTTATGATCAGGATTGGGGATGTCATTGATGAGGATGTACTTCATGCAAGAGTTCCTTTTGTTGCGCGGACACAGCAGTGCTTTGCTGTCAAGGCTGGAATAGATGGATTTCTGGATATTGCTCGAAGATCGTTCTGTGACACTAGCGAAGGTACCCTACCTTACCTGATGGGCACAGCTGTAATTGGTGTAATATACATAATCTAATCATTTAATTAGTGCAGCTATACACAACCTTGCAAATAAGTATCGTGAAGATTTCAAGCTTCCAAATTTGAAAATCCCATTTAATAATAGACATGGGTTTTACTTTAGTATTCCTCAGAAGGACATACAGGGAAAGCTTCCCAGCAAGTTTATTCAGGTAGCAAAGGTGATACTTGTCCATACCTTTGGTATCCTCCTGTGATTTTGCTTATGTGTGTATGTGTGTTTGAAACAAATTCAGGTTGTGAAGCATGGAAACAGTGTTCATTGCTCAACTCTGGATCTTGCTTCTGTGAGTTTCATTATCGGTAGATGATTTTATTTTGATATAAATTTTCCAGCTTCTCATTAATAGTCTTTTTCTAATACTAACTTGTCTTTTGTCTGAGTCGATTAGGATTACCATCTTTATTTGAAAAGATTATTTTGTAGGTATAAGCCATGCCTTGCGCCCAGAATTAGTGTTTCTTAAGCGTTTTGTTTTCTTTATGTTTATCTTCTTGCATCATAGAGGTGGTGTTTGGGAGTCCTTTTTTTATCTCCTTTTGACTTATTTGAGGGGTAAAAAGACAAAAATACCCCTCAAATACGTCAATAAGCTAAAACTTTTAACTTATTGGCTTTTTTAGAGGGGTATTTTTGCCATTTCACTTCTCTAAAAAGCTAAAAAGTCCTTTTGAAAAGGAAATCCAAACACCCCCAGAGTACGATTTTATTTATGGTCATTGTGAAACTCATCTGAAAGTACAAAATCTACATAAATACCATCTGGTGAACATGGAAAGAGTGATACTCTTTTTTCTAGGATGGAATACAGCATGTCCAACATATTATATCTCATTCAATATCTTGTACTCGTAGTGCTACTTTAGGTACTATGAAAAAGATTATGTTTCTTGCCATGTATATGTGAACATGGTGGTGCTGACTCTGCTGAAAAAAAAAATGTTTGCTTTAATATTTCTTGTTTACAATGATGGTTGTATATTTATAAATGTTGTTCTGCAGTAGGTTAGTATATTGGAAGAGCTTGATAAAGATGCTATCCTAGATGATTTTGCTTATTATTTATTTGTTTCATAAATCTGTAGCTAAATGCAAGAAACAAGTCTGCAGCCAAAGAATGTTATTTACATACAGAGCTTTGTTTGGAAGGTCAGTGCAAAAAATCATCTTTTGGTTTATAAAGATAGGTTTGTACTGTAATTTAATGTCCAAACTTCTTTAGTTACCTACATGAAACATATGATTGTTGACAACTTTGACTAATGCGGAGGGTCCAGCTTTGAACGTTGTACTAGCATATGATTATTTACTAGCATATTGTTAGTTGTTAATAAACAAACAAACAAACATACCCAGTGTATCCCGTTTAATAGCAGGGTCTGGGAGGGGTAGATGGTGACAAGTCTTTCCTCTATCTTGGGAGATAGAGAGACCGCTTCCAAAGAGTCCCCCGACTCGGTAACAATAGCAATAGCCAACATAATATATATCATACAACACCACGGTAACACATAAGGAGATAGAAATAGCATGCATCAAATAAGCGACAAGTTTCATCTATACATGGCAGAAGTCTAATAGCTATACATCAGGCGTGCCGTTTACTCTTCCTACCCACAGAACCCACTAGAAGTCCTTAATTTTAATTCTACGCCTACATGCACTCCTATCCTCGATCATGTGCTCAGAGAGGTGCAACTCTACCATATCTCGCCTAATTATCTCGTCCCACGTCAACCTCGGTCTTCCTCTACTCCTCCTATCCTCTAAGGTGATATTCTCTACTGCTCTAACCGGCGCCTGTATCGGTCTCCTCTTCACGTGACCGAACCATCTTAATCTTCCTTCTCGTATTTTACCCGTGATACAAGCCGCCTGTAGCCTCTGTCGAAACACGTCATTCCTTATCCGATCCAGTCTTGTTTGTCCACACATCCATCTCAGCATTCGCATTTCCGCGATCTCTATTTGTCTCTCATGCGATTTCTTTATGGCCCAACAGTCTGTTCCGTATAACATAGCTGGGCGTACTGCCACTCTGTATAGTTTTCCCTTTAGTTTTACTGGGAACCTTTTATCACATAAAATCCCTGATGCTGCTCTCCACTTGCACCATCCTGATTGGACACGGTGGGCTACATCGCTGTGTATTTCTCCATCTTCCTGTACGTACGATCCCAGGTATTTGAACCTAGAGGTCTGTGGGACCGCCATACCCTGAATACTGATTTGGTTGTCCTCTTCAGTCTCATCACTAAAGTTACAATGCATGTATCCCGTCTTAGAGCGACTTATCCTTAAGCCTTTGCGCTCTAGTGCTGCTCTCCACTGTTCTAGTCTCTCGTTAAGCACCCTTTTAGATTATGATATTAACACAATATCATCCGCAAATAGCATGCACCACGGGACTGGCTCCTGTATAGACTTGGTCATCTCATCCAACACTACTGTGAAGAGAAATGGGCTCAATGCCGATCCTTGGTGGAGTCCCACTTCCACCGGGAAGCAGTCCGTGTCTCCGACCGGTGCTCGCACACATGTTTTTGCCCCGTCATACATATCCTTGATTATTCTGATATACCTCTCTGGTACCCCTCTAAGTCGAAGACTTTCCCAAATGAGTTGACGCGGAACACTGTCATAGGCTTTTTCTAGGTCAATGAATACCATATGCAAGTCCCTTTTCTTTTCTATATATTTCTCCATTACCCTCCTTATGACGTGTATGGCTTCTGTTGTAGAGCGTCCTGTCATAAATCCAAATTGGTTTACCTCTATATGAGTTTCGCGTCTAATTCTTGTGTCGATAACTCTTTCCCATAGTTTCATCGTGTGGCTCAAGAGCTTTATTCCCCTGTAGTTTGCGCAACATTGTACATCTCCTTTTTTCTTATATATAGGGACTATGACACTGCTTCTCCACTGCTCCGGCATCTTCCCGGTCTTGAAGATAGTGTTGAATAGGTCTGTTAGCCATTGCAGGCCCTCATCTCCGAGACACTTCCACACTTCAATCGGTATGTTATCTGGCCCCACCGCCTTAGCCCTTCCCATTTTCTTAAGAGCTCTCGCAACTTCGACGACTGTGATGCTTCTACAATAGCACTTGTTTGTGACGTTGTTTGAGTTGTTTGGTCGATCCCAGTTTGCTGATTAGGGTTCCTTAGGTTGAAAAGGTCATCGAAGTAAGTTTTTCATCTCCCTTTGATGCCTTTCTCCTTCACCAAGACCTTTCCATCCTCAGCCTTTATAAACTTCACCATTTTCAAGTCTTGTCTTCTACTTTCTCTTGCCTTGGCAATCTTAAACATGTCATGTTCTCCTTCTTTCGTTTCTAATTGCTTGTACATCCTCTCATACGCTGTGTTCTTTGCCTCTGACACAACCTTTTTCGCCTCACGTTTGGCCTCCTTGTATTTATCTTTTAAATCTGCTCGTTCTTCCTCATTATTACAGCATAAAAGCTCTCTAAAACTTTGTTGTTTAATTCTTATCTTCTCCTGTACATTTCCGTTTCACCACCAGGCTTCCTTATGACTGATTGTCCTGTTTGTTGTTACTCCAAGAGTTTCTTTAGCTGCTTGGATAACTCTAGTTGCCATGGCCTCCCATTTTTGGTTTCGTCTTCCTGTTGCCCAGTCTGGCTCATTGGATGACCTTATCTCTAAAGGTGGTAATATTTTCATCTTTAAGCTGCCCCCATCTGATCGTAGGTCTAGTTCTCTTAGTTTGTTCGACAATTACTCTCTTGACGCGTATATCCGCCACCAACATATGATGCTGAGTCACTACCGTCTCGCCCGGGATTGCCTTACAGTCCTTCCACGAGCTTCGGTCTTCTCCCCTCATCAGCAAATAGTCTATCTGTGTGTGTCTTCCACCACTGCTAAACGTGATTAGGTGTGAGTCTCTTTTCTTAAAAAACGAATTTATAATGCCTAGGTTATGTGCTAATGCAAAGTCAAGAAGCTCCTTCCCGGCGTCGTTCCTAAGACCATACCCATAGCCTCCATGCACCAACGGGAAGTGATCATTATACTTACCAATATGGCCATTAAAATCTCCTCCTATACATATTTTTTCTTCTCTAGGTATGTCTCCCATAACTTGGTCTAAAATCTCCCAGAACTTTTTTCTTTCTGCTTCCCCTAATCCAACTTGTGGTGCATACGCACTAACTACTGCCACTACTACATCCTCTATTACTATTCGTAACAGCATAAGTCTATCATCGTATCTTCTTACCTCCACTACATTATCTTGAAGTTCTTTAGCAACTAGGAAACCTACTCCATTTTTTGACCCATCTGAACCTGAATACCATAGTTTA
Source organism: Flaveria linearis (assembly GCA_024085815.1). NCBI lineage: Eukaryota > Viridiplantae > Streptophyta > Magnoliopsida > Asterales > Asteraceae > Flaveria > Flaveria linearis. The sequence goes on along the minus strand of CM044014.1, from coordinate 639,398 downwards.
TAACCATTACACTCTTTTGCTCTCCTACCCCGTCATCTAGTCTCCTGAAGACACACTATATGCACTCTACGTCTTTTCAGCACATCTATGAACTCTAATAACTTACTAGATAGGGTTCCTACATTCCACGAAGCCACTCGTACTCTATAACCTTTTTTCCCTGTAGTTGCACTTCTTTTCACTGAACATGATCTCGGTGCAGCATAATGGCTTCTACTATCTATAGTATCAGCCTATCCACCTTACTAGTACTGCACAAACAAACTGCAGTCCCACACCCGAGGTAGACAACACAAAGGTTGCGCACAATCAAATCGAGGAAACAAAAAACAACAAATTACAAGCAAGTAGCAATAGCACAGAAAATAGGGGATGACTCTCCCTGATTAACAACACACGGGTGACGTACAATCAAAACAAGAAACACAAAAAAAAAACAGCAAATCACAAGCAAGCAGGATTCACACAGAAATAGGGGATGACTCTCCCTGTTAAAAACCAGGTGCTGGTACCCCTAACCCAGCCAAACAATCTAGGCGAAAAGATATAAGTAAAGAAGACTAAGAGCAGATATGAAAACCCGATATGGAACGATCTCACCAAATGTGTACCCCAGTTAGTGTTCTTCGATTAGGCTTTGTCGAGGTGGGATGTGTACGGGCTGCGATGGGAGTGGTATTGGTTGGCGTGGACAGTCGGCTGGTGCTAGAGGGTTGAGGGTGGCTGTTGGGCGGCGGCTATGGTTGGTGGGTGGGTGGTGTCGGTTGTGGTGGCCGTGGTGGTTGGGTGGGTGGTGCGATGGGTTGCTATGGGGGTGTACTGGCTGCTATAGGGTGGCTGTGGCCTGTGGGTGTTAGTTGTTAATATCAGTTGTTATGTTTCTTTATGGCCCATGGACCAAAGCCCATCTAGATTTAGGTTAGTTGTGCATTCTTGTATATATATGGTTTTTCATCATTTGTTAATAGAGTGAGACATTTTATCAAGCCACAATAAAATGGTATCAGAGCCAAGGCTCTCCTGTTTCTGTTCTTGATCCAGTCTCGTTCACTCCCGATAGTTCTGAAATCCTTGTTCGAGACACTATTACAGCTCACCGCCGCCATTGCAATCACCAGCAAGCTCCGATCTGCAAAAAGCCGCGTGACCGCCGCCCTGAAGCCGTCGGACGCGCCGCCAAAAAACACTTCTTGAGGGCGCGTGGACCACCACCAGTCGCCGCCCTTCCTTCCGCCACCATCGCGAGTGTACAATGGACATTCGACTGGTCTTGTTTGAGTGTTCATCACTTGTTTTAGCTGCTGCCTTGCTATCTTACCTCGGGGTTGTGCTTTAGACCCAAATGTGAAACACCACGGTTGTGTTTTTCTTGTTTTAGAATAAGTTCTTGCTTCATTGTATGGTGATGGGAGACACAGAGATTCAAAGTGATTTGGTAAATCAGATTGCACCCGAGATAATCAACTATGCTTCTGCACTACGCATGCCCGTGAAACTAGGCTCCACTAATTGGAGTTCATTGAGTTTATTTGTTCAAAAGGGCCTTGCAAGTTTGGACAAAGAAGATCATCTCACTAAACAACCACCGGATCTGATTACTCGAGAATGGCGGATTGATGATAGTGGGATTCAAATTGCACTTTGGAATGTTATGGAGCCATAAATACTCACCATTGCTCAAAACTTTTCAACTGTCAAAGGAATGTGGGATCACCTTTGGTCATCTTTCTTGGCAAAAGAATCATTATCTCATGCTTATTCTGGTGTCCAGGCATACACTAGAGCTGAGCAACAAGATTCTATGTTTACTGATTACTTCACTCATTTCTCGAAGCTTCAGGATGAACTTCGTGTCTTGTTTCCATCGATTACTGAGTTGAAGATCCAGGAGGAGCGTAACACCAAAATGGATGTCGTGATGTTTATTGTTGGCCTATCACCTAAATATCCTGGAGCGTAACACCAAAATGGATGTCGTGATGTTTATTGTTGGCCTATCACCTAAATATTCTAGTGGCCGACCTCTGTTGGTGAGCAACTCGAGTGCTATATCTTATGTGGCTTCCACGTATCTATTAGCCGAGATATATTGGTGATATACATCTCATCAGCTGATTTCTAGGATGTTAGTTAGGCATTGATTTATATTGCAAATCTGTTCCATATTTATATTAGGACATTGATGTATTATATATACCGATTACGTTCAATGAGAAGGACACGGTTGTGAATCCTTGCCATACCCTAATTCGTCGTCATCCTCTTCCCCTGCCCCATTTTTTTCTCCTCTTTAGTTTGTTGCTTGTTTCATTCTTCTCCCTAATGGATACCAAATCCATCCTGCCATCACTGTTACCAATATCCGCAATTCCATTCCGCTCACCCTTGAGATGGAAAGTGGACAGTACAACTCCTGGGCGGAACTTTTTCGCGTTCACTGTCGTGCATGCCAGGTCAGCGATCATCTTGATCCAACCAAAGGACCCCCCCCAACCCAACCCCTACTTCTTCCTCTTCTGCTCAAACAGCCCCACCTGATCCCAAGGACCCTAAGCACACATCCGAACCAAAGGACCCCATAGCCGAAGTTCAATTGTGGCATCATGTAGATGTCATTGTACTTCAATGGATCTATAGCACTGTCTCTAATGACCTGCTCCACATAATCCTCATGCCCAATTCTACTGCCTCCCAAGCCTGGGTTGCTCTTGAAAACATTTTTCAAGACAACCAAAACTCACATGTAGTTTATTTGGAGCATAAGTTTGTGTCTACCCACCTTGACAACTTCCCCAACATCTCAGCCTATTATTAGCCCTAAAAATGTTGGCTGACAAATTGGCAAATGTCAGTTCATCGGTTAGCAATCAACGACCGGTTCTTCAACTCATTGTTGGGCTCAACAAGAGCTATGAAGATGTTGCTATGTTGATTCAACAAAACCCTCTTCCTAACTTCTATAAAGCACGTTCCAAGCTGGTACATAAAGAAAACCGCAAATCCACCAGACAGCCAATACCGCCACCGGCGCTGCTCTTCATACTACAACCACAACACCGCCACCACACACCGCCACCACACACCCACCTTCAATCTCAGAGTGCCTCTGCGATCCACTCTGACCCATCATTCTACTACAACAATCGCGGTCTGTGGTCGTGGGCGCGGTGACCGTGGTCGTTCAACTGGTGGCCGCGGCTGGGGCTTTCAGGGTACACATTCACCCTCTTCTTTTACTCCTAGTCATCACAACCTAGCCCCTCGCCTACTAACCTAGCACCATAGGGATATACTTCTTACTAGTTGGGGGCCTTCCCACCCTGTCCTTACCCCACCCAGCCCTTTGGTCCAGCCAGAAACAATTACAGTCCCTCCCCAACTCCTGCAGGCATTCTCGACCCATGCCCAACTCAATCTTATATAGCCTCTGAGTCCGGGTACATCCTTACCGATGTAGAGCATGCCTTTTCCACCATGACTTTGCCCCCTAGATCAGAATTGGTATTTAGATTCGGGTGCAACATTACACATGGCTCACTCCGCAGGTACTTTTTCGTCCTATATTAATCATAGTCACTGTCGAAATATCATTGTTGGTAATGGCAATCCATGGTACAGGCCATCAAACTCTTTCACCCCTCCCCCTTCCTTCCACCCCTAAACAAACACAAAAAAACAAATATATCTGGTATATCCTACTAAAAAGCAGGGTCTGGGAGGGGTAGGTGGTGGCGAGTCTTTCCTCTATCTTGAGAGATAGAGAGACCGTTTTCAAAGAGACCCCCGACTCGAAAACGATAGCAAGCAAATTATAGAGCATACAACGCATAGGTATATATCACATGCGAGTTTAGAAATAACATAGGCATATTCATAAGTATATTCATAAGCATAACAACCAGACTATAGTGCATACATCTCATAAGAATACATCACATAAGCATAAGCATACGCATAAGCATAACAACCCGAAGATAGTGCATACATCAAATAAGCAACAAGCTTTACCTATAAAGGGTAAATGTCGATAACCTACACATCATGCGGGGGTCACGCATCATGTCTTCCTTTACTCCTCCTACCAACAGATCCCACTAGAAGTCCTTAATTTTAATTCCACGCCTCCACACACTCCTATCCTCGACCATGTGCTCGGAGAGGTGCAACTCTACCATATCCCGCCTAATTATCTCATTCCAAGTCAACTTAGGTCTTCCTATACTCATCCTACCATCTAAGATGATGTTTTCTAATGCTCTAACCGGTGCTGACATCAGTCTTCTCTTCACGTGCCCAAACCATCTTACTCTTCCCTCTCGTATTTTATCCGTGATACAAGCCACCTCTAGCCTTTGCCGAAACACGCCGTTCCTTATCCGATCCAATCTTGTGTGTCCACACATCCACCTTAGCATTCGCATTTTCGCGACCTTTATTTGTCGGTCGTGCGATTTCTTTATGGCCCAACAGTCTATTCCGTATAACATAGTCGGACGTACTGCCACTCTATATAGTCTTCCCTTTAGTCTTGCTGGGAACCTCTTATCACACAAAATCCCTGATGCTTACAACTCAATAACATTCTCCATGTTCCTAATATTATTAAAAAATTGCTTTTTGTTAGACGTTTAACCATTGACAATAATATTTCAATTGAATTTGATCCCTTTGGTTTTGATGTGAAGGACTTTCAGACACGGACTCCCGTCCTCCGATGTAACAGCACCGGGGATCTCTATCCGCTTACACTCCCTCAAGTAGCTCACATCATCATTCATTCTGCCTTTGCATCCATCACTCAAGACCTATGGCACCACCGTCTTGGGCACCCCGGAGCTTCTATTTTACAATCTTTAAAACCTTGTTTATCTTTTTCTAGCAATAAACCATTATGTAGTATTTGTTCTTGTGTGTTTGACAAACAAGTTAAATTACCATTTTCCCACTCTACTTATGTTACTTATTTACCTTTTGATATCATTCATACCGATTTATGGACCTCCCCGATATTGAGTTCTAGTGGACATAAATATTATCTTTTGTTTCTTGTGACAAAACAAACTTCTTATGGTCATGCCCTCTTGCAAAAAGTCTCACGTATATTGGACATTTGTTCGTTCATACATACTCAATTTAACTATAAAATCAAGTCTATTCAATGTGATAACAGGCGTGAATATAATAATCATCTGTTTCAAAACTTTTGTGCCACCAATGGCATTCAATTTAGATTTTCTTGTCCACATACATCTCCACAAAATGGTAAAGCTGACGGAAAATACGCTCCATCAATAACATTCTTCGAACTTTTCTCTCTCATGCCTCTATTCCCGAATCCTTTTGGCATCATGCTTTTCAACATTCTACTTACCTATTGAATATTCTCCCACGCAAAATTCTAAATAATCTCACCCCCACCCATCTTCTATACAACCGACAACCATCTTCTATACAACTGACAACCATCTTCTATACAACTGACAACCATCATACAAACACCTTCGGGTGTTTGGTTGTCTATGTTACCCTTTCTACCCTTCAACCTTAATCCATAAACTACAAAAACTTTCTACCCCTTGTGTCTTTATTAGGTCATCCTATGAACCATCGGGGCTATAAATGTTATAACATTCAAACCCAACAAATAACTCCTTCCCGTCACGTCATCCTTGATGAAACTATCTTCCCCTTCTCCACCAGCCATAAACCTACTACCTAAACCTATAAATTTCTAACTGATCCTCACCCATTTATTTGGTTCAACCACAACACCTCCCTCCCTACAGCCCACTCCAGCCCCCACCTCACCGACCTTCCAAACATACTCCAGACACCCCAAAGGACAGCCCCCCTCCCCATACACCAGTTTACTGGTCCACTCCCGCCCCCACTTCGGCCGACTTACCCCTTCCAACTGGCCTTGCGGACCCTGCCAGTTCTAGAGTTGATGTCTCCACCGCCCCCTCTTCTCGTGGCCCACAAACTACTGTGCCCCCTCCTGTGTCCAGTGTATCTTCACCTCCATATCCCCTCCCCCCTCCTCCACCGCCTCCCCCACCTCCCCCACAAAGGACAATTCAAACTCGAAGCATGTCCGGCATTTCCAAACTTCTACAACCTTTTCCTTGCAATCTCCATGCTTCTCTTGACCTCTCTCGTATTCCCCACAATCCTTTTGATGTGCTTCGTAACCCGGATTGGAATAAAGCCACGGGCCCACGACCGACGAGTTCTAGGTTCTTATTAACAATAGGACGTGGGAGTTAGTTCCGCGGATAACCCATATGAATATTGTACGGAGTATGTGGATTTTTAAACATAAACTTAACTCTGATGGCACCTTGGAGCGATACAAAGCTTGGTTTGGTTTGTGATGGCAGGTCTCAACAAGTAGGCATCAGTTGCAGGGAAACATTTAGTCCAGTGGTGAAGCCCGCCACAATCCACACAGTTCTTGCTATTGCCCTCTCGCATTCTTAGCCCATTCATCAATTAGATGTCAAGAATGCTTTCTGACATGGGCATCTTAACGAAACTGTCTATATGCATCAACCTCCGGGGTTTTGGGACCGGAAGTTTCCCAATCATGTGTGCCTGCTAAAGAAATCATTATATGGATTGAAGCAGGCCCCAAGAGCTTGGTACCGACACTTTGCTGATTATGTATCCACCATTGGTTTTCATCCTAGCAAATGTGATCACTCACTCTTTATCTACAAACACGGTCATAATACAATTGTATTCTGCTTTATGTGGATGACATCATTCTTGTCACCTCTTCAGATGCTCTTTGTCACACTTTCATGCATCTCCTGGCTACATAATTCGCAATGAAGGATTTGGGTCCATCGAGTTACTTTCTCGGCATTTCAGTCACACGGTCCAATTAGTCACTATTCTTATCTCAACAAAAATACGTCGCCGACATCTTGGACCGTGCTGGCATGACTTCTTGTAAACTTAGCAACACTTAAGTGGACACAAAATCCAAACTCAGCTCTAGATCTGGCACTCTACAGGATGATGGGGGTACACATTATCGCCAGCTTGCAGGGGCCCTTCATCACCCACACACGGTCCAACAAGTGTGTATGCACATGCATGCACCCCGTACCTCACATATGAATGCATTGAAATGTATCCTTTGTTATCTCAAAGGAACGTTGCCTCCTTACTTTCTTATACTGACGCAGATTGGGGGGACACTAGGCGCTCCACTTCTGGTTATTGCGTTTATTTGGGTGATAATCTCCTTTCATGGTCATCCAAACGCCAACCTATCTTGTCCTGCTCTAGCGCTGAGGCGGAATATCGAGTTGTTGCTAATGTCGTTTCAAACATGTTGGCTTCGAAATCTTCTATTGGAACTTCATCACCCACCCACTCATGCCACCTTGGTTTATTGCGACAATGTTAGCGCCGTATACTTGTCATGCAATCTTGTTCAGCATCAACGCACCACACATATTGAGCTCGATATCCGCTTTGTGCGGAAAAAGGTTGCCCGGGGACAGATTCGGGTTCTACATGTACCTTCTTGCCATCAGATCGCTGGTATCTTCGCTAAGGGCCTACCTCAAGTTTTGTTTGATGATTTTCAGACCAGTCTCAACATCCGTCCTCCTCCTGCTTCGACTGCGGGGGTATATTAGCCGAGATATATTGGTGATATATAACTCATTAGCTGATTTCTAGGATGTTAGTTAGGCATTGACTTATATTGTAAATTTGTTCCATATTTAGATTAGGGTATTTATATATTATATATACCGATTATGTTCAATGAGAAGGACACGGTTGTGAATACCAAATAATAGTTTCATCTTTTATGAGAGATGTATGGGTCAGACATAACCTCTAACGGTACATCTGCTATGTATAAGGGCATAGGCCAAGGTTCTTATGTAGCTCAGAAGAAGGGTATTGGGCGAGGCACTAGCATTATTTTTGTTAATATTGTAAGGAGGTGGGACACACGAAATACAATTGTTCGAATCGTCCTCCTGGCTCTCATCCACGTGCTCGCCCCAAAGCTCGGATAACCACTACTAAGATATCTTAAGACCACACTTGGTTTAGGGATCTTGTATACTTACCAAGGCCATTGTCGTGTGGGTGCATTTACGGAGGAGGCGGATGGACAGATATTAGGTTTCTCAGATGCGGATTGGGCAGGTTGTCCCATTTCACGACGGTCTACGACTGGGTATTGCGTTTTTGTCGGAGGAAATCTTGTGTCGTGGAAGAGTAAGGTGCTGTTTGTTTTTTCTGCAGGAAAACGTCTGCAGTCTGCGGATCACATCGGCAGACATCTGCAGCAGAAGAGGTGGACCAAATGTCTGCAGTCTGCAAGAAAAAGACTGTTTGTTTTGTTTAACATCTGCAGAATGCTGAAATATTCTGTAATTAAACTAAATTTATTTTTTAAACTTTAAAAACAACTAATACATTAATATATAAATAAAAGTCATAGAAATACATTAAAATATAAATAAAAGTCATACAACAATACGATAATATTCATAAAACCATACGATTACATTTATAAATCGTGTATTCGACATTCTGCATTAACTGCTCAGCAATTTCATCTCTTAATTGAGTCATATATTCTCGATCGGATGCGGTACCATGTTCTTCAACATCATTTTCTTCAGCATCAACGTGCATATCACAATTTTCAAAGGACACATTGGGTTGATCGTATTGTGTAAAAAAGTCATCGCTAAGACCCTCTTTCCTTATAAAATTATGCAACGCGAAACATGCAACGGTAATGTTCCTTTGTGTAACCAACGGAAATGGTGCCATCCTCTTCAATATAGGGAACCGTGCTTTCAAAACACCAAACGAACGCTCAATAACGTTTCGTAGTTTTGCATGTGCATGGTTACATTTTTCTTTATCGGTCAATGCACGATTCCTACAAAAATCTCCAAGCCAATACCTTACATTACGATATGGAGCCATTCAATTCAAGGTCAAACTTTTCTTTCAGAATTTTTCCTAATCTATTCCAAGAGTCTTTTTGCATACTCAAACCTTTCCTACCCACCTTATTTATTTCTTCAATGCAAGTTTCTAACAAACATTGAATTTGCTCGCTTGACCATTGATGTTTCTCGCCCATTTCTATTAAACAATAAAAACATATAAACAAACTAATGATACAAACAAACTAATCGAGTCCAGAAACTAATCCAGCAGCAGAAAAACAAGATGCCTTCAGATGTACCATATTGCATAATCATGGAAAACAATAAGATACACAAAATCAACAATTCAGACCACCATAATTATTTATGGAGAAACATACCAACATAATATCATCCTCAAAACTGATCTACTTATAACTTTAGCTAAACTTCCAACATAAACCAGCATATAATAATAATAATAAGAAGAAGAAGAAGAAGAAGAAGAAGAAACAACCACACAGGTCTATATAGATAACAATCCTCCATCAGAAACCTTGTGTAAAAACCTAGCAATGGAATTTTTCACCAGAAAGAATCAATCTTTTATTCTATTAAAACTCAATTCTCAAATTGGGGAAAGAAGCCCTTTAATTTCTACCACCATGTTACAGTTTACAAACAAGCAACAAAGGATCAAAACTTTAAAATTAAACTGCCAACGGATTGAATAGTAACTGAAATCACAAATCATCAATACCTACCTGAAGGTTAATAATCTATGTAGGAAATTAAAGATGCTAAAAATTTGCTAAAAATTTTAAACACACAATCAAAGCTTGAGACTAGAAAATCTTACTGGAAGAGTTCAGTGAGGGCAATCTGCTGAAGCTACGAATTCGGTGGCGCGGGGCGGTGGCGCGGGACGGTGGCGTGGGGCGGTGGCGTTGGAAAGCTACGAATTCGCGAGGGCGGGCGACGACGGGCCTGTGGGGCGGCCGGGCGACGGCGGTGGCGCGGTGTTGAGCAGGCCGGGCGACGGCGGGCCTGTGGGGCGGTCGCGAGGGTGCAGACGGGGACGGGAAGAATGAAGATGGGAGGGGAATGTCACAGCGTGGGTTCTCAATAGGATATTAGGGCTTGATAAGAAGAGAAGAGGTTAAAAGACGTGTGAAGATGTTCCACCTCTTCTCCATGCAGAGGTGGGGAAGACGTTTTTTAATGAAACGTCTTTCAGAAAACAAACAGTCCGCGACGTAAAAACCTCTTCCCGCGTCTGCGAGCGCGCAGATGAAGAGGTGGGGAAGAGGGTTTTTAGAAAAACAAACACCCCCTAAGAAGCAATACACAGTATTCCGATCTATTGCAGAGTCAGAGTATAGAGTCATGGCAGATGTCACATCAGAGATGATATGGGTTTGTCATCTTCTTAGAGAACTTGGGGTTGTTTCTGATAACTTGATGCGGTTATATTGTGATAACCAATCAGCGATACATATAGCTAAGAATCAATTATTTCATGAGAGGACGAACCATATTGAGGTTGATTGTCATTTGATTAGAGATCGAGTAGTAGGTACTCAAACAGATCCTCCCTCTATTCAGCCAATTCACATCAAGACAGATTTTCAACTTGCAGATATCCTCACCAAACCTTTTAGAAAAGCTCAGTTAGATTTCATTTGTAACAAGTTGGGCATGATTAACATCTATGTTTCAACTTGACGAGGAGTGTTAGTTGTAAATATCAGTTGGTATCTTTTTGTAAATATCAGTTGTAAATATCAGATTTTCAACTTGCAAATATCCTCACCAAACCTCTTAGAAAAGCTCAGTTAGATTTCATTTGTAACAAGTTGGGCATGATTAACATCTATGTTTCAACTTGAGGAGGAGTGTTAGTTGTAAATATCAGTTGGTATCTTTTTGTTTATGGCCCATGGGCCAAAGCGCATCTAGATTTAGGGTTAGTTGTGTATTCTTGTATATATATGGTGTTTCATCACTTGTTAATAGAGTGAGACAGTCTATCCAGCCACAATAACACGTATCATAGTAGTTTTTATAATGTATATATGTCTCAGCCATGGTTGTGAACTATATTTAGAGCCATATAATTTTGTACGTTACACTCTTGTTAAGGACACTTGTTGTATTATTTCCCGTTACAAGTGTTTAAGCTATGTTATTGTTTCTTTTCCCTTTTGTTTTAAGTTGATTAGTGCTCGAATTGAGCATATAAGTTTACGTGTCAAATAGCTTTTGGATGCTTGTGCAGTTAAATTATATTCTTGTACACTTGTCATTATTTCTTAAATTGTGGAAAAAGTTTCCAGAAGTTATTTTCCGAATATGCAGCGCTAATGGATGCAATACGGGAGGATGTCTCTGTATTAACCTTGCTAGCTGAGATTCTATGCCTATTAGATATGATTGTTAATTCATTTGCTCACATGATTTCAACCAAACCTGTAGATCGATACAACAGGCCTCATTTCACAGGCAAGTATTACAATGATTCTCTTTCTATTTTCTGGCCCCAGAATGTTTATATTTTTAATGGTCGACTTATTATGTTTACCAATAGAAAATGGACCACTGGCAATTGATGCTGGAAGACACCCTATACTGGAAAGTGTGCACAATGATTTTGTTGTATGTCACACTCCTATATTTCATATATTGATTTTTGTGCTCTAGAATATACAATATATACATTATCATTGAAAACGTACCAGTGTCATGCATTCTATTTTGATGTTTTTTTTATCTTTTTGCAGCCCAACAATATATTTCTTTCAGAGGCTTCAAACATGGTGATCGTCATGGGCCCCAACATGTAAGCAATAAAGAAGAAGATTCTTCATATCTTTTTGTTCCAGTTCTATTGTGTTGATTACTTGTTAGTTGTCTTGAAGCTAACTCCTCTTGAACGAAAAAAGTTAAAAAAGGAAAAAATTATACTAATATGCAAGCAGATCTTATTCTATATATACCATAACACTCAATGTGAGGGGTTGTGTAAAAAAAACCCTGAAAGTATACTGCCTAAATGAGTAATGTGGCTATTTTAAAGGTTTCAAAATCCCCATCCCTTAATTAGTGTATATCAGATGAATACAAAGAACCAAGAAATTATTTTGCTCCACATAATTAAACGTGACTGTAGCTCATTTATGAATAGGCCATCATGTTCTTGCTGACCAGTATTCGTATCGAGCTTTGCTATATTTTTGGATGTAGATCGAGGATCTCAAAGCATCCTATATCTTAAGTATAATGATATACCGGTTCCTTCAGGAGTGGAAAAAGTACATACCTTCAACAAATATGTCTAATTGTCATCCTTGCTCAAATTGGTTGCTACATTCCTGCCCGCTTTGCAACCCTTAGGGTGGTTGATCGTGTTTTTACAAGGATGGGCACAGTTGATAATCTTGAATCAAATTCTAGTACGGTACGTATTAGATTGCTTCCTCACCTTTTTCTGGCCTGATCACTTCATTTTACATTGCATCCTTAGTATCTAGTAACGTTTATGATTATTTATTTTTAGTGGAAGGTCATGCATAATATTTTAAATGCAGTCATTGACTAGTTACTTATAGTACCTATCTAGGTATTAAACAAGACAATCAAAGGTGTACTAAATGAGTGACATCGGTTCCTTAAATACAATATGATTTTTGAACATTGATTGCTGACGACAAACTTCTTTTAAAAAAATCAGCATATATCATGAAAATTCATTATCCAGGATTTTGTGAGTGGATACCATACACATTAAGAAGGTTGGTTTTGTCATGCTGATCAAAAGTCACATAGACAAAAACGTGGAAGGGGTGCCATGACAACTGGGTAGCACTTGTAACTGACCTTACATTAAGTTCTGATGTCTTTGTACTACAGACACCAAGTAATAGTATTAGTGACTTAGATATAACTCAAGTTTAAAGCTTTGATTTGCTACGTCAAATATACTTCAATTCACGTTACATTGGGGACGTAATGCATGCCTTTTAGCTTTAACTTGTATGGAATTTTTTTATGTTAACCATGTATATCATTGATACGTGTCTTGATTTATGTAAGCTTCCAACCAAATTTGATCTTGCAGTTCATGACAGAGATGAAAGAGACAGCTTTTATCTTGCAGAATATCTCTGAAAGGTATATCATTTCCGATATCATCAACAGGAGGTAGGTGTTCTACTCATGTAAATACATAACATATTGTTTGAATAACTGGGAACAGGAGTCTTGTTGTGATGGATGAGCTGGGCAGGGCTACGTCTTCCTCTGATGGTCTTGCAATTGCGTGGAGTTGCTGTGAAAAACTATTAGCACTCAAGGCGTAAGCCACATATCTCATGCTAGAGCTTTTAAGAACGTGTTTACAACAAACAATAATTGCAGCACTTTTTCCAGATTATCTTATAATTAAAGAATGCTTGTCTTTTGCTTTCAGTTACACGATATTTGCCACACACATGGAAAACCTATCAGCACTAGCCACCATGTATCCAAATGTAAAGATTCTTCATTTTGATGTTGAAGTAAAAAACAATCGATTGGATTTCAAGGTACCTTAACCTCATATTTGTAAAAATTTTAGTGTGTGATTGTGTGTAGAGAGGGATGGAGAAACAAGTCGTTCAATACAGAATCAAATTTAAGTAGAGAGTTGTGAGAAATGCATAAATGCACTTACCTATTGCTTTAACTATAATACATAAGATGATTATGTAATTTTGTAATCTTTGTTCCCCCCACTCTGTAAAAGTACTTAAGCGTTCTTGTAGTTAAAAAGGGGGTATTTGGTGCTTAACTTAGCTCCCACTTTGCACAAGGTCCGGGGAGGGGTCAGATAGCTTCACGATCTGATGTTCTGTGACTTGAACCCATATGTGTCACATAAAAAAGAAGTATATGTGTTTATGCACTTCTCACAATTCTTTGCTTAAAATTTGGGTTTGTATTGAATGACTATATATGCATATGTCTAGATATACATATATGCATTTGTGTATATATACATAAATATGCCTAAACACATGTAGATTTATATTTCTAACTTGTTGATCCACATACACAGTTTGAGCTGAAAGATGGATCACGGCATGTACCACATTACGGGCTTCTGTTAGCAGGAGTAGCTGGGCTACCAAGTTCAGTTATTGAGACCGCCAGAAATATCACTTCAAGGATTACAGAACAGGTGAATTTGTTTCGTTGTTATGATTCCCCCAAGGGTGTATGCATGGGAGTATAGTTTTTAATTTAATAAACAGGAAGTGAAGAGGAAGGAAGTGAACAAAGAGCAATATGAAGGTATTCAGATGGCATATCGTGTGGCTCAGCGTCTCATTTGCTTGAAATATTCCAACCAGGATGAGGATTCCATCCGACAAGCACTTCAGCATCTTAAAGACTGCCATGCCAATGGTACCATTTAGTCTAATAACCTTCTACTGTTCTAAATGATAACCGTATTTGTCAGTCGCCTAAGAACATGTCTTTGGTTTGGTGTCACTTAGGCTACCCGACCTATGTCTTGAAATGTTGGGAGTAAATCTTTTTCATGTTGCATAAGCATATATTAAGTTTCGTACACACAAAAAGAAAGCAACAAATATAACTAAAATAAGCCTAAAATTATCTTAATAGGAACCTGCCAAATATTTATTTAATTGTCACAAGACACTCAAAGATATAGATTGGTAGAAAGTTAAGGATCTTTTAGGTAAAGCATTCAAGTAGACACTTTCGTGTAGCAAAACTTTTTCTGATCAACACAAAAAAACTAATGCATCTTTAAAAAAAATTAAAATGAAAATGAAAAGTTGGTTAATTAGCAATTACTCGAGAAAGGCGAGGGAACTAAGGTGTAAACGAGTTAAGCTGATGTTGAGCTATTCGAGATCTGTTTGCTCAAACTAAGCTCAAACTAAGTTGATATTAAACAAGCTTGAGCTTATAATTAGGCTCTTTTAATAAATGAGCTTGAGTCTTAGGCCCTGAGCTTTACATATCGAGCTTGATTGTGTTCACAAGTCTAAACGACCTTTTATTTATTATATAAGGTTCTAGATTTGAACCTGCAAACTTCAGGTCATGAGCCTGGTGAGTTGACCACCTCCACCTTGATGCTTGCCCTCTATCTCTCTTTATCCAGCTAGGTAAGCTAAATCGGTATATCTAGCCCAATAGCTTTCGTAGTAACAAAGAACCTCCTATATCTTTAATTAAAAGAATACATGTATGGGCTGAAAGATAGGCTCGACTGAAAAGGAGTGGCTTAGTTGAATATATTAAGATAGATTTTGACCCCTCAGGGACTCGGAATGACTTCATTGATTAATCATCAAATGGAAACCCTATAAGCATGTCATCAAGTTAGGTTAAGTTAACCTTAGTGGTCACCTTTTTTGTTTTCATTTAACACCATTGGTGTTCAAGAATATCTGAATCTAAACATGCACATACAAAAACGACTTGTATGAAATGCAATAAAGTTTGCAAATCACTATTTATTTTATTAAAAATTTAATATATAAGATAGTTATTAAATACAAAATTAATAATACGTGCTATGATATAACAAAAATCATAAATGTAAATACACTCAATACAGATAAGACTAACTATAAAGAAAATAACTAAATAAATGATAAACGAGTCGTGTACCATTTGAAGATAAATTTCCTAGTAATGTTTATTGAGATAATTTTATGAATTATAAAAAAAATAACTTAAAAACTTAATTAGGTTATGTCTTCGGATAACGGGCCTATCCTATCCCACATCCTTTATGTCCTTTATGCCGATGACGTTTTGGTGTTGGGGGAATGGTCTATACCTAGCATGAAAACTTGACTTGGATCCTTAGATGGTTCCATCTCACGCCAGGTTTATAAATTAATATTTTTAAAAGTAGTTTATATGGTGTCGGGGTTGATCATAGAGAATTGACATTTATGGCTAATATTTTGCATTTTCAAGTGGGTATGTTTCCTTTTGTTCATTTAGGCATTACTACGGGCGCAAACATGAACAGGGTGGGTAATTGGAGCGCGTTGATAGAAAAGTTTAAGGCCAGGTTGTCGGGTTGGAAAGTTAGATCATTGTCATTTGGTGGTCACCTTACTTTGATCAAGGCTGTTTTGGATAGCCTTCCGACGTATTTTCTATCCATTTCTAAAGCTCCCTTGACCGTGATAAAGAAGCTAGAGCTTTTGAGAAGGGAATTATCATGGGGCGAGTCTACAATAGCTCCAAAATTAATTGGATTACGTGGGACAGAGTTTGTCACCCAAGTCGGTTGGTGTTCTTGTTGTCCCTGGCATTAGAGATTCAAAGTTGGCTCTTCTAGCCAAATGGAGATGGAAATTCAAGTCCGAGAAAAATGCCTTATGGGTTTCGGTTATAAAAGCAATCGACCACCGACCCTGGGTTTGTGCTTCTATCCCGTTAAAATCACAAATCCCAGGGGTGTGGAAGATGACTTGTAATGTTGAGAAAGAATTTCTAAAAGAAAATATTTCCATAGACATGAGACATCCTCATACAGGCCAAAGTTGGTAGTGGGAATTTGGTTATGATTTGGCAAGATAATTGGAATGAAAAAGGCCCATTAAAAGGATCGTACCTGGACCAGTACAAAAAAGAAAAAAACAAATCATGTTTGGTAGGAGAAAGATTGTTTAGAAGTGAAAAAGGGTGCTTGATGGTTGGTAGTTGGAAACAAGTCCTCTGTAGTGCTGCTGCAATGAAACAAATGCAACAACTAATGCTCTCTTTAAGCAATCTCTAGTTGTATGAAGGTGATGATAAGTGGATTTGGCAAGGAGATGAGGATGGTATGTTCACGGTTAAAGGTCTTAGAAATATAGTTGAGCTAAATCGCATTTTGTTTGACTTAAACCCTCTGTCATGATTATCTTGGGTGCGACTTAAGGTGAATTTGTTCACATGGAGGGCGAGGCTTGACTGGATCCCTTCAAAGAAAGTTCGCACCATGAAAGGTGTTCCCCTAATATCCTCGGATTGCTTTCTCACCATGAGAGGTGTTCCCCTTATTTCCTCGGATTGCTCTTTATACGCAGGTTTCATGGAGTGAATCATACCACATCCTTTGGCAATGTAGATTTGCAACCTAGGTATGGTTGGAAATCTTTGTGGTGTTGTTTATCCATGATTAACTGTTTATTCAGGAGTTACTTACGGTTTCTAGTTCGGTGCCCGGTTCAAGTAAGTTAAAGAAGACAAGGCTTGTGATTTTCTTGGCTACTATTTGGTTCGTTTGGAAATCTCGCAATGATTGTGTTTTCAATGCAAAGTTACATTCGGTGTCGAGCACGATGGAGGTTATCAAATAGAAAACATTGTCGTGGTTAAAGCTTAGAGCGAAACTATTACGTTTAGTTTGACATAAAAGGTGTAATTTTTTCTTCTATAAGTTTCCAATACAGTCTGATGTAATGTAATATTTTGTTCTAGCGTCTCACTGGTGGAATCTCTTTTAATGAAATTGTCGTTTAAAAAAAAAAAGGTTTAAGTCCTTGTTATAAATGCACAACTATGAGATTGTCCACTTCTCTCACACGCGAGGCGAGGCGAGACGAGGAGACCTTGTTTCTACCCTCCCTGCACCTGACATCATGGATTCTCTTTCCTCCGAAACCCTAGCTCCTACTCCACCCTCCTACGATGGTTTCCGTCCAACACCGGATTCTGCACCTCCTCAATCACAGACCCTGGATCTCCCCTCTCACAATAAATCCGCCGGGGAGGAGGAGGAGGAGGAGGAGGATACGACGAGCAAGAGGCGGAGGCGGAGCAGGTGGGAGCCGCCCCCTGCCGACGGCGATGCTCATCCCAACGGGGGTAAGAAGAGGAAGTCTCGTTGGGCTGACGATGAGCCGAAGCCCGCGTTTCAGCTGCCGGATTTCATGAAGGATTTCACAGGAGGCATGGATATGGACCCTGAAATTCAAGCACTCAACGCCAGGCTTATGGAGATCAGTAGAATGCTACAGTCTGGTCAACTGTTGGATGATCGTCCGGAAGGTGCTAGGTCTCCTTCACCCGACCCGGTTTACGATAATATGGGCACCCGAGTAAATACCAGAGAGTACAGGGCAAGGGAAAGGCTTAACAGGGAGCGACAAGAGATAATTTCACAGATTATTAAACGGAACCCCGCCTTCAAGCCACCTGCTGATTACAGGCCTCCGAAGCTTCAGAAGAAGCTTTATATTCCTATGAAAGAATACCCCGGTTACAATTTCATTGGACTTATAATTGGCCCTAGAGGAAATACACAGAAGAGGATGGAGAAGGAGACTGGAGCCAAAATCGTTATCCGAGGTAAAGGCTCGGTGAAAGAAGGGAGGTTTGGGCAGAAGCGTGATCTGAAGTTTGATCCCTCTGAAAACGAAGATTTACATGTTCTAGTGGAAGCCGAGACGCAGGAAGGGCTTGATGCGGCCGCTGGGATGGTGGAGAAGCTGTTGCATCCGGTTGATGAAGGTTTGAATGAACATAAAAGACAGCAGCTTCGTGAGCTGGCTGCTTTGAATGGAACGATAAGAGATGACGAGTACTGTAGGTTGTGTGGTGAGCCTGGTCATCGGCAGTTTGCTTGCCCCTCGCGGTTGTCGACTTTCAAGAGTGATGTTTTGTGCAAGATATGCGGTGATGGTGGGCATCCAACCATTGACTGTCCTGTGAAAGAGACTGCAGGAAAGAAAATGGATGACGAGTATCAGAATTTCTTGGCTGAACTTGGGGGGACCCTTCCGGAGGGTGTCACCAAGCAAAGCACACCATTGCCTATCATGGGTTCTTCTGGAAGCAATCCCCCATGGGCAGCCGGCAACAGCTTGAATGGAAGCACTGGTGCCTCGGCACATCCTGGACTTGGAAGCAATGCAGCAAAAAGCGGCATTGGTTTTGGTCTTGGAGCTGGTAAAGAAATCGATGATACAAATCTGTACATTGGGTACCTGCCTCCGACTTTCGAAGATGATGCTCTGATTAGATTGTTTTCATCTTTTGGGGAAATAGTAATGGCAAAGGTGATTAAAGATAGGGTCACTGGTCAGAGTAAGGGTTATGGCTTCGTAAAGTATTCTGATATTTCTCAGGCCAATAAAGCCATTGCGAGCATGAATGGTTATCGTCTAGATGGAAGAGTAATCGCAGTAAGAGTTGCAGGAAAGCCACCCCAACCTACAGTACCTCCTGGTCCTTCTCCTCCTGCACCTCTTCCCACTTATGCTGGTGCTGGTGGTGGTGCCAGTGCTAGTGCCGGTGGATACCCATCTCAGCAGATGACATCAGGTGGACCAATTGGAAGTGTTGCACCTCCTGGGAGCTATATTAGCGCCCGAGTTCCTTGGGGACCACCCCCACCACCACCTCCTCCCTATGCTTCTTATGCCCCTCCTCCACCACCGCCTCCCGGATCAAACATGTATCCATCATTCCCCAGTCCGCAGATGCCGTCTTATGGTGTTCAATATCCTCCTTCGACACCTCAGAACATTTCAGCCACTGAAACCCAACAAAGTTATACAGGAGGATTGCATTCTCAGAATAATGCTCCTGCACAGTCCGCCTCTAGTAATGTTTACAGCAACTCCATGGCTGGGACAGCACCAAATGCTCAAAATGTGTATCCTTCAGCCTCCATGAGTTACTCCTCTTATTACAGTATACCTCCTCATCCACCACCTGCGACTCAGCCGATAGTTGAGCAGCCAAGTTTTGCAAGTGTGCCTTGGTCTTCAAATCCACATGCTTCTTCTGCAGAGCAAAGTAAACAAACTGCTTACGGCAAAGACTCAGAGTATGAGAAGTTTATGGCTGAGATGAAATGATGTAGTTTGATATTGGCTCTGCATATGATTCAACTGTAAGTATGCACCATATTTTTCACCTGGTCACATGGTTTAGTTAGGATTTTAATTTGAGTAAAATTCTGTACCATACGATTTAGAGGGCGGGCCTTGGCGCAGCGGTAAAAGCTGTTCCTAAGGGACCGAAGGTCTCAGGTTCGATCCGTGGAAACGGCCTCCCCACAAAATGTGGGGGAAAGACCGCGTACATCTTCTCTTAAATGGGACGGACCCTCCCTGGACCCTGCGAAAACGCGGGAGCTCTTTGCAGCACCAGGTACGCCCTTTTTGTACCATACGATTTGCCAGCTCTACTATTGAGCTTTTTACAGACTTAAGATAGTCAAAATCTTAAACTTATACCATTTTAGACATTATGTTGTGGTAGGTATTTGAGGCAAGATGATAATTACTGCCCATGAAATACCAAATTGGAGAGGTTGATGTTTTATTTTGGATTCATTGTATAGTAAAATTAGATTCGACCTGTTGGATTTGACAGTCGCTCATAACATTGTTCTTACTTTACCTGCAATATCTCCATTGTAAATACGATAAATTACCCTATTATGGGAGTGGGTAGTAGATGGGTCAGAATACAGCTGTGTTTTTCTGTCATTGCTTGGTCTGCTATGCCGCTCATTAGGAAAGTAAGGACTTTGAATGAGAGAGCTTTCTGCTTCCCAATTTAGGTGTTGAGCATGTGTTTGTCACATAGTGACATAGCTTAAGGCGGTTCCTGTTCCATTATCATATGTATATGATTTAATAGATGGAGAAGCACCTATATGCACTCTGTTTCCTGATACTGTAAACAAAGATATGGTATAAGCTTTGACTTACACTTGTGTCAAACAAGTTACATATGTATATGATTTATTAGATTGAGAAGCACCTATATGCTCGCTGAAGTGAAACTTGGTTTGGGACAGAGGTAGTTTGTCACTAACCAGCAAAACTACGTCTGTTAAATACCCATGAGATATCTATATGATGAAGAGCTTACAATGTTAAGATTATGTGGCATACATGTTAGGATAATCAAATTAAAAACACAACTGTTACGTTTGCAGAAACTGTAATGCACAAAGTATCACTATTTGTCACAATTTCTAAATTATTTTTCTTTAGGCTCACTGCATCAGTGATGCAAAAGCAGAAGTTACTGTTGGAAGTTAGTTTAGTTTCTTGGTTGGAGTGTCATCAATGGTTTGCTAAACTTTTTTCTGTAGCACTGGAGGCATCAGCTGCATTTTGACTTTGCTAATTTATTTAATTATGAATGTATTGCTAGTTTGCTACCAGTTACTTTTCTAAATGGCTGTTTGATCACTGTGCTACTTGCAAGGAAACAATAATTTCATTTAGCTACATTTAGTGAGATATTAGGTTGTTGCTGCTTATGTGTAGCTAACAATCTTCTTGCTATCAACAATGGAAGTTTAATTGGGTCTATTTTCTCTTTCATGTTAATATAATTATATTTCTATAGCATTTACTTCAGATGCAATCTTCCTGCATACTAAGAAGCTGGCAAAGGGCATAGACTAGAAGTAGTACCTCAATGTATGTTTTTGGCATTTGTGCTTATTAAATTTCTTCTTTATTTAGGAAAAAGGTTGTTGAACTAGAAAACAGAAGACAATATGAAAAGTTAGAATTTATATATTATTTTGTCTTAAGGGTTCTAGGTTGAGGTTTTTTGAACATGGAGCTATACACAAACCTGCTGTTAACATTTATTTGGAACTTGGATCCATGATATTATAGCTTATTTGGATTTGTGATTTTTTTATTTCTCAAAAGTATGTCCTAAATACCTAGCAAGAAGAATTTTACATTACCTGATCTGATATGGTAATTTTACACAATTCATGATTTAGAGTAGCCGTGTTAACCATGGGTGTGTATTTGTCATTCGTCATTCATGTATCTTGAATGTACCCTTGTTATTATTTATTCTTCTTTCATGCATTCTTAGGATCTTGCTAGTGCTTTTGATGATTTTTTGGAGCTTTAAAAATGGCCGCCTTTGATGATTTGTTGGAGCTTTAAATGTGTCAAGGTATCCTGTAATAGCTTGTCACAGAGTATGTTTTGCAACTATAGCATAGTGTCCCTTACAAAACCGCTATGTGGCTGGTTGGGCAAATTATGCTAGGATTGACCCCATTCTACTCTGTACATACTGCTAGCTAGATATAAAAGTGGGGTGAATGGGATCTTGCTTATAATCTTGTATATCGACTTATATTGAATAAATGATATACGTTTTACTAAGTTTGATATGGCATGGTATGATGTACCATAGTTGATAACCTTTCTTGTTTATGCTTCATATTATTTGGCAGGCTCGAGGTTTATTGGAGCTTTTATCAACCTAATTTGTTTCATCTTGCTTACCTCAACTTGTTGGAATTTTCAGACTCACATCTATACTCATGTTATCTTGTTGTAACAATTACACAACATTTTTATAGTCGACTTCAATTCATTTCTCACGAAATCAACAGTGTTCAAGAGTTCTGTGCAGAATGTGTTGTACTGCAGCTGGTATTGGCGTCATGAATTGATGTTGTTCTTCTGCTTGCTGGAATCCCTGGGCTATAATAATATTTGTCTGTCTTTTTATTGTTCTTTTTTATAGAAACCTTTCTACTAATGTTTTTGTTTCCTTTCATGGTGGTACTGTTTAAAATTTTGGTTATGATTTAGTATTTTGTCACCCATGTATGCTCATTGTGGTTTAGTATACTCTGATCTTAGTGGGAGCAAACTCTCTACTCCTTGGGATAGAGGAAAGGTTTGTCCTTGTCCAATCGTCTCTGGACCCTACCAATAGCTTCGTCATGTGTGGGATTTCACTCTGAATGGTTAAGCATACCATTTACATCTGCAGGCTGGAAGGTTGGATTTGGAGACCATGGGTATGTGCAGGTGATTTTGGATGGCACGGGTTTTACACCATGAAATCGTAGAGTATGACATGCTCATTCTACTTTTTAGACCCCTAACACTTTAAACCTTTTTTTTTTTGTGAGAGGTCATTCATCTAACTCTTAACAAAGTTTGTGTCCATGCTAGGGTACCTCCGCTGAGTAGCTAGTGATCAATGAAATTGATTGACTTCCTGGCTACTCATAAGTGTGTTTTTCTTCATGATGAGTCTGAGAAATGTTCTTTGCTGCAAGACCCAGGTACTGTATAAATGTTCTACTTTCTGCAGTTAAATTTTGGTTTTTTTCAGAGTTCTGCCATTTGTAATGTGTGTGGAAAGCTTTTCATATCTGTCTCAGAAGCTGATTTTAGCAGCTTTTAGTTGTCTCGACCAACCAGTGAATTTCTATAATTCTTTGCACCAGTTCAAATACTAGCCATGTTTTTTAAATTCAGATATCTAGATTTAATGATGATAGGGGGTGAGGGTTTATGGATTCAATCCGGTTCCCGCGCATCTGGGGGTATGACTTGCGACTGACGGCTAGGTCCAAGGTAACCAGTCCCGATATATCGTCCGGTGCGGAGTACTCTGCTGTTCAAAAAAAAAAAAGATATCTAGATTCAAATCGATCGGAGCTATTATGTTGTTTATGCTAATTTTTCTTGGTGTCTTGGAATCTAGGCGGAAAGGCAGGGAAGAAGATAAGTGAGCTATAACCGAAGCCAAACCATGTACAAACTAGGGCTAAATGATGACTCATTAATCATTAATACGGCTGCCAAAAATTTCTTTTTTCTTTTTCTTTTTGTAAATTATCTTCTCAAAAGCAATAACCTGCCTTTTGTTTTCTCTCTGGAAGCCTATATCCACATGAACTCTTTCTTCTAACTTGGTCTAAACGAAGGATGGTTTATCGTATCTTGCGTAAAATATATATGACAAGTTCATGCTTGTAAAAGGGCAGATACTCTGAATATGTACTTGCTGTAACCTAAATGAAATATGCATTTGAGCACATTTACTGATTCGTTGCTTTATGCCTTGGTTACTGTAAACTATATACTTAATTTCACGCCAAAGTGGTTGGAGACCCAATGTTAAAAGAGGGGGAGGGCAAAGATGCATTGATAAAATACTAGTAATGAATTGTCGGCTTTATCTCAACTTGCAGAATTGAGACATTATTGTCCACACGAGGGTATTATTGTTTCAATATGGAGGTCCTTTGAAAAACTGAGAGGCGCTCAGCTATCGTCTTTAAATGACCCTCGCAGAAAAATAGGAAATTCACATGTGGTTTTGAAATTTTATAGGCTTCATATCATCCCTATAATTCAAATAAAATGAAAACCAACACCTTTTAGTTTGGGTTGAATTTTAATAACCCCATAATTGTTACCTATCAAGTATTAATCGCAACTAATTAAATATTTTTGTCATTGGAATACCACTATGCTTATAAGTTTTTTTTTTTCTTTTGTTTTCTTATTTTGATTCTGTACGTGTCTTGTTTCCTCCTACTTTTTGGTTCACAAGTGTTTGTTTTTTCTTTTTTGTGTTTTATATATATTTGGTTTTTAATTATGTTTAACCTATTATTATTTTTGTTTAAGTGCATCAATCCATAACTTGTTTAGTTTTGGCCAATTTTAACCCTGTTTATTTTGAGTCATCTCAGTCTTTGCCTCCCTCACAAAAAAGTCTAGAATTGTTACTACGCCACAGAGAGAGCATAAATTGTATATACTTAGGACGAGACTAATGGCTTTTTGTGTTGTAAAAACACTTCATGTGCCTGATCAAACATAAAATAACCGCACTTCTTTTAACAGAATTACCCATTGTTAAATATCATAATTGCAATAGCGATGGTGCGCGTATAATTATGTTGCAATGTTCCAATAAAGGCTGGTCATTTAGGTTGCTTGTTAGCTTGCGTTGTGTTGACTGTTTTGTACATGCCTATATGTGAGGAGAATGGTCCTTTTTTCACGACTTTTAATTCCTATGTGGGCCTTTTCTTGTGTGGAGGTTTTCCAAATTAATACTTGTCCTTTCATTTTATTATACATTTATTTTGATGGTCTAATATTTTATTTATGTTTGAGATGACATTATATTAAAGATTATATATTTAAATTTCATTTTCAGGCCTAAACACACGCGCACATACACACATCAAGATTAATTCATTACAAAGAAAATCATTTAATCTTTTATGATTATTTGTTTTTATTTAATTTTTAATAATTAATTAATAATATAGACTAGTTCTAGTGAGATCTTGTATTATTTATGGTTATGTAAAGAATCATATTTTTTATAAATATATTGTAAAAACTATGTCACTGTACGCTCTATAGAGAAACACCCAAACTGTGTAATTAAGACTATCTATGAGATTAATGCATTTTACAAGTAATCATAAACTGTAAGCAAAATAACTCTAGCGACAATAACCTTTTGTGGCTTTTTCTAATTTATTTTTCTTAATGGTTTTCTTATTAATCATATATTTATATTCCAACAAGTGTATTGAGAAATTAATATGTCAATAATCTAAAAATTAAGAAAGAAATCAGTGTCTAAACAAAACAAATGGCACTTTAAATAGTCAAGGGGTTCTAACCTGAAAATTTTTAACTGTCAAACCGACACATTATTTCATGAAGCAGTGTGTCGTTTAAACAAAACGTTATGATTGTTAGCTGCATATTAAAACATCAGCTTTGATCAATTTTGGGTGGTCTCATAACGAAAACATACACATCCGCTGTTGATTTGTCTGAATTATCCAATTGAGATTTTGAGTGACCCATTTAAAATACTTCAATTTAAAAATGATAACACGTTTTTAAAAAACTCTTTAGGAAATTACCTACCATATAAACAAGATAATTTACAACAGTTTGTCGTCCTCTCTTTCTAATAAATGAAGGTTTAGATCATTGATGAGTGATCTACTTTTATTTAATAATTTTAGCTTAATACAATCTAAATAAATCTCTATATATAATAAAAGAAAGGGGTTCAGCCACTTGTCTTCGTTTTAAACATCTAAATGCCACATGTCATCAATTTAAACACAAATACGCCATGTGTCAATCATTTAGCACATCTAGCCATATTCCTGTATAGAAAACACGCGGAGCTTTTAAGATCCGTTTTGAAATTGGGTTGGAATATAAGCGGTTTTCATTGTGATCCCAAACCCTAATCGCAGCTCCTTTCTTCTCCACCGTCGGGGGTGATTTGGGTGATTCTTGCTACCGAGAGTTCCTAAGAAATCCGTTACACCAAGGTTTTATTTCAGGCTTGCATCTGTCTCTTTCGATTTCGCTTCATCGTTTTTTTTAATGGAATCCTTTGAATGATTTTTGCTAAAGCCATTTTTAACAAATCTGATCGATAGGGTTTTTCTGATATTAGTAGAAATCATCACACCACCCTTTTGTTTTAGATTCGCCGCTATCTCTGTGGATTTTGCTTGATCATTTACATATCAATCGTTCTTATTTATGAATCATGATGTCTGCCAGTTGTTTGATGTTTTGCTTTGGTGAGTTTTGTTTTGGATTTATGTTTAAATGTACAAGATGATTTTGTTAGTCTCAAAAAACAAGTTTATATTTATTTTTCTATGTATTCCTGTGTTGTGTTGATTGCTTATAGGATTTCTTTGGGTTTGTATGAGGAAGCACTTTGGTGAATGATTAATGCTTTTGAGTGACATTGTCAAAAAAACAAGAATCCAACTAAACTAGACGTAAACAACTTACAGATTCCATTTAAATCTGTGATTAATTCCAATTCTAGATCTTCACCAATGTGGTAAGATCATAAAAATCATGATACAGAATTAGATACAATTAACCTAACTCAAGAAATGTAAGGTCTAAAACAAACCATCAAAGAGATAAAAAGAATAGTCAAAGTAGATAAAAGAGACGATCTAATAGATGTAAATAGTATGATGAAGACGATATCAAACCTGCAACAATGTGTTGCAGGTTGAACAAAGATCAAAGACTTCTTTGTTGAATCAGGTCATGGTCTCTATCATTTCTTGAGAGAAAAGACCGGCCCTTTTTATCTCAATTCTCACATCTATCTTCTAAACCATCAGCTACAGCCCATCTACTCTATCAGCTACAAGCCCACTTTAAGCCCAGTCCATCTCACACATCCAATCATCTCATGATGTCCAACCCAATCATGCAAAAAAACACAAGAACACAAGAACAAACTTATAAGAAAACAAATCATCAATTATAAAGCTAAACTACTTGACATTGAATTGATATAATTCATGTATATATTTCAACATCCCCCTCAATTCAATAGTCAACGACATGATAATCTAACCATGATCAAACCACAACTCGTTTCTTTGTAGAAATGAGTTACCATTTAAACTTTATATTTCCAGATACAAACACAACTAAACTCGCAGCCATATCTCATATTTTTACAATGAATTTAGCACTATATTGAAAAAACAAGAGTTACGAAGAAAGATCACGATGGTCTATACTTTACAAAAAACAAACACATTAAACTGCAAAGTTTACTCTTATAAAGAAAATGATTTAACAGTAAAACCAACGTTATCAAAAAACGAACATAAGACCACAATAAACGATGCAATTTTATGACATAATAATTATAAAACCTTATGATCACTTCAGAACAAAATGAACCAACGTTGACAAATCAAACCAACACAATTTTACAAAACAGATTTTATGAAGACAAAAAAACGAGCATTACAAGAACCCAATTAGAGAGATTAAAGGCATAGAGATGAAAATACACAAGAATAGAGCTGCACACAAAAACATGAAAAATACAATTAAGAATCATCCTTACCTTTCAAAATTAATACACATGGATCTGTTTTGTTCTTATTTTCCAACATACGGAGACATTAAAAAAACATGAAGCAACAAAGACTGCGATAAAATTTTTTACCAACATACGAAGACAAGACTAGTATAACAACTTGGTGTAAGTAAACGAATATACATAGCTTTCAACTCTCAAAACAAGCAATAAGAAACAACTTCTAATTATTTCTTTTAAAAACAACCAAGATATACTACAAGCTATTAATCTTTTGATCCAAACACTTTCTCTCAATCATAGCTATCACAAATATATTTAATCAGGCAAGGAACTTTCAACTTGATATTGATAAAGAATAGCCAAAAACATTGCCACATGCCATACCATAATAATTTTTGAAATTACTAGAGAAGACCAACGATCATATAACAATTTCTAATACCACATAAAATGATATGATTGTATAACATATATCAAAATGAATCAAGAAACAAATAGAAAACCATTTCGGTCATTCAAAAAATCACAAGATTCAATAACCCAACAAGGAGAACAAGTCGAATAACTAAAATCACATGATTTTAGAACTTGCAAAGACAAAGAACAGACCATGTCACACGACATATGAAAAAAGAAACCAGAGATAAAAAAATCTAATTAAAAGAGGGACAGAACCACATAATTCTACAAAGAATCCCAAGATATTATAACTAGCAAGTGGACTTCAAATCCACCACCAATATAACATACCAAACAAGTCATAAGTCATACAACCCATGACCACATAAGAGAATCAAATACATGTCTGAAAGAAAATAACATGAAGTCACGTGATCTCCAAGACAAGACATTTATCCATTTTCTCTAACAATGAAGAAAAAAAATGGAATCAAAAGCATTTGTCAACTTTCTTTAACAATAAAGAAAGAAGAAAATGACAAAGAAAGAATCATATGATTCCATAGAACTATCAGAAACATATCCTATAGAAAGAGAGAAAACACATGGTTTTAAGAACTCAGACTTATATCTGAAAATAAGACATGTGAAGAACATACATCAACTTTCTGTAACATCACAGAAAGAAAAAAAGAAATCAGAAAAACAAATTCTGATTAAGATAGAGAGAATCAAAAAATTCTAGAATATCAGACATATCATATCTGATAAGAAAAAAAACCTTACGGCTTTTAAGAACCCAGACCCACGTCTGAAGATAAGAACTGTGAAGAACTTAAAGACTAATTTGACTTGATCAAAACTTTACAACTTCACAAGAAATATATCAAGAGAGTACTTGTAAAGAGCATAAAGACTAATTGAATCAAGCAAAAACTTTTACAACTTCACTAATAACACTGAATCACAAGATTCAAGAGGCATGTCTGATAAAAAATAGCATAAGCTATATCAGACAAGAAAGACAAACAGATGCAAACTCACACAATATGTAGCATGCAAACTGTTAAAGAATCAAAATGAATCATATAATACAAGAGTAAGATTTGAGAAGAGTAATATCTTTGAGATTATTACTACTAGCAACCTTAAAAATATGATTCCAGACAATAAAGGATAAGATTCATGAGATAAATCTAATACTAATAGAATAACATGAGCAATATCAGATTGCATAGCCATACACGAGATCAGAGTATAACACAAATCACAAGATTGCAACCAGAAATAAACAACAAACGAACCTCACACAAGAGGACAAAGAATTCAGATTAGATTTAACAATTAAACTATTATATTTAGCAGCTCGAACCAAAGACAAGTTTCAGGACATATAAAGCATGTTACAAGCAATGAGCTACTGGAAATACAAACCACATTATCAATCTAGCAACTTCATTTTTAATTTTAGACTAAACCAAACATAAACAACCTAAAACATAACATGTGGTCTGATTTAATACACAACCCTACACAGAAACATGTATTGTTGTATTAACACAAAACAAGGTTAAATGAACTACAACACTTAGATGCATTTCATATTCTTCTAGACTTTCTATTAAAAAACGTCTCATGATATATGTTTTAATTGATTAAACCTTATCCATACAAAATTCTAGAAAATGAGGCTTAAAACCAGGATATAGATTTGATGCTTGCAATATATTGAAACCAGTTTTTTTTCCTAAAATAATTTGCTTAACCATGGTAAACATCTGTTAGTAAACATTCACTTATGAGAAATCTCAATTCTGATTAAGTAGTATATCATTTAGATACTAGTGATAAAGTTGAGAGATAATTTTGTATCTAACACAATTCATAGGTTACACAAACATTGTAATTTTTCCATATTTAAAAATAGATTTGAATTCTTTTTTCCAAGTACAAATAAAATATTTCATCAGATAACATACTGTTCACGACCCTAAAAAAAAATTATCCCCCTTTTTATATTTTGAAAAAATCTATCGATAACAATAAGTACTACACAAAACTCCTAGCAAACTTAAGAAGCAAATTTTAATAAGACCACACTGGAGATTGACCATAAAGTTTTGAAACTCTAATGTGAGAGTTACTAGAATCAAGCTTGCATATTCAACAACTAAGATTCACGCATGAGCATATGCATATATTAGAACCAATCTTATTTACATCAGTTTACTAAACCTGGAGTGTCCAGCTCTATCACACTCAATAGAAACTCAACAAGTGCCAACTAGGGAGTGAGAAACCAAATACAACTAAACATAAAAAACAGAAAACAAGACAGTGAACACCACAACTAAGTTTCTCACACCACTTTTAGTGGAAGATTAAGGACTTGTGAAGGTTGCTGATGCAATACACATATATAAGACCACAATGGTTGAAAGCCACAGATAAAGAATTTTGACAAGCAAAAAAATGCAACACAGAACAGGGATGTGGCTCTCCCTGATAATCACCAATACCGGTACTTCTAACCCGGTCAAATAATATCTAACAGATTAGTTCGTATGACAAGAAATTAATAAGAAGGAATAATCTTACCCATAGGGCACCCGAGTTAGAATGTTCCAAGTGATCAAGACTTTTGGCCCTTCTCCTCTTTTGACCACTAAAGTTAGAATTGTTCATGAAGCCTTTAAATAAACTTTGAACCTCGCAGACTTCATCATCAGAATCACATCTATCATTGGACGCTTCACTTTTAACATCACCAAAACCTGATCGACCTTGGGAGCCTTTTTTATCTAGGGTTTTAATCTCAAATCGAGTCTTCCAGCCGACCACTGACCGGGACTTCAAAAACTTCGATCTCAAGAGCCTTTAATAAACCCTAACACCGATCATTTTGATTTCAGTCAAGCCAAACAAACAAAAGAATCATGGTCGTAAACAGACCAAGAATTAGACTAGAAGCCCCATGTGTAATCGAAGGGAATCTGAGACACGAATGAATATAAATCACAAATTTAGGGTCATAAAAAATGAGAACCCCATCCGTTCACAACTAAGAACTTAGATGGTAGATGAAACCTTTCTTTGACAGCGGAAGATTTTAATGAAAAAAAATTTAGAATCCATAGATTACCCATAACCAACAACGCAAGAGGGAAGACATAACTCAGAAGCCATAAGCTCTGATACCATGTCAAAAAAACAAGAATCCAACTAAACTAGACGTAAACAACTTACAGATTCCATTTAAATCTGTGATTAATTCCAATTCTAGATCTTCACCAATGTGGTAAGATCATAAAAATCATGATACAGAATTAGATACAATTAACCTAACTCAAGAAATGTAAGGTCTAAAACAAACCATCAAAGAGATAAAAAGAATAGTCAAAGTAGATAAAAGAGACGATCTAATAGATGTAAATAGTATGATGAAGACGATATCAAACCTGCAATAATGTGTTGCAGGTTGAACAAAGATCAAAGACTTCTTTGTTGAATCAGGTCATGGTCTCTATCATTTCTTGAGAGAAAAGACCAGCCCTTTTTATCTCAATTCTCACATCTATCTTCTAAACCATCAGCTACAGCCCATCTACTCTATCAGCTACAAGCCCACTTTAAGCCCAGTCCATCTCACACATCCAATCATCTCATGATGTCCAACCCAATCATGCAAAAAAACACAAGAACACAAGAACAAACTTATAAGAAAACAAATCATCAATTATAAAGCTAAACTACTTGACATTGAATTGATATAATTCATGTATATATTTCAACAGACATGAACTGCAATAATTATGAACAATTGCATTACAAGGAATGTTATATAGCATCTATTGATATTCTTACTCTGGTTGATGCAGATAGTGATGTCATTATCCTAGGTGTTGAGACCTTAAGAGGGTTATAACCTGTTTACACTATCTACATAGTTGGTAAAATTTATATAGTGGTAATTTATATGTTGCTATTTAGTTAAACACATACCATTACATGTTATTTACATCTAAATCCACTGTAATATATGGACGGTTTTAATTAGTATAAATCTTCTTTGCAGTCAGAGAAGGTATTCAATCAAGATTGATACTTCAAGAAGCTTATCACATATGCTGGGGAACCCATGTCCCACTTGGAATCTATTGTTTCCACTGCGGTATTCATCTTCTTTTTTTCAGCCTTTTATTTTGCTCGTATTTGTAGGTAACATTCTCTTATTACAAGGTGACTACTGATGTTCATATTTTCTTGATCAAGGTGTGCGCTGCAATCAAGGTTAAGGCTACTGTTATCGTCTACTTTCATCATTATTATAGATTATTAAGCTTGGAGACACATTGGCTGTAAGAAAATCATATTCTGTTTTCCTTTAAAAATTTACATTATTAGTTGATTGCTATAAAAAGATATACTCACATGACTAATTAATTCATTTTAAATATGTGAACGCAAATCTTGAATCTTGATCATTTCTCTTGATTGGTTATGAACTTCAATAATTTGCTTTCATGTGTGTGTTCTTTATGGTGAAATTCACATGTTCTTTCGGTGATGGAAATTTAAATGAATTTTAATTTTATGTATAAGCTTTGAGAGTGAGGTACATAAAACAGATAATCCTTTTCCTATATGTGTTTTTTTAGGATATGGATTGGGTTTTTGTAGGTGAACATGCTCATTTTATTGGAGATGATGTTGATCTTATATTTGTGTTGTTACATGATGATATTATGCTTATGGATGTATGGTTTTTGTTGTGTTTTAATCTGGTGATTTGTATAATTACTTATGCTATTAGCTATCCATATATTTTGTAATGTTTGTAACAGTTGACTTTTTTTCCTAGATCTTTAAACGATCATGATGATGAATCGAGTGTCTTGGAGCAATCAACCTGCAATATGTTTTGTTACTTTTTTGCCGTTGGTTATCAAAAGAAGTTCTATATGTAGTTGCACCATTTGTTTGCCCAACATTTGTAGTTTGTTTTAGAAAAAGATAGTGTTAAATACAATTGGACCATGTTCATTTTAAATTTAATAAAAGTTGTCGTTCTAAAAAAATATTTATTTTAAATAGTTCTCATGTTTCAGTAGTTACTTAGATCTTATATGCTTTATGTTTATTTAACGAAGTCAATACTTTTTTATGCATGTGTTAAATGAGGCATACTTTTATTTTAAAAAAAATATTATTTTTATTTAAAATGCAAAGAAAGATTGTTTGGTCATTATGAAAATTGAAGTCAATACTTTTTACTCATACCTTAAACGAGACATACTTTTATTTTAATAAAAGATTGTTTTGCTTTTGTTTAGGTCTTATACACACTATCAATTGTATGTCTTCGTACGTGATACTGGATGCCGATAGCAATCTCTCAACTACGCCAATGTTGTATACAAAGAAGTTTTAAATGCCTGTAAACATTCATTTTGTATTTATATGTTATTTCAGTTTTGCCATGTCATTAAGTTCTATCCATAATTTTATTATTAGCAATTTTATTTAAATTTAAAGTTATTTTTTTCAACCCGTGTAACACACGGGACGTTAGGCTAGTATAATATATATACTAATATATATAACATAACCTTGGAACACAAATATAATTTCCTAAAACATTTAAAACATCTAATACAACTTATTAAGCATTATGTACAAATAATATATGTAACCATTAATATTTTTCTTCTTATTTAATAAACTTCTTCTAATTAATATATTAATTAATTCATATTAATAATACATTATTTAATAATATGAGATTATTTTAATTCATTACATTATATATTTTATTATTTATAATACTTTAAATTAATATTTAATTTTATTAATAAGTATTATCTTATTTGAATACTTAAATATATAAGTATTAAATAGTCTTATAATAAATAATAATAATGATGATAATAATAATAATAATAATAATAATAATTATTATTATTATTATTATTATTATTATTATTATTATTAATAATAAGTAGTTTTATTTAAATACTTAACTATATAATAATATTTATAAATAAGTAGTATCTTATTTGAATCCTTAACTATATAATTACCAAACATATTTATAATAATGATGATAATAATAATCTATACACTATTATATAAAGCATTTGAGGATGACGCACTTGTAATTTTACTCAAAATTTAAGACATCTAATGTAACTTTTTAAACATAAAGTGCAAGTGCTATATACAATACTTCCTAATTGGCCCCTATTTATAAATTTATCCTAATTAATATATTATTTAATACATATATGTTTTAAGTATTATCTTATTTATAATATTTTTAAAGCAATATTATGTTTTTTATAATTTAATACTATTTGATTTAAGCATTATTTTATTTAAACACTTAAGTATATAATTACTAAATTTTAATATAATTATAATAATATTAATAACACCCAAACATATCAGTGTTTAAAGTAGATCGAAAACGAGGCTCGATAACACCCGCCACATCACTATATATAATAAATATAAAAGATTATGAGTAGTGAAGATGAAAGTTTTCTCAATGTAATCACAATAATTTTTTTTCTCTTCAAACTAATAAAAAAACTTACTTTATTTTTTTATAATTTTACATTCAAACCGTTAAGGGTTTTTAAAGCTAACCACAACACTTTCTCTCCCTCTCTCCCTCTTTTTTTTTAAATTGATACCTACTCATTTTGTCTATTTTAATATTTTATACTTAAGCATTTCAGTTATTTCAAATTTACGTTTAATCACTTGAATTTTTTTTATACTTAAACCGTCGAGACTTCGAGTTATGTCAAATTTACATTTAATCATCTGAACTTTTTTCAATTATATATAAGCTTTTGAGTTATTTTAATTTTTTTTAATCAATTTACAATAGAGCTCATTGATTATAATAAGTCAGTATTTACGCATTCGTTATTTTTTCTCTTCGTTTTGAGGTATTTATTTTTTATAGTACTTTTTCTATTATAATTTTTATCAGTGTTTCGCATATAAGTTTTTTTCGTTGACTATAATAAGTCACCATTTACGTATTGATTATAATAAGTTAAATCTTTTCACTTTTATAAAATCGTTGTATAGCACGGGTCCCACCAACTAGTACATGATCCAATATATATCATTAAGTCCAATTAATAAACAATTTTTTTCTTAAAACAAGTTAAGAATAATTTTAGAATTATGAACAGTATTAAAAGTTTGATTTTTTGCATGTTCTATCATGCAAACAAATCAAGAATAATGTCAAAATAAGTCAACATTTGTCACATTAAGGCATGGAAAGAAAAGTGAAATGCTGATGGAATGAAGACGCCCGGTAGAAAGAAAAATGAAAATGCATGAAAAGTGCATAAAAAATTAAAAATGGTATTCCGCCATTAATCATTTACCTCTTCATTCGTTGTCAATGGTCCCTTCCCTTTTACCAGGCCCACCATCGTCCTTGCATCTCATTCCCCAAAACCTTCAAAAAGCTAGAAAATGACATTTGTTTCTAAGCTTTTTTTTCTTTTTAATTTGGAACGGCAAAGAAAAGATGTATACCCCAAAGATAAAAAAAAAAAAAAAAAAAAAATGAGGGATACAGGACTAGCAAGAAGCTAGCATGGTAAACAAAAGATAAAAACAGGAAATGAAAATATACCCCAACTGAGACTAATGGTCCGGGAAAACATCCAAATTACACCAATTATTCCATTCCAAGTTGCTAATTTTAACTATATATGTTTTTTATCCAAATTAAGATAGCTCTGTACCATGATCTCCGGCCTCCATGATCTTAATTGTGCACACCTTATTATCCTTATTATATCATCATTTCTTGCCTGCCAAATCGCCCAACACGCTATGGTTATGATCGACTGATTCAACATTTTCCTAACATCTTGAATCATGTTATGAAGCTCAAACAGGTCTTTTACCTTAAAAGCAAATATTTGGGGGAGTTTGCACCATGAAGAGATGAGACGCCAAATCACCGATGTAAATGTAGTAAGAAGTGAAAATATGAGTACAAGTTTCAGTCCCTTCCCCACAAGATGACAATTCCGTTAGGAGTGTTCATTTGTTTGGTTTATTTTAGGCAGTTAGGTTCGTTTGTTGCCTAAAACCAAAACCATAATTGAACACTTCGGTTATCAAAAACTATAACCATTCGGTTTCACGACGCCAGTGTATACTAAATTTAAAACTACTAGTTGAGATGGGTTATGAAAAGGGATTAACATGCTATGATAATAAGAAAATTGTGTCGGTTGAAATGTGGGCATAGTTGGGTGGTAAACCAATGGTTGGTGGATTCGTAAGGATTTGAAACCAATAAGTTGTATGCTGTGGTTGGGGGTTGAACGGTTGGGTAGAAGGCGCCGGTTCACTAGTACACGAATGGATTTTCGGTGTTTGTTTTTTGATGGTTTGGGCTCAGGATTTTGGGGATATTTTATTGGAATTCATATATGTAAAAGAGTAGTGTATATTTCTGAAAGAGTAAATAAGAAATGTTTGAAAATGATGTAAAAATATGAGTTATTAGTTATTATTTATAGTGGAAGAAATTTATTTTTTTTATTAATTGGCATATAGCCGTTGGGGTGGGGAGTGGATAACAGTAAAAAAAATTGGACCGTTGGAACGGTCAAAAAGATTGGGATTTTGGTGGGGTGGCTCGGCATATGAACGTCGTGAGATGGGAAAACTTGTGGCGTGGGGAATCGGCGGCGGTGACGGCCCCCGCCACAACCTTCCAGCGTGAACGCCCCCACCCCAAAACCACTTATATAAAAAGAAAACATATTACTATGAGGATTTTTTTGAAAATAATTGAAAATGTATCCATAAATAAACATCAGTAAAGTTATGAACAAATTAAGTGGTTTTTTCTTTAAAATAGAAATTGGGACATAATTATGGAATACAGGATGCATCCGAAGATTTGAAATGTTTCCCTAGATCTAGCACAAATAAAACCTGAGAATATTTTAGAGACAAAATCGATACATTTTCAGGACGCATTGACGTGGAAGATTCTTACTTCACACTCACTCATATCTACATGTGTTTTCTCCCAGCATTATTTTTTGTTTTTATTATTTCCCCTTTTGCCCATGCATAAAATAATAATTATCTAAATATAACAAAAATGAATAAAAAAACACCTTTGATACATGCTATAACAAGTGCTTCCATTTTCCTTTTGGCATTATCAATATATGTAATAAGTAATGTGCCTGTATTTTAAATAATTATACTGCTTTTGTACGGTTTTATTATTATTTATAATCGGTTGTACTGATCTATAAACAAAAACAAATTAAATAATCATAATATTGATAATTAATTAAAAAAACTTGCTATCTACTCCACTAGGAGCCATTCAAATGAGAAGTGATCATTAATTAACTTCATTAATTTACAAAAATGAGGGGAAAAAACAATATAGCTTTCATTTTATCAAATATTTAAATTTTGGGTTTCTAAATGCAATATTCGAACTTTATTTATTTTTTTAGCATAAAGAGTTGTCTAACTATAATTCCAGAAGAAATGATCTTCCGGGCAGAATTCATCAGTGTTTGCTCCGGTCATCTTCTCCGGCAATGTGTAAAAAATCCGGTTTCCCAGATCCATATAAAGATCCGGCAAATCAAGGAACGGGTCAGGATCCGTAGTTATATGATCATCACTTTGAGGTGAAGATACTGATGAACATGATTGACGCTGAATGCGGCTGATGGGCTGGGCTTCATGATCATGATCTTCATCTTTATTGGAATTGAGGTTTCGCAGGACCAAAGTGGCGGCTTTAAGCGCAGCGGCTTGTATGTCTGTAGGCGAATTAGAAGCCGGCTTGGGAAAGTGGTGAGCCAGTTGAGGGAAGTTGAGGATAGCTGAATGACCTTTGATGGCGACAGCGGCTACATCATGGGCTCGAGCGGCCATCTCCGGGGTATCGAAGGTCCCGAGCCATATTCTTGATTTCTTCTTCGGCTGCCGGATTTCAGACACCCATTTTCCCCACCTCCGCCTTCGTACACCGCGGTAGTGCACTTCTCTTTCATCATTAATCTTGCTCTTTTTCGCCACTTGCTCGTCCTCGTTGTTGTTGTTGTTGTTGGTGGTGGTGGCGGTGGCGGTGGCGGTGGTTGCCGGATTCATGACGTTATATATATACCGTTGATCAAGTGATGGGTACTGTGGTGGTGGTAATGGTAACCGTAATGATAATGGTAATGGTAGGTAGGTGAGGGTGGATATGAGAGCATGTACGTGGTGTGTAGCTAGCGAGCTTAATTATTATAAGCTTAATCAGACGAAGGAATATGAGCAAGTGTAGCTCTTATATATATACAACGTACCTTTAATTTGTTTTTAGTCTTATTTTTCTTTTCCTTTACTTTTTCCTTTCCTCTTCATTAATTCTCATTCTCATCATATATATTACTAGCCTAACGTCCCGCGTGTTACATGGATTAAAAAAACTAAAATAACTGTGTGAAAATATATATGTAAATTTTTATTACAATATAATTGGATGGATATATCAAACTGTGTGAAAATATATATGTAAATTTTTAAAGTTTAAAACTTCTAAGTCTTATAATAAACAAAATCTATAACGCTATTAAATGATATGTAAGTTAGACGTTTTAAAAAATACGTAGTTGGAGCAGGGAGAAACATGAATGATCGGACTTTTTTATATATCACAATCAAAACATAAAAATGCAAATATTATGTGGTCTTACGCGCGGTTCTCCGTTTAAAAGTAATTTTCTACTAAATATCCTTTATGAATATAATATTAAAATAGTTGTGTATATATATTGTGTAAAACAGTATATATGGGTATTACGTCCATGTTTAGCACCTATAAAATAGGAGGCGACAGACCAAACTTTCCTAAACTGGGGTAATTTAGACTAATATCGATAAATCTAAAATAATTTTTATTTCTATTAAAGTTATATTATAATTTAAGATTAAGGGGCAACATTAATTTATGCACAAAGAATTGGGTGGAATAAAATAAAGTGATTGGAAAAGGAAAAGCTTACATGAATGACTATTTAGGGCAACTCCTTATATAAAGGAAACCAACGCTCTAATAGTGTGTGTACTTAATACAATAAAAAATCGTTAAATCTGGCAATTCTTTTAACTTGGAAAAAAGGTTCCTGAGTCCAAGCAATTGTATTTAGCTTATCTACCAAGACTCATTTGCAAAAAAATCATAAACTTTCTTTCTACAAAGATCCTTGATCGTAAATTTGTTTACCCACTCGAATATCTCTTTCTCACACACGTATAAGAGTATATGATTCCAAAAATCATAAAATTACAAAAATCATTAGCACATAACACGTGTAACATATGACAAGTTGTAAATGCGTCTGACTAAGAACGTCAAACTCTGATGACAACACACAAAGATTATGAACTTTACGTATAATCTTGTTCAACTTGATCTGTCAATTGAATGATTTAGAGTTTTATATGATTATTGTTATGAGTGAATTGTAGTTACATGATATATGAGGGACTATTATTATCATTTCTTAATTCTTGTAATAGTGCGAGGACTGTTTGTGCACATTCCTAATTCTTTTAGGTGTCAATGTGTAGTTAGTTTGTTAATCGATAGTTAGTCAATTTTGGGGATATATATATATATATAGAAATTCTTTTGTCATTCTCAGATGATCTGTAATCATTTTCATCGAATTCAGTCACAGTAGTTCTTTGTTCAATTCGTTCTTGATCTTGTTTTCGATTATTGAGTTCAACAATTGGTATCAAAGCCACGGTAACGACTCGATTCGATAATCTGAAGGAAATTCTGGTGTGAAAGATCAAATCGATTGATCCAACAGGCCTCGATCACCAAGATGGTGCCCACCAAATTCGAATTGGAAAAATTCGATGGAAGAAATGACTTCGGTTTGTGGAGGATGAAGATGAGAGCTCTGTTGGTCCATCAAGGGGTTGTAGATGCACTGAATGGTGGAGAAGCTAAGGTACCAGCGAATACACCAGAAGACAAGAAGAAAGAGATTGAGAACACGTGGAAGGACATGATGGAAAAGGCTCATAGCGTAATCATCTTAAGCCTGGGAGATCGGGTGTTAAGAGAGGTTTTAAAAGAGACTATAGCTGCAGGTATTTGGTTGAAGTTAGAAAGCCTGTACATGACAAAGTCTCTAGCCAATCGGCTCTATCTAAAGAAGAGGTTATACACGTTCCATATGACTACTGGTAAGTCCATAGAGGATCATGTTGATGAATTCAACAAACTTATGTTGGATCTGGGTAACATTGATGTTGTTCTTGAAGAAGAAGACCAGGCAGTCATATTCTTGACCTCATTGCCACACTCCTATGAGCATTTTGTCGACACCCTCATGTATGGAAGGGAAACCTTGACTATGGAAGAGGTTCTATCTGCTGTTAATTCCAGAGAATTGAAGAAAAGGTCTGAGAATCAAGATGATTCAGGTAGCAGTGGGTTAATTGCTAGGGGAAGGCCAGAGCAGAGAAATTTCAAGTCAAAGAATCAACACAGATCAAAGTCAAGATTTAAGAGAAGGTGCTACATATGCCAGTCTGAAAAACACCTTAAAAGGGAATGTCCAGAGAGGAAAAAGGAAAAGGACTGAAGGGAATAGTTCCAAGAATCAAGGGAACCTATCACCTGAAAGCTCCTTAGATGGGTATGAGAGTTCTGAGGTTTTGATGGTGTCAAGGGCATAAATGGAGATTCATGGATCATGGACTCAGGATGCTCATATTATATGACCCCTCATAGACAGTTCTTTAAAGACTTCAAGCAAGAGGATCTTGGGTATGTGAAGTTAGGGGATGACAGGAGTTGTCAGATCCAAGGTTATGGAACAATCAGTCTTTG
Source organism: Flaveria linearis (assembly GCA_024085815.1). NCBI lineage: Eukaryota > Viridiplantae > Streptophyta > Magnoliopsida > Asterales > Asteraceae > Flaveria > Flaveria linearis. The sequence continues at coordinate 598,478 of CM044014.1, read as the reverse complement.
CTTGGAGAATGGCACCAAGTTGGACTTACAACAAGTCAGGTACATCCCCAAACTAACTAAGAATCTTATCTCTTTGGGAACATTTGAAAGGGATGGCTATAATGTTAGTCTTAAAAATGGAAAGGCAAAAGTCATCAAGGGGTCTATGGTGGTTTTATCTGGTATAAGGAGCGGCAACAACCTATACAGTCTAGATGGGTATGCTGATGTGGGAAGTGTGAATGTGTCAGAGGGTAACCATGACAAACAAGCTATGCTGTGGCATAGGAGATTAGGCCACATGAGTGGCCAAGGTCTATTAAAACTTAAGAAACAAGAGGTTCTAGGAAACTTGACACAAAGTGAATTTGGATTCTGTGAGCATTGTGTGATGGGAAAGGCTCACAGAGTCAAATTCACTAAAGGGATGCATAATACGAAGGGTATTTTGGATTATATCCATGCTGATCTGTGGGGGCCAACTAAAACTGCATCTCTAGGGGGTGGTCATTACTTCCTGTCAATAATAGATGACTATTCAAGAAGGCTTTGGGTGTTTATTCTAAAACATAAACATGAAACCTTTTTGAAGTTTAAGGAGTGGAAGACTAAGGTTGAAACATAAACTGGGAGAAAGGTTAAGAAGCTCAGAACTGATAATGGACTTGAGTTTTACAATAAGGAATTTGCTCAACTATGTAGAGATCAAGGAATGAGCAGGCATTTAACAATCCCAGGCACACCCCAGCAGAATGGCCTGGATGAGAGGATGAATAGGACCTTGCTGGACAAGGTGAGGTGTATGCTGCATGAAACAGGCCTGCCTAAGAGTTTCTGGGCTGAGGCTGTTAATACTGCAGCATATCTCATAAACAGGTCACCATCATCAGCCATTGGAATGATGGTGCCTATGAAAAAATGGTCTGGATTGAAGGTTGACTATAGCAATCTAAGAGTATTTGGCACTTTGGCTTATGCACATGTCAAACAAGACAAGCTGGAACCAAGAGCCATCAAATGCATCTTATTAGGTTACTCAGATGAAGCAAAGGGGTATAGTTTATGGAAACTAGATACCCATGAGAACTCAAGGATATTTGTTAGTAGGGATGTGACATGGCAAGAAAATCAAGTGTACAAAGATGTGTCAAAGGAGTCTAAGACTGTAGATAGTCAACAGAGGTATCAAGTTGAGGTGGAGAATGTGGGATCTATCAATGATCCCAATCCTAAAATGCCTGATAGTGTTCCATTGGGCAGTACTCCTGATGGCAATGCTGAAGGGAGTACAGATCAGGGACTCTCTAGGTCTATCCCTGTTAGCTTAGCTCAGGGAAGGGCTAAGAGGAAAATCCTCAAACCTGCAAGGTTCAGGAACTCTGATGAAGAAGACTTAAATGCTTTTGTGTTTATGGCTACACAAGAAAGTATGATTAAACCTTTGGGTTTTAAAAAGGCTGTCAGTTCTAAAGATTGAGTTAAATGGATTCAAGATATGGAGGATGAGATGAATTCACTCTATAAGAATAAAACCTGGGATTTGGTAGATAAGCATGTGAATCAGAAGTTAGTAGACTGCAAATGGCTTTATAAGATTAAAGAGGGGCAGAGATTCAAGGCAAGATTAGTGGCCAAAGGTTTTACCTAGAAGGCAGGTGTGGATTACAATGAAATATTCTCACCTGTTGTGAAACATACTTCAATCAGAGTAATGTTAGCAATGACTGCATACTATGATTATGAGCTTGAGCAGTTGGATGTAAAAACAGCATTTTTACATGGGTCATTAGATGAAATTATCTATATGAAACAACCTCCTGGGTTTGAGGTGGAGGGCAGTGAAGATAAGGTGTGCTTATTAAAAAGATCCCTTTATGGTTTAAAACAATCACCTAGACAGTGGTACTTAAGGTTTGATGAGTACATGATCAGTCAAGGTTTTATGAAAAGCTACTATGACAATTGTGTCTATTTTAGAGAGTTCTCAACTGGTGAGTATGTGTACCTACTCTTGTATGTTGATGACATGCTGGTGGCTAGTAAAAGTAAGGATGAAGTTCAAGCTACTAAAAGTATGTTAATGAGAGAATTTGACATGAAAGAGTTAGGACAAGCCAAGAAAATTCTGGGTATGGAGATACAGAGTTCTAGAAGGTTGAGACAATTGAAGCTTACACAAAGTGGTTATACTACAAAAGTGTTGAGTAATTTTAGGATGGACTCAAGTAAACCAGTTATTGCTCCTATGGCTCAACATTTTAAATTGTCGAATCATGACTCACCATCAACTGAAAGTGACATTCAATTCATGCAGTATGTTCCTTATTCCAATGCAGTGGGATGCCTTATGTAATTAATGGTATGTACTAGGCCTGATATAGCTATGCTGTGAGTATGGTGAGCAGGTTCCTTGCTAATCCAGGTAAGGTCCATTGGCAGGCAGTGAAATGGATTCTAAGGTACCTGAATAGAACTCAAGATGTAGGTTTGATGTTTGGTAAAATTGAGAATGAAACTGCTCAGATCAAAGGCTATGTGGATGGTGATTTTGCTAAGGATTTGGATAATGGTAGATCTATGTCTGGCTATGTTTTTACCTTTTTGGGTGGTACAGTGAGTTGGAAAGCAAGGTTGCAGCCCACAGTTGCCTTGTCAACTACTGAGGCTGAATTTGTCTCATTGACTGAAGGGGTTAAGGAGTCAATGTGGTTGAATGGTTTTGTGACTGAGTTGGGAGTCAAGATACAAGGTAATATGGTTCTATGTGACAATAGAGGTGCTGTATAATTAGCAAAGAATCAGGTGCATAGTGAAAGAACCAAGCATGTGCGGGTCAAGTTGTATTGCATGGAACTGTTGCATATTGAGTAACTTCAATTCAAGGTGGAGTTTGTTATGAGTGAATTGTAGTTACATGATATATGAGGGACTATTATTGTCATTTCTTAATTCTTGTAACAGTGCGAGGACTGTTTGTGCACATTCCTAATTCTTTTAGGTGTCAATGTGTAGTTAGTTTGTTAATCGGTAGTTAGTCAATTTTGGGGATATATATATAGAAATTCTTTTGATCATTCTCAGATGATCTGTAATCATTTTCATCGAATTCAATCACAGTAGTTCTTTGTTCAATTCGTTCTTGATCTTGTTTTCGATTATTGAGTTCAACAATTATGATTATAATATATAAGCTTAGAAGTTAGACCTCCATGAATAACTTGTGTATGCAATTGTTCAATTTTAGAAAGTGAAACGGATGATTTGTCAATCGATTGTTTTTTCGTTGTTTTAATTTTATCATTATGTTCAAGTTTGTGAACAAGTTGTGTGTGCAATTGTTCAATTAATTTCACAACATATATGTATGCCTAGCTACGTGAAAGGGGAAAGCACGATCGATGGAACCTTTTCTTTCACAAATGAGGATTTCTTCATGAAGAGTTGAAGACAATTAATATATATATATATATATATACAAGTTCAATGGTGGCAGGCAGCTTGGGATTCCATTTTCTAAATCCCACCACATAGAAATTGGATTTTGAATAATTAAGAATATGACACAAGTAGACTTCCGGTTTCTTTCATTTCATTAACATTAATTTACCCCAAACCATAAATTAAAACTGTCTGTGTAATTTAATCTACAATTATTGTTAAAATGCATGTGGCAGTCTGGTAAAAAAGAATCCAGAAAATATACATACATGTGTATGTAGAGAGAAGATAACAAATGTCGATATTTATAAATTAATGATTAAGATCTTGTGACATAAACATATCAATGAGCATATTCTTTTAAAAAGCAATGAAAGGAGATAAGTCGTATTAATAAGAAGAAAAAAAGTATCAAACAGTAGACACTGGGCCAGCTCATCTAGTTTAAAAAACTAAATTAATTTAGGCCAGGTGAAAATTATAATTAAATTAATAAAAGAACTGAATTGCGTAACAATATGCTTTTTACTTTTTTAAAAGTTTATGTAATAAAAATGTAACGGTATTTTTAAGAAAATTATTGTAATATTTTTTTTTACTTTATTGTAGTCCGTTTTACCAATTTCAAAAGGAATTCTAACTTTTTTAATTTTATAACATATATTTCTAATAGTCTTAACAGGGTTTAATCTATTTAAGAAACTATATATTTTTAGAAATTTAAGAGGGTTGGCAAATCATAAATAAAAAGAACCTAATCTCTTTATGATTCTATTAAACAATGATAATTTTTCCATATCTTCTCCTAAGAAAAATATATTTATAAATGTTAAATGAACCTTTTTTATAAAATTATGAATAGACTTAATAAATTTATGTGATTATATAATTTTATTTTGAATATAGGTATATTAAAATTTTATACTATTCAAATTATGTTAATCTGGGATAAATTACAAAAGAACTAAACGTTATTAGAATATGTCAATCTTTAGTTGTTTTGAAGGCATTGTGCGTATCTTTTAAATGATTAAATATGTTTGGATAAATAAAATTTATTTTGTAATATATAAATTTCTTTTGTTAACGAGTCGGGGGTCTCTTTGGAAGCGGCTTTTCTATCTCCCAAGATAGATGAAAGACTCGCCACCACCTACCCCTCCCAGACCCTGGTCTTGAGTGGGTTATACAGGGTTTGTTTGTTTGTTTTGTAATATATAAATTTGTGAAATATTAATCTATGTAAAAATTAAATAATTTTCGATGTTAAATATAAATGACTTTCATCTGCCTAATCATAACAAATTAATACACAATAGAAGTGGTATATATTAGAATATCACAATCTTGATATGTTAAATAAATATACCTAAAAATTATAAAGTGGTAAATGAGTAACTAACAAATTATCTTACAAAGTTTAATAGTTTTTTACTTATATTTATGTACGTTCTAATTTGTTGATTACTATCGAAAGTAATATAAAACTAGATTGTGTTAATTTTTGTTAAATGGCATACATGTATGAATTTGGATGAATTTCTATTTCTTATATCATTTATACATATATAAGATGTGTACATAAAAACAATTGAGTACTAATCAACCTATATAAATTAATTTTATAAGGAACAGTTAACCAATAACATTTGTTGTACATATAGGATGTTAGTGTTTAAATTATAGTACATAAAATAAAGTTATAAGATATATATAATACCAAATTAATTTAAATTCACATTTAGAATGAAATAATCTATTTTAAGCAAGAGAATCCCATGCCCTTCATTTGTACACAGACATTGGTTATATGGCCATTTATTTATAGGTTCTTGATACATCTTTTACTCTCTATCTTTGCATATGTATAGAGAAAGATAGAGTGAATGTATGTGTTTTAATAATTAGTGGGTGTATCTATAACAAATATCTGTACATATTAGTCATGAGTTAAAATTACACACATAATATAATTTAATTACGATAAATTAATGTTTGAACACAAATTTTTTATGTATTAAATTTGTTATATATAAAACTTACTAAATTCAGTGTATGTTTGGGTGGTTAAAACTTAAGAACACCTAACTTTGTAGCACAGATAACACATGTTAAAATAGATCGTGGAGTACAAATTCATGTGCTATTGGAAGCAGATCCAAAGTTGACATATTTACCGCATGAAGAAGTTGGTCAAAAACGTTGAACAACTAACAAATTCTGGTGGGTTTTTAATTTAAAAATATATATATATACGAAAGCAACGATATAATTTTCTAAGACTTAGAAAATCACATGGCCGATTTTTTTATGTCGAGTTAACTTAGAATTCAAGGTATTTAGGTTGTTTAATTTGCATTTAAGATAACTCTTAAAGGGTTACGGTGATGTGCATTTGTTTAAAATAGTATAAAATGTAAAAAGATTTGTAATCTCGCTCTGAGATTCATACATATATAACTCGGTTTGAGTACAAAGTGGTTTTGCCTAAGAAACAACCACAATATATCACATGTTGTAACATCCCGTTTTATGGATGAAAATAAATTATCTGAAATATGTATTTTAAATATTGTATAACGAGTAAATTTTGGGTTATATTATTATTGAACTAGGTTACGTTTAAACGAGTGTTGATTTTATTTAATAATAATAACAACAATAATAATAACAATAATAATAATAATAATAATAATAATAATAATAAATAATAATAATAATAATAATAATAATAATAATAATAATAATAATAATAATAATAATAATATATGTGCAACGTGAGTGTGCAAGTGTAGTAAAAAAAAAAGAAAGAAAGAAAATATAAATAAATAATGGATTATGGATAATATAGCAAAGAATTAGATGATTTTAAGCTAGTAGTGATAATTGAAGATGTAATAAGTGACCCGTGAATTCAAGCTTGGTATAGTACTTCATTAAGTTTGAGAAGGTAAGTACAGTGACCCGTAACTAAATTTTGATATACGTTTAATTACATGATATATGTGTTATTTATTATGAGTTTGTATGTATTATGTGGAGATGAAACATGTCTAAATACATGTGATATATGTTTATTTATTTTGATAAACATGATTATGAAGAAAATATTTATATGTTTACGGGTCCAAGTATGAGTATTAATAGTTTAAAGAGAAGTTAATATATGTAAGGATTTCGGGCGTTGAAATCCCAAGGGGTTCGGGTGTTGAATTCCACATATATATAAAAGGGAAGTTAAATATATGTAAGGATTTCGGGTGTTGAAATCCCAAGGAGTTCGGGTGTTGAACTTCACATATATAAAGAGATGAGTTAATAATCCTCAAGGGTTAAAAATAAACCCATAAGGAATTCGGGTGTTGGATTCCAAAGAAGTAAAGAGGATTAAATAAATAAAGATTTTGGATATTAAATTCCAATGAATAAAAATATGTTTTTTTAAAAATAAAAGGGTGTACTTACTTAGCGAAAGCTAATAAAAATATTTTTAAACGTTTTCAGGAAAAGCGCCAATAAATGGTTAAAGCTTCACGGACGAGCCTGGACTGACGAAGGAACCCTACTCTCGTTTAATATATAGTATAATAAATATTGTATTAAAAGTTTGTAAAACGTTTATGTTTCTTGTAATATTTTTTTATATATATCTATTATGAAATGATATGTCATCACGAGTGACAAATTTTGTTGTGAACTGGGACCAAAACTCTGATATAAATTGTTGCAAGTATTTTAAAAAAAAAAATTTGGGGTGTTTCAAGTTGGTATCAGAGCACAGTTCGAGAGATTTAAGTATATAAAAGAAATACTTAGACTCGAACCATAAGTGCTACTGATATTAAAACGAGAGGGTTCAGTCCAGAAACTGTCCAGGGAAGCAGATAAATAGGAAGTTGGTATTGGTGCTTTATGAAAACATATGAGAAAATATGTGTACACTGAAATTTGTATGTTTGAGATATCATATGGTAGTTGGAAAATTATGATGAGTATAGTATATTGTTTTCATACCTGGCCAGTATGAGGGTAATATATTATATCATTATGAATTTCCAAAGATCATATTGTATTAAAAACGTCAAAGAGTAAGTGTGGGGATAGGGAATATATATGCATAAAATGATATGTATGTGTAGTATGTTATAAATGCATATATAGTACTTTTTGGCCTTAGATATATTGTTTGTCTTGACAATAAAGTATGGAGCATTAAGGCCTTTATATAAGTGCTTGCAGTGTAGAAATCATTAGAATAATAAAAAAAATTAACGTGAAATAAATAAATTGTTTAGAGAAATATGGCGGATGAAAGAGGAGAGAATGCTACACAAGGCGAGGGAAGTCGTAACACTGAAAAGTAGGTAGATAATGCTTCAGAAAGACCAGTGTATTCATCTCGTCTTAATAATAATACAACGTTTGTACCAGAAGAAATTCGTAGACAGATTGCCATTGAAGTAGGAAAGGCATTTGAAGCCAATATCCCATATCTTTTAGCTGAAATGCAAAATTCTATTGGAATTATGCTAGAAGAAAAATTGAAAAAGAATGAAGTGGTCGTAGAAAAACCTACGAATAATATGGAAGCGACGCCAATAGCTAAAGTCGAAAAACGTCACTGCACGTATACAGATTTCATGGCATGTAAACCGTCACAGTTTAAAGGTGAAATTGACCCTTTGGTCAGCCAAAGGTGGATAACAGCCATGGAAACTATTTTCGATACGTGTCATTGCGATCCGTACGATGAAGTGATGTTCGCGACAAACCAGTTTTGTGAAAGAGCTAAAGACTGGTGGGATATGGTGAAAAAGGAGAAGGGGAGAGAAAGAATCAGAAGTATGTCCTGGGAAGAATTCAAACCAATCTTCCTAAAATATTTCAGTCCTCGTGTTACAATTGATCGTATCACTGAAGAACTTCTTCATATGCGTCAAGGCAATGAGACTGTGGATGAAATCTTTGGAGTTTTCTATGATAAAGCGAAGTTTTGTCCTTCGTTTTTCACTTCTGAAGAAATGTGGATGACTCGGTTCCATCTTATCCTTAAGACAGAAATTAGAGAATTTATTTCTCCATCAAAATATGGAAGTCTTGAGGAGCTTCTTAATTGGGCTCGTGAACAAGAGATGGAACTGAAAAGACAGAAAGAAAGAGACGGGAAGAGAAAGGTTGATGTTATGGTTCCTGCAGTACCTGCAAAGAAAGTAAAATTTATAAAGCCTGTAAAGAGTTCAGGCTCTATCAAAGAGTACGGTAACTGTCAATTCTGTGGAAAGAGGCATCTTGGGGAGTGTCGTTATAAGAACCCAATTTGTTATAAATGTGGGAAACCAGGGCATACAGCATCACAGTGTGTTAGCCCTGTCAACCTATGTTATAACTGCTATAAGCCGGGTCATATGAGGAATGACTGTCCAGAGCTGAGAACAAGGGTTACCAAGACTGCGGAAGGATCGAGAGCCTTAGAGAACATGAAACAGTTGGAAGCTCCAAAACCACGAGGCAGGGCTTTTCAAATTACCGCAGAAGAAGCAAAGGTTGAACCTGATGTCGTCACAGGTACCTTTCTAGTCAACTTCCTTCCTGCATATGTTTTATTTGATTCTGGGGCGAGTAGATCCTTCATATCTGTAAAGTTTGCTTGCCATAATTCTTTTGTTAGAAGTAAGCTAGTAAATGTGTTAGAAGTTGACATTGCTAGTGATAAATGTTTCGTCGTATCCGAAATATGTCGAAACTGTAAAGTAAATATTCAAGGAGACGAATACGATATCGACTTAATCCTGATAGAGTTAAGGGAATTTGATGTGATTATTGGGATGGATTGGTTGTCCCAGCATCACACGTCGATACTCTGCAATCGAAAGATTGTTCAATTTATGTCGCCAACGGGAGAACAAATCTGGATTTACGAATAAAGAAAGAGCAACATAATCGTATGTTCAATGGCGAAAGCCAACAGTTACATACGACATGGACATCAAGCGTTTCTAGCCTACGTGGCTGATAAAGAAACGAAAGAAAGAAAACTTGATGAAGTCCCTATAGTTAAAGAATTCCCTGACGTATTCCCTGATGAGCTACCGGGCGTTCCACCAGAAAGAGAAGTTGAATTTAAAATTGATTTAGTTCCTGGAGCTAAGCCTGCTGCTAAATCACCGTATCGACTAGCACCCAACGAGATGAAGGAATTGATGTCTCAACTTCAAGATCTCTTGGATAAAGGTTTTATTCGCCCAAGTGTTTCACCTTGGGGCGCGCCTATATTGTTTGTTAAAAAGAAGGACGGTAGCATGCGGATGTGCATTGATTATCGTGAATTGAATAAGCTAACCGTCAAGAATAGGTATCCTTTGCCTAGAATTGATGATCTTTTTGACCAACTACAAGGCGCTAGCTGGTTCTCAAAGATCGATTTAAGGTCAGGTTATCATCAAGTTAAAGTACGAGAAGAAGATGTACCTAAGACAGCTTTTCGTACTCGTTATGGGCACTATGAATTCGTTGTGATGCCATTTGGTTTAACAAATGCTCCAGCGGTTTTCATGGACCTTATGAATCGAGTATGTAAACCCATGCTTGATCGTTCCGTTATCGTTTTTATCGATGATATTCTTATCTATTCACGAACCGAAGAAGATCATGCTCAGCATCTTCGTGAGGTTCTTAATGTGCTAAGAAAAGAAAAGTTATATGCAAAATTTTCTAAATGTGCATTCTGGCTTTGAGAAGTCCAATTCTTAGGTCATGTGGTTAATGTGGAAGGTATTTTGGTGGATCCCTCCAAAATAGAGACTATTATGAAATGGTCACCTCCTAAGACCCCAACTGAAGTCAGAAGTTTTCTGGGCTTAGCCGGTTATTATCGGCGATTTATTCAGGATTTCTCAAAGATAGCTTCCCCGTTGACGAAGCTAACTCGGAAAAATTCCAAATTTGAATGGAATCCAGAACAAGAAAAGGCGTTCCAACTTTTGAAAGAAAAGTTAACTAAAGCTCCTGTTCTGGCACTACCAGAAGGAACTGAAGATTTCATAGTTTATTCTGGTGCCTCACATGTTGGATTGGGTTGTGTGCTTATGCAAAGAGGAAAGGTAATAGCTTATGCTTCACGGCAATTGAAATCACATGAAGCAAATTACCCAACGCATGATCTTGAATTGGCAGCAGTCGTATTTGCATTAAAAATCTGGAGGCATTACTTGTATGGAACGAAGTGCACTATCTATACTGATCATAAAAGTCTGAAATATTTCTTTGACCAGAAGGAATTGAATATGAGGCAACGACGATGGTTAGAATTGTAGGATTCTATGTGCCCAAGACACTTAGAATATTGATGTGGTTAGTACGTTATGATCCAAGTCGGGTTATACCCAATAACAAGCTTAGCAAACACCAATTAATATTTAATTGATGATATGATCATGCAATTAAATATTTACACCAATCTAGAAAATGGGTTTTCTAAATAAGTTGCATATGAGATGGAACAATTTATTAGGATATTTTGTTCAATGATATTATTTGAAGTGTTATTTAAATTAGTTATATAACACCAAATAATAATGAGAGTATACTACTTATACAATTAAATGGTTAATTGTATAAACTAGTTACAAGACTAGACAATATATGTGTGTGTTAGTATTTGACATTTATAAAATACAACCACCTATTTTATAAATATCAAATACTAATAAAAGAGAATAAAAATCCCTCTTTTTTAGCCCTCAAAACCGTCCAAGAGCAAGCATGCATGTGCATGTGTGTGTAGCTTTCTTTTGGTCTTTGATTCTCTTGGTAAGAACATTCCACTAACTATGTCTTGAGAAGAACATAGACACACATGCTTGTCTAGCACTACCACTAATAAAGGCTCTCAATTTTCTCATTCCATAGATGTAAGACATCACAAGAATCAATTCATCTCTCATCCAAGAAGTATCACACATGCAAACAAGAAAGAAACATTTCAGCTCTCTCTCTCTATTTTACGAAATGGGCAGCAACATTGAATATGGATTTAGTGCTGAATTTTGAGCTGATTATATGTTGTTCTTGGTGTGAAGTTCTTGCATTCAATGATCATGATTCTCATACATGCAACACAAGAAAGTTTCAGCTCTTTCTCTCTCTAATCCTACGGATTCCAGCAGCTAGAAAATAGGGTTTTCTAGCTGAGATTTGAGCTGCATTTTGGTGTGTTCTACCTAACAAGAAGGTGTGTTTGCAAGGAGCTTGGGGTATACTAGCTTGAGGACTTCTATCCTTGAAGTCTTGGCTGCATTTTGGGCATCTCCATCTTCATCAAACATCTCTTTTGGTCGACTTTATTGCTGCTGCAGTAAGGTATATCACAGCTCAATAAAGCTGTGATTTTATGTAGTTTTTCACATGTTCATAGCTTGCTAATTCACATAAATGATCCTTTGTTCTTTGGGTTTGTTTTATACATTAATATGATCATCTAATGAACATATTTTTTAGTTTATAAAAGGGTTTATAAAGTTGTAATTCCGCTGCGTTTTCTGAAAGTTTAAACGGTTAAACTATGATTTTATGTTCCAACAAACCCAACAATGGCATCAAGAGCCGGTTATGTGGATAGCTTGCTTGTTCTTGTCCTTTAAAAATTAGTTTTAGAGGATGATTTTAAACACATAATAGGCTGATTATGGGCTGCTACATTTCTGTTTTGATGAATCCCCAACTTTCAAGATTTTATCATACATGCTTGTGATGAAATCTTGAAAGAAATACATGTTGATAAAATGTTGATTGTTTGGACAATATTTAAAACCAAAAATTTCAGTTTATGTTGGCTGAAATTTGGTGGTTTTAAGTGGGGTTTCATTATATGAATAAATGATATGATCATTGGTTGTTAAAGTGCATAACCTAGCTTAAGGCCTTGTGTGATTTGGATGGTTTTAATGGTGGTTTTAATTCATTCAATTGGGTTGTAATATTTATGTTTATTATTTGGGTTGTAATTATTTATTCATTTGGTTATGTAATAAATAGATTAGGTGCATTTCTTTTATTAGAAAAATGTATTAGGATATAATTTTTGTAAAAGGAAGATGCACAAAATGAAGACCCAAAGATGGACATGAAAGACACAAAAAAAGGGACTTGAAGCATATGGATGCAAGTTCAAGTGGGAGTCTAAGAAGACCTCTATTTTGTGTTGTATTCAACCCTTAGGAAAGACCAAATGATCACACTTGTGATGGCAAACAAGTGTGGTCACAATAGTAGCTATGGTTATGCACATTGTGGTTGTTTATATTATGCTTGTTTGGTTGTTTGTTGTATGATTGTTGTTTGATATTTGGATATGCATAACAAACTCATTAGCAAACTTAACAAGCTGGAAATTTATGGTTTCTTAATCATTAAGTAATTAATAAGAGGTTATTAAAAGGATTAATGATTTAATAAAAGATGTTTTATTAAAAAATAAACCATAAGATACCTTGCATCCATGGTTCTTAATCATTAAGTAATTAATAAGAGGTTATTAAAAGGATTGATGATTTAATAAAAGAGGTTTTATTAAAAATGAACCATAGGATACCTTGTATTTGAAAGCATGCAAATACAAGGTACATAGAGTTTTCAAAACTAGAATTAATAAAAACTAAAAATCCCTTTTCAAACAAGTTTAACACCATCCTTTTGCACAACACTTAAGTCATTTGGAAACTCTTAATGGGATAAAGGTCACCTAACCATTTTGGGGGAACTTATGACTTAAGGTGGGAATACCACATTGGTGGGATAAAGGTCACCTAACCACTTGTGTTGGTAAACTCACATGTGTGTGCAAGTAGGGTAACTTGATTTGCAAACCATGTTGAATGGATCACCTAAAATATGGTTTCCAAATGGTGTTGATGGGATTAACATGCCGACTTTACATATGATGTTTAAAGTCGATCCCATACCGCTAGAAGTTGCAAAAGGTTGCAATTGTCAAATGTTGACTACCTTGTTAATTTGAATAATGGGATAAAGGTCACCTAACCATTATTTGAATGTAACGTTGGATTCTAGATTTTAATTATTAATTGTCTATGAGACATAAAGGGTATTAATAATTAAAATGAAATTTTTCAGAAATACTAAAAGAACTTTGTAAAATTTATAGAATGACCGCAAACAATAATGCTACCACCCCCACCGTCCATACCCTATCACTGAGAACTATTTTAGAGAGGGATCGTCTGAACCATAATAACCTTATGGACTAGTCTTGAAACTTAAGAATTGTTCTCAAGCAAGAGCAAAGGCAAATGTCCTTGACGATCCTATTCCTAACCAACCCGACCCCGACGATGTTGAGGCCATTCCCGATCCCAAGGCAAATGTTGCCAAAGGAGGAGGGCATGTCAAAGGCAAAGGGGAAGGGAAGATCAAAGCGGAACCTCCAAAACCTAAGCTTATGAGGCCTAAGGTAACCGAAAACGATCCATGCTTTGAGTATGGTGAGATAGGTCATTTGAAAGGGAATTGTCCAACCTATCTCAATGAGTTGAGAAATAAGAGGGATGCTGGGCAAACCTCAAGCACAACTTTCATAATCCATATTGACTTAAATGTTATTTCCTCAAAGCACATGGGTAATTGGATACCACATGTGGAACTCACTATTGCAATCTGTTGCAAGGGTTCAAAAGAAATAAGCACTTTAAGAAAGGAGACTATGTTTTGAAACTTTCAAAAGGTTTGGAAGTTGTTCTTCAAAACATGTTATATGCTCCTAGTTTGACTAGGAACATGATTTAAGTTTCCCTTTTAAAATGATATGGTTATGATTTAAAGTTAGTAAATGATGGTATTTATGTTTATATGGATGATGTATATTATTTCAAGGCTATGCCTTCTAATGATATTTATGAATTGGTCCATGATGATTCGTCCTATAATAACACATTATACCTATCATACACCAAGAGACTTAAAATGGTTTAAGTGACTCTTATTCTTGTCATTGTCATCTTAGTCACATAAACAAGAAACGGACTTAAACACCTTAAAAGAATGGTCTTTTAAAAGCAAATGAAAATTGTTCATTTGATAAGTGTGAATCTTGTTTACAAGGTAAGATGACCAACACGCCCTTTAGTGGTACTAATGAGAGGGCAAAAAGACTTATTAGGAATCATACATTTGGATGTATGTGGTCCTTTTAAGACAATGACAAGGTATGGTGAAACTTACTTCATTACCTTAACCGACGATTATAGTCGCTATGTTTATGTGTACTTGATGGCACATAAACATGAAGAATTTGAAATGTTCAAAAACTTCAAGAATGAAGTAGAAAATCAACTCGATAGAACTACCAAAGTTCTCCGTTTAGATAGAGAAGGTGAATACCTAAGTGAGACTTTTGGGGATCATCTAGGAAGTTGTAAGATTGTCTCACAACTTACTCCTCACAGAACACCATAACATAATGATGTGTCTGAAAGGAGATCGAACCCTATTGGATATGGTTCGACCTATGATGGCTATAAGCTCACTACCTCTAATCATTTTGGGGTTTCGCACTACTCTCCTAGGCTCGTATTTTGAATATGGCCCAAACCAAGAAAGTGGATTCGACGCCTTTTGAAATATGAAATGGAATAGTTCCATCGCCATCATATTTAAAAGTATGGGTTATGAAGCTTATGTTAAGCTTAACACCCAAACCAACTGAAAGTCGATTCACTAAGTGTATATTTGTTGGATATCCAAAAGGACTGTATAGGATACTACTTCTTTGATCCAACAAAGCAAAAGGTATTTATTGCTCAAAAGGCATAGTTCTTGGAAGCCAAGTTCCTTATGGAAGGAATGACGCATAGAACAGTGGAATTTGATGAGGATTAAGATCCACAAGCCGATACACGTTTGGTTGACACTAGCTATCAACAAGAGGTTGTTGATAATGATCAAGAGGTTGATCGATACACACAAAACGTTCATAAATCTGGTAGAGTTAGCATTCCACCTGAAATATATGGATCTTTCATGGATGGATGCTATGAGATTGACTCCGATGAGCCAAGTACATACCATAATGCTATGTCCAATTAGGATTGTGACAAATGACTGGAAGCCATGAACGTAGAGATGCAATCCATGTATGACAACCAAGTTTAGGAATTGGTTGACCCTCCACTTAACTCCAAACCGGTTGGATGCAAGTGGGTTTTCGAGAAGAAAACAAATATGCATGGAAACTTGGACACTGACAAGGCTTGTGTGTATAAAAAGGCTAGTGGGAGTGTAATCATATTCCTAGTATTGTATGTTGATGACATAATACTATATGGAAAGGACATTCCAACCATGGAAGGTGTTAAAACCTGGCTTGGAAATTGTTTTTCCATAAAAGATCTCGGTGAAGCCGCCTATATTTTGGGAATAAAGATCTATAGGGATAGATCGAGGCGGTTGATAGGTCTAAACCAAAGTGCATATATTGATAGAATCTTGAAAAGGTTCAAGATGGAAAACTCTAAGAAAGGTATGGTACCTATTCAAAAGGGACAATATTGAGTGCATCTCAATGTCTAAGCTCAAAGGATGAGCAAGATTATATGAGGGACATCCCATATGCGTCTGCTATAGGATCCATCATATATGCGATGATATGCACTAGACTGGACATGTCATGCGCGTTAAGCATGACAAGTAGATATCAGCAGAATCCATGTAACACCCATTGGATGGCTGTTGAAAGTATATTGGAATACCTTAGGAGGACTAAGGATATATTTCTAATATACGGATCTGATGAAGAGGAACTAGTTGTAAAGGGTTACACGAATGCTAGTTTCCAAACTGATCGAGATGATTCTCGATCACAATCGGGTACGTCTCCATTATGAATAGGGTAGCGTTGTCCACTACAAAATTCGAATACATAGCCGCCTCATTAGCAGCTTGGGAAGCTGCATGGATAAAAGGTTTATCACCAATCTAAGGATGGTCTCTACCATTCAAGACCCCTTAGAAATCTTTTGTGATAACGAGGGTGTGATTGCTCAAATCAAGGAACCCCGTGCACATCAAAAGATTAGACACAATGAGCGGAGATTCAACTACATAAGGGATGAAGTTGAAAAGGGAAAGATATGTATTCGCAAAGTTCACTTCGATCAAAATATTGCGGATCCACTCACGAAGCTCCTCGAAAGGGCAAAGCATGAAAGTCATACCTATGCCTTTGGACATCGATATTCTAGTGATTGGACTTGATCAAATTTTGTATTTGAATATGTGGAACTCTTTATTATTTGAGTAAAATTATTTGGTTATAATGTCTCAATTAATGTTCCGATTTAGCATGTTTAATCCATGAGTAAATTATTTACTCTAAATGTCCGTAGTCGTTCATACTTGTGGGAACAAGTGTGAGGGTAAGACTATTATGAACTTGGATTGGTTGATATTCATAAGGATGAATATAGAGCAATAGGTTGCTACCAAGGTTCATAGATATTTGTGGGATACAAATATTGGACTAACCCGCATCTCGAATTTTACTACATGGAATCTTATCGATTGATCATAAGTAAATTTGAGTAAAGGCGAATATCATTTGGTATCCTCCGACCTGAGATACATATTGGGTTTTGATATTCACCAAGTGTTATACCTTGAGCTAGTTCTTTACTGATATGAAACAATTGTCAGTACATAAGGCTATGTTCAGGTATGACATAAGGTGATTGTGAGAAACGTATGTAGTCAAGATGGGATTTGTTCCTCTTATTCGTTGAGAGTATGATGTCTAAGGCCTGATTAAGTTAAATCAACAAGGAATGATCATTCTGTGTCCTTGGATTTAACATGACATCTGTAACAAAAGGATAGATGATTGATTCACCTAAATCATTTCAAGTAAGGTACTTGAATGGGATGATGTTATTGAATGGCCATAAGTCATGCGTATTAAGGGTAGTAAACCGTTGTTAGGCGTCATTTACTACTTGCATCAATCTTCTATGAATCTTGGGCAAGTGGGAGATTGTAGGATTCTATGTGCCCAAGACACTTAGAATATTGATGTGGTTAGTACGTTATGATCCAAGTCGGGTTATACCCAATAACAAGCTTAGCAAACACCAATTAATATTTAATTGATGATATGATCATGCAATTAAATATTTACACCAATCTAGAAAATGGGTTTTCTAAATAAGTTGCATATGAGATGGAACAATTTATTAGGATATTTTGTTCAATGATATTATTTGAAGTGTTATTTAAATTAGTTATATAACACCAAATAATAATGAGAGTATACTACTTATACAATTAAATGGTTAATTGTATAAACTAGTTACAAGACTAGACAATATATGTGTGTGTTAGTATTTGACATTTATAAAATACAACCACCTATTTTATAAATATCAAATACTAATAAAAGAGAATAAAAATCCCTCTTTTTTAGCCCTCAAAACCGTCCAAGAGCAAGCATGCATGTGCATGTGTGTGTAGCTTTCTTTTGGTCTTTGATTCTCTTGGTAAGAACATTCCACTAACTATGTCTTGAGAAGAACATAGACACACATGCTTGTCTAGCACTACCACTAATAAAGGCTCTCAATTTTCTCATTCCATAGATGTAAGACATCACAAGAATCAATTCATCTCTCATCCAAGAAGTATCACACATGCAAACAAGAAAGAAACATTTCAGCTCTCTCTCTCTATTTTACGAAATGGGCAGCAACATTGAATATGGATTTAGTGCTGAATTTTGAGCTGATTATATGTTGTTCTTGGTGTGAAGTTCTTGCATTCAATGATCATGATTCTCATACATGCAACATAAGAAAGTTTCAGCTCTTTCTCTCTCTAATCCTACGGATTCCAGCAGCTAGAAAATAGGGTTTTCTAGCTGAGATTTGAGCTGCATTTTGGTGTGTTCTACCTAACAAGAAGGTGTGTTTGCAAGGAGCTTGGGGTATACTAGCTTGAGGACTTCTATCCTTGAAGTCTTGGCTGCATTTTGGGCATCTCCATCTTCATCAAACATCTCTTTTGGTCGACTTTATTGCTGCTGCAGTAAGGTATATCATAGCTCAATAAAGCTGTGATTTTATGTAGTTTTTCACATGTTCATAGCTTGCTAATTCACATAAATGATCCTTTGTTCTTTGGGTTTGTTTTATACATTAATATGATCATCTAATGAACATATTTTTCAGTTTATAAAAGGGTTTATAAAGTTGTAATTCCGCTGCGTTTTCTGAAAGTTTAAACGGTTAAACTATGATTTTATGTTCCAACAAACCCAACAAGAATTGGTCAAGGATTATGACTGTGAAATACTTTATCATCCGGGTAAAGCTAATGTTGTAGTTGATGCTTTAATCCGGAAGGAGAATTACGATCCAATTAAAGTAAAGTCATATAAACTGATTGTTAATTCAGACTTGTTTGATCAAGTTAAAGTTGCACAAGTGGAGGCACTGAAGGAGGAAAATTTGAAGCGTGAAAGAGTTATTGGTCAAATTCAATATTTTGAAGAAAATGATAAAGGAATTATAGTTCGTTTTGGACGAATTTGGATTCCTCAAACTTGTAATGTCAAAACAATGATTCTTGATGAAGCGCACAAATCAAAGTACTCAATTCATCCCGGTGCAACCAAGATGTATAATGATTTAAAGAAAGAATATTGGTGGCCTGGAATGAAAAGAGATATTGCTAAATATGTTGAAAAGTGCTTGACTTGCTTACAAGTCAAAGCTGAGCACCAGAAACCATACGGGAAAATGCAACCACTAGAAATTCCATTCTGGAAGTGGGAGCATATCACGATGGATCTGATAACAAAACTTCCAAAAACTGCAAAAGGATATGACACGATATGGGTAATTGTCGACCGTCTGACAAAAAGTGCTCACTTTATACCCATACGTGAAAACTATTCGTCTGAACGAATGGCAGAAGTATATGTTAACGAGGTAGTGTCAAGGCATGGTGTGCCATTGTCTATTGTATCTGACAGAGACACATGTTTTACCTCAAGATTCTGGAGGAAATTTCAAGAAGGAATGGGCACCAAATTATTAATCGGTACGGCATATCACCCACAAACTGATGGGCAAAGCGAAAGGACGATTCAAACTCTCGAAGATATGCTACGTGCATGTATTATTGATTTTGGTGGCAGTTGGGATAAATATTTGCCTTTACAGAGTTCTCTTATAATAATAGTTATCATTCGAGCATTGGAAGGCCCCTGTTCGAAATGTTGTATGGCAGAAAATGCCGCACTCCTGTATGTTGGGGAGAAATTGGCCAAAGAGAACTTGCTAATAAAGAAGTAGTGGAGGCGACAAATGAAAAGATTGATCAAATCAGAGCGCATTTAAAAGCAGCTCAAGATCGACAAAAGTCGTATGCTGATAAACGAAGACGCCCGATTGAATTTCAGGTGGGAGACTATGTTATGTTGAAGGTCTCTCCATGGAAAGGTGTGATTCGTTTTCGTAAACGTGGCAAGTTAAGTCCGCGGTTTATTGGTCCGTTCAAAATTATTGCTCGTGTGGGGCAGGTGGCGTATCGTTTGGAATTACCTAACGAATTAAATGGAATCCATAACACATTTCGTGTGTCATATTTACGAAAATGCTTAGCTGATGAAACGACGTATGTGCCGTTAAATGAAATAGAAGTGGATGAAAAGCTTAACTACATAGAAAAGCCAGTGGCGATTCTTGATCGTAAGGTTAAGCAACTACGAAATAAAGAAATAAGTCAAGTGAAAGTACAGTGGAAACACCGGCGTGGTTCCGATACCACATGGGAAGCCGAGAATGAAATGAGAAAGTATTACCCCGAATTATTCAATGTATAAAAAGGTTTCGGGGACGAAACCTAAATAAGTGGGGGAGAATTGTAACATCCCGTTTTATGGATGAAAATAAATTATCTGAAATATGTATTTTAAATATTATATAACGAGTAAATTTTGGGTTATATTATTATTGAAGTAGGGTTACGTTTAAACGAGTGTTGATTTTATTTAATAATAATAACAACAATAATAATAACAATTATAATAATAATAATAATAATAATAATAATAATAATAATAATAATAATAAATAATAATAATAATAATAATATATGTGCAACGTGAGTGTGCAAGTGTAGTAAAAAAAAGAAAGAAAGAAAATATAAATAAATAATGGATTATGGATAATATAGTAAAGAATTAGATGATTTTAAGCTAGTAGTGATAATTGAAGATGTAATAAGTGACCCGTGAATTCAAGCTTGGTATAGTACTTCATTAAGTTTGAGAAGGTAAGTACACTGACCCGTAACTAAATTTTGATATACGTTTAATTACATGATATATGTGTTATTTATTATGAGTTTGTATGTATTATGTGGAGATGAAACATGTCTAAATACATATGATATATGTTTATTTATTTTGATAAACATGATTATGAAGAAAATATTTATATGTTTACGGGTCCAAGTATGAGTATTGATAGTTTAAAGAGAAGTTAATATATGTAAGGATTTCGGGCGTTGAAATCCCAAGGGGTTCGGGTGTTGAACTCCACATATATATAAAAGGGAAGTTAAATATATGTAAGGATTTCGGGTGTTGAAATCCCAAGGAGTTCGGGTGTTGAAATCCCAAGGAGTTCGGGTGTTGAAATCCCAAGGAGTTCGGGTGTTGAACTCCACATATATAAAGAGATGAGTTAATAATCCTCAAGGGTTAAAAATAAACCCATAAGGAATTCGGGTGTTGGATTCCAAAGAAGTAAAGAGGATTAAATAAATAAAGATTTTGGATATTAAATTCCAATGAATAAAATATGTTTTTTTAAAATAAAAGGGTGTACTTACTTAGCGAAAGCTAATAAAAATATTTTTAAACGTTTTCAAGAAAAGCGCCAATAAATGGTTAAAGCTTCACGGACGAGCCTGGACTGACGAAGGAACCCTACTCTCGTTTAATATATAGTATAATAAATATTGTATTAAAAGTTTGTAAAACGTTTATGTTTCTTGTAATGTTTTTTTATATATATCTATTATGAAATGATATGTCATCACGAGTGACAAATTTTGTTGTGAACTGGGACCAAAACTCTGATATAAATTGTTGCAAGTATTTTTTAAAAAAAAAATTTGGGGTGTTTCACATGTACATTGTTGTGTAACGTCCCGAAATTTCCGAAGTAAGTCATTTAATAATAATGAGCTTTGTTAAGGGTTAATTAATATAAATAAGGAAGAAAGGTGGGTTATATACTAAACTAACCCTAATGGGCTAAGTTTTGATGGGTTTAAGGGCCTATAATCAACCCTTAAACATGCATGATCAGCCCCCACCCTCCTCATTTGCAACCCTAGCCCCCAACTTCTAGAGAGAGAAAGTAGAGAGAGTTGGTGAAAAAAACTCAAGATTTGGTGTTCCATTGTTGAAGGGATTAAAGATCTGCGAGTTTGAGCTTTAAACCACAAGAAATAAGCAACAAATCAAGGTAAGAATCGTCCTTTAATCGCCTCTGTAGAACAGATTCGGATTTCTAGGGTTTTGGGTTCAAAAGTTTCAAAGAATCATATAAATGTCACATTTTTACGTATGAAAACGTGTAAAAAGGTTAGATATAGTTTCATGGATAGTAAACCAAGGATTTGGACGTAAAAAGTTAAGATTTTAGGTTAAAAACGGGATGATTTGTCATTTTTATACGTCCAGCAAAACTGTAAGTCCGATCAGTGAAATTGTGGGCTCTTCTAGCAAAACTAAGAGAATACCCATCGAAACTACAGTTTCGCTAGTAATTTCCCTAATGCCCAGGTTGACAAGTAGGACTTGCGAACCTAGGAAATTTTAACGAAAGTTGGGCGCACCTGGCAGCAAACTGCCGTGCGAAACTGCTGGGCGAAGCTAGCAGCGAAACTATCAGCGAACCTACCATTGAAACCGCAAGCGAAACTAATGAAAAGTGGAACTAAAGAAATGTTACCCCCGGGTTCGTATGATGATGAAAAGTCTTGCAAGCACTATGATGGACTTCACTTATGTGGGTCTAATGTATGATGATGGATCCGTATTCATGAGCAGGCCATGCGCCTTCAGTATGGATCAACTGTCAGGGATTGACTACCGCGTTTATATGTACCGGCAGGGGTTGACATTCGTTGTCAATCAAGACGTCCGGGCTCTTGCTTTGTGCAAACACGGTTTAAGATGAAGTGAAAGATAATGAATGAATGAAAGAAAGATAATGAAAATGTTAAATGGTGTGATACGTCGCAAGTAATGTTATATGTTATGATGTATGCGTGTTCATTAAAAGGAAGAAAAATATATATTTTATCATATTACTTAAAACTAGGACTCACTCAGTAAAGTTGACTTTTATGCATAATAGTTGTCAGGTAAAGGCTGATGTTGAGGATGGCACGGGGTGAAATCTACTTGGCGCACATGATTTGGCATCCCTAAATTATGAAATCCTGTTTTAACTTGAATAGTATAATGTATTTATTATATTTGAGGACAAGTGTTTGTTCACATTATGATTTACATGTTTTAAATGGATGTTTGTATAAATTCCGCTGCAAATGACATGTTTTAAATGTCTTACGCTATGAATGACCAACTGTAAGCGTTTCGTGAATCGGGCCTTACATGTTGTATTTATAGGTGAGTGGTATATACGTCCATTTATATATAAAAAAAGATAGTTTTTATGGTATAATTATGCCACTTTATTATTTATAACTATGATTTTAACTAAATATAAATAAACTTGCGGTTGTATTGGTAAAGTGGTGTGTTTTTTTGGAATGCGTTATGATTGTTATTTTAAAAACAGCTAGCATTTAGAATGTTAATATTTCAATATTATGCTTGTATTAAAAGAAATGAAAAAAAGCTTGATTTTATGCTATTTAAGAAAATACATTAAAATTTCTTTGAATTAAAAAAATGTATGGAACTAGTATTAGTGAAAATAAGAATTTCATATGTATTTTGCTTGTTATTTCCCTATATATGTAAAGAATAAGTTGATCAGCAGTTATTTTCCTTGAGTAATGGCTTGGCCAGTAAAATTTCTTAGGTTTGTATTTCACCCCTACCCACTTTTAAAATAGGTATGTTGTTAAAAAGAGGGGCCGGGGTGTTTCATGTTTGGTGTTGTTGGGTAGTGGGCTTCCTGCTATTGTCGTTGGCAAAGGCGATGATGCCACGGTGGTATCTGCATGCCACCTCAAGTGAAGTGGCGTCTATACGCTTTTATTTAAGGAGAGGATCGGACGACAAAGAAACGTGATCCGCCATCGCTGCCTCTAGCCAATGTCCATCTCCGCTTCTGCCATACCTAAATGCATGGTGTCCCTTCTTTGTGTCGATGCACGACGGGTTTCTTCGGGGACTGCCAGTAAGCCGAGCGGAGGTTGAACTCCAACGGTAAGAGGCCGCTTCTCCTGGCCTACCAAGGCCTTATGGGGCTCTAATTGGTCAATGATGGTGGGCGAACACTCATCTGAGACGCTAATTTGTGTTTCTGATCAAAACCTTAAGTGGTTAATTGTTACAACTTACAGGTCGGTCGATGATGATAGGTTTAGCTCATATGAGACTTTCGTTTAAGGCATCTGACTTTCAACCCCGCCCCATCTTAATCTTTCTGATTCGTGTTTGTTGTGTTTGGAATGCTTGGTTTATGATGTGTTGGTAAGTAGGGTGGAGGTTGGGCGTCGCCATTAGGAGGCCATTTCTGGCCTATAAAGGCCTTATGGGGCTTCGATTGGTTAATGACGATGGACAACCACTTATCTGAGATGCTAGCTGATGTTTATTGGTTGTTACAAGTCAGATGATGATAAGGATAGTTCACCTGAGACTTTCGTTTGAGGTCTCTGGCCTTCAACTACTTTCTTGTTCGTCCTTTTTGTGTTGTGAATGTTTGATCTGTGATGTTGGGGTCCCCTCATCTGAGACGGGTTGGGATCACTTTATTCTGTTTAATTTAGTCAATTTGGTGAGTGTCATGTGCTGGCCTGGGTGGCTGTGGTGTCATTAGGTCGATGATGATGATGATGGTGGTGGTGGTGGTTGTTCATTTGAGGCTTGCATGAACATGTAAAAAGATGTTGGTGATGGTAGATTCTATCTTTTTTTTTTTTTTTTTGTTGTTGTTGTTGGGTCTGTAGTTGGGTATGTTGTTTATGTGTCTATGCTTTCTTGGGTTTTTTTTATTACTTTTTGTTGTTTAGTTTTTCTCTACTCTTGCATGCTCTAAGTCACACATCACACGATTTTTTGTTAGTAACAATTGCTCAGGTTGTCGTTGTTGATGATTATGGGCGTATGTTCGGTTGAGACCCTTCATTTTGGTAGATCTGTGACTATGATGATACATCAAAATTAGTGTGATTGCCCTGGCTTGGTAGTTGTTTTCGATATGCAGCTGTAACCGATCATCGGTTCTGTGCCACACACTGTCCTGTTTTACCGAGCCTCGGTTTTAAGACGCACAAAACACATCGGGTATAAGCCCTGATTATATTTATTTTACAAAGCTTTCATTTTTCATTTCAGATACGTTAGATTACTTCTCCATTTGATTAATCCATTTACTAGTCTTGTCTTTCATAAAAAATTTCTCATTAGAGAAATTCCTTTCACAAATCTTTAAATTAACTCTATAGAAGATATTTCTTATGACAATCAATTTCTTTAATAAAAATCCTTGAACAAAAGTTAAATCATGTTTTTTTAATCAATATAGTTGAATGATTATTTTTCATTTGTTATTATTTAACAATGTCAATAGATGTTTGTCTGGATATTATTTTTGAAGAAAACTAGCGCTCTTTTTACTAAACAAATATTTAGACAGTTCATATACAAAACGTATTAATAATTTAATATAAGAAATTGAAATTTTATTATTTACTTAGTTTATTAACGAACTTTTGCTACTGACCCAAGGCCCAAGCCCCAAAGGCCAGGGTCCATCAACAAAAAAAATATATATATTACCAATTTAAATGCCAACACGGCCCGTACAAAACTGAGGTGGGGTCCAGCCCACTTCTGAAGAAAGATAAAAACACATTAACCATATAATAATAAGAGTTACTTAGATCAAATACTTAGATCATAGATCAAAGATCAAAGATCTCTGCTTTTGTTGTTAATCAGCACCTTGCTGAATTTTGGTGAATTAATAAACTTCTTGCCGTTCAAAAAAAAAAAAGAAAAAAAAAACTTAGATCAAAGATCTTTGTGCTTAGCAATGTTCACTTTCGGTCTTTAAATTTGAAAAAGTACAAGATCGGTCTAAGGGTTTGCAAAAACGTAACAAAAAAGATCACTGACGTAAATGACAGTTAACTTTTTCCGTTAATTTTAAAAAAATGATTAAAATAACCTTAGTGTTAAGATATAAATATTATATAACTTAAAACCCTACACCTACCCACCCCACCCCACCCCACCCCACCCCACCCCACCCCCCCCACCCCACCACCACCCCACCCCACCCCACCCCACCCCACCCCACCCCACCCCACCCCACCCCACCCCCCCACCCCACCCCCCCACCCCACCCCCACCCCCACCCCACCCCACCCCACCCCCCCACCCCCCCACCCCACTCCACTCCACTCCATCCCACCCCAAAATCTTTCTTCTTCTTCCTCATGTGCAACACCACCACCGGTCTGCCACAGCCATCTCCAACACCACCGGAACGCCACCGCCATCTCCAGCACTGGAACGCCCTCACCATCCCCACCACCATATGTCTGTAACCACCATCTCCAACAGCACCATTCTTAATAACTCTAAATCACAAAGTCACTCGAATCAAGCTTCAATTAACCCCACTCGAATCAGGCTTCTCGTCTCTTTGCATGTCACCACCGGGTCCCCACCTCAAATCTGATCAAGGTTAGTGTTGCAATGATGGTGACATGTGATGCTTTTGCTACCATAAATTTGCCAGGTGACGCTTTTATGGTGTTATGGTGAGTAAGAAATGATGGTGGTGGGTTGTGGTGGGGGTGATGGGGTTAGTAGCTCCCTAATGAGAATATAAGTTACGGCAAAATTGGTGGTGACGACAGCGGTAAGGCGGTGGTGATAAGGTGTGTCGTGATGGGCTTAAGGCGAGGATGATGGGGGAGGCCGGGGAGGGGACTGTGGTGGTGACCTAGTTATGGTGGTCCGACAACACTAAAAGGTGGCAGCTGGTGGTTTGCGGTAGCGATGAGGATGTGCTGGAGTTAAAGACGGGATAGTGGTTGAAGACGAGTGGCTGGGTGGGTGGGGGGATTAGAGAGGAGTGGGCCTACTAACTTATTAATTATTAAATTTATTAATTAAATTATAATCATTTGTATTTTTTATTAGTTAGAGGTGTTTGGTTATTTTACAATGACTTGATTTAACAGAGAAAAATCATAATAGGGACATTTTAAATTACGTTTTAACAAATATTTGAATTGATTTGTAAATTTTCAAACTTGATGATTGAAAATGAAAAAAGACCTAAACAAAAGTAATTAACTCTAATAATAAATAAATTAGAGAGTAATTATACATGATGAAATAAATACCTCTACGACACTGCGCGTCTCATTCTATTATTAACGTATAATTAGATCGACCACCTCCAGTGATAATGATCGGTGGGCAGAATGGTGGTTCTTGGAGAGGTATAGTTCTAGTTGTGGTTCCAATGCATATGATTCTTTTGTACAATAGAAGAACAATGGGATGAATTCGAAACTTTTTAGATCACAATTGGATCTTCGGTTTGATCGGCAATGCCGTCGCCAGAAAACATTCGGTTAACTAGCTATATTGGGTCGCAAGTTTACCGTTTAAAAAAAAGAAAGAAAAAAAAAAAAAAAAAAAGAGGGGTAATGAATTAGAATCTTTTTAGATCACAATTACTTTTAGATTCAAGTTACGATTTTGCTTCTTCATCTTCTCCCAGTGTGTAACTGATGACCAGTGTATAACCTAGGGTTATCATCAACAGCAGGTTGAGTGAGGAAGGTTGCCCACCATGCTGAAAGCAATCCGATTGATGGTCACACTCATCATCTTCCTCAGTCTCCGGTCAGCAACACCGCAAGAAGCACCGGCAGAGGCGGCGAGGGCCGTGGAACGGTTTCAAGAATACCTCCGCATCAACACCGCCCACCCAGACCCAGACTACAGGGGCGCCGTTAGCTTCCTGGAAGGGTTGGCGAAATCGATCCCCAATCTGGAGACCCGAACCCTCCAGCTAACGAGCAAGGACAAGCCCCTGCTTCTGGTCACCCTCCCCGGGTCCAAGCCATCGCTCCCATCGGTCCTACTCAACTCCCACCTGGACTCCGTCCCCGCCGAACCCTCCAAGTGGTTCCACCCCCGTTCTCCGCCGTCAAAACCCACGATGGGGCCATCTTTGCCAGAGGCGCCCAGGATGACAAATGCATCGCTATTCAGTACCTAGAAGCAATCAGAAGCATACTCGCCGCTGACCCCGCCTTCAAACCCATACGAACGCTTCATATATGCTACGTCCCCGATGAGGAGATCGGTGGCTTCCACGGGATGGCCAAGTTGGTGGAATCCGACCACTTCAAGCACATGAACGTCGGCTTCTTTCTCGATGAGGGCCAGGCTTCCACTAACGACGAATATCGCGTCTTCTACGCCGATAGATCTCCTTGGAACCTTGTCATCAAGGCTACAGGGCAGCCTGGTCATGGCTCCAGGATGTTTGAC
This sequence comes from Flaveria linearis, assembly GCA_024085815.1. NCBI lineage: Eukaryota > Viridiplantae > Streptophyta > Magnoliopsida > Asterales > Asteraceae > Flaveria > Flaveria linearis. Next base: position 570,262 of record CM044014.1, on the reverse strand, counting down.
AACAGCGCTATGGAGAATCTCATGAACAGTATGGAGCTCGTGTCTAAGTTTAGGGAGAATCAGTTTGATCTGGTTAAGGCTGGCCTCTTGCCCAATTCGGAGGTTATATCAGCCAATCCTGTGTATTTGAAAGCAGGGGTTGCTAGTGATGGCAACTTCCTGATGAATGTGCAGCCTTCCGAGGCCGAAGCAGGTTTCGATGTTCGGTTGCCACCAACTGTTGATCCGGATCTCTTGAGGAAACGGATCGCTGATGAATGGGCGCCTGCAGCGAGGAACATGACTTATCATATTGTTGAGAAGGGACCGCTGAGGGACTATATGGGCCGGCCGCTAGTGACCGCCACGAATGATTCCAATCCATGGTGGACGGTTTTCAAACATGCTGTTGAAGCCTGCGGCGGGAAGCTTTCTAAACCTGAGATACTGGCTTCCACCACGGATGCTAGATATATGCGCGTGCGTGGTATTCCGACACTCGGTTTTTCTCCTATGAGGAACACCCCGATACTACTGCATGATCATAATGAGTTTTTGAAGGACACGGTCTTTTTGGAGGGGATTAAGGTGTATGAATCCATTATCAAGGCCTTGACTTCCTTTCAAGGGGGGGCGACAACTTGATACAAATACCATACCAAATTTGTTTCAACTTTCAACCTTTGTTTAAATTGTTGTTGTACCTACACTTTTTGTTTCTTATGTCTCTACTGTAAAGTGGTTCATGGCTTGTTTTGTTGCTCAACTCTTTGTTTCTTGTACGGACACTAGTATTATATGTAACAGTAGGCATAAAAGGAAACACCGAATCAATTTAAAACGATTATGTTACAACAGAACATGTCAAGTGCACTTGTGACCAAGATCGTGATAAATACACCATCAAAATAAACAAGCTATGGCGTTCCCCTCTATACATTTCTATTCATATTAATCTAAATTGTCGGTGTGAACAGTGGTTTTTTTTTTTTTTTTTTTTTTTCGGGTGTGCCAAAGAAATAGAGAGAGGGGAGGAGAAAAGAATTCAGAGAAGAGAGAAAGAGGCGCCGCGACCTCCCCCTTTCCCCCCTGTTCCCTTCGATCGGTGGTCGATTCCGGCGAGTGCCGGCGATTTGACAACAGCCCCGGCTCCCCTCGACGCCCCGGTCGTGATAGTGGCTTTAATTTCTCCTAAACGCAACAAAGCCACGGGAATCAAAGGTCAAAGAGTCGGTCGCGGGTCGGTTCGGGAGATGGTGGTTCCGTTGGTGTTGGCCCGACAGCGGTGATGGTCGACTCAGACGACTACAAGGGTCGTTCGAGACCCGACGATGGTGGTGATGTCGACAGTGGTTGAGGCGGTCGCGGTTACGGAGGTCGGTCATAGGTGGTCACGATGGCGATGATGAGGATGGCGGTGGTGGTTCTGGAGCTGGAAGTCGGCAGTGGTGTTGATTGTGGTGGATTCTTCAACAGTGGAAGACAAAGAGACTCAATATGCAGTTGTTGAGGTTAAGGTAAATCTTAATTCTTCAACAGTTTCTCCAATTATATCAATTTGTAACCATATAATGCGTGGATTTAAACAGGTATTTGATGAAGATATTGGATCTGATCAACGACTGGGAATAGCAAAATTGCCGTTGGTTGATCTTCAACCCGAAGTTGAGAAAGAAATTGAATTGAGACTGATGCCTTCACTTGATATGCTCAAGATCAAAGATAAGAAGGATAGAGGGAATATTATAGTCAAATCGAAAAACTAGTGCAAGGTATATCTTAGTGCCATTCAACTATCATAACTAGTACGTAGATATGATTGTGCAATAGTTTAGAATGAATGAGATCTGTCATTGATGCTATCTGGGCCCTCAGGTTGAGTATAGAAGTCTAATCCTTTTTCCGAAGGTCATTCCTTTTACTCTATCTTGCAACCACTATTTTTAAGACATTGAGTGGGCTCAAGTTTTGTCTCTTTATGCTATGCAATTTTATACTTTGATCAAATTTATGTAGGCTTAGGACCATGAACTGTAATTCTTATCCTTAACCTTTACTTACGCAATATGCTAATATGCTATTTTCTCATTTGTTGATGGTGGATTGACACAGCTTAATCTAAGCGATCTCAATCTTGTATATGCCTGCACAAGAGATAAAACTATGATGATAGATGTCCAAGCACATGAGATTTCTGAAAAAGACCTTGAAGCTGCATTTAGGTTTGCTCATCCTCAGGTAAGTCTAAAAGTTTGACGTTAGTTTCATGAAAACCCACGGCATTTGTTGGAATCTAAATGAGTCAGCTTTAATCGTTCAGGCAGTTAAATTCATTGAGCCTCAGCTGAAACTGGCTGCCAAAGCAGGGAAACAAAAGAAGGAATATAAACTGTCACTGGTGTCAGAAAGAACAATGGATAAGATCCGAAATCTGACAGAGGCAAATATTGAAGCTATTTTCACTGACCCTTCCTATGGAAAGGTATAATTTTGAAATAAGGTTTGTGTTCCTTTATCACATGCATTCATTATACAGATTGCTGATAACTCCAACCTAAATTAATGGCGAGAACAGCTCATTTAGAGCGAATAACCAATAGATGAAAGCTCTATGGTGATTTCTATTCAAGTCAAAAAAATTCAAGATGTCATTACATACATAGGTTTCTATGGGGATTTCTGGTTATAGCTACATAGTACATACAAGACAACCTCACAAAAGACACCAATTACAACATGACAATTGTCACAAATTGCTCCCCCCTATTTGAATTGGAAGAAAGTATTAATCCGTGACTAACTGAATTGTATCAATTGTAATCTTATACCCAAGCCTGGCTGATGTTGGTTTAGTTTCTGGAGAAATTGATGTAGTCTGCAATGTAGATTTACAACATGACAGATATCACACATTGCTTCCACTTATAGAAATGGAAGAAGATATTAACATTGACTAACAACTCTTATCAATAGCAACCTTATACCCAAGCCTGGCTGATTTGGGTTTAGTTTCTGGAGAAAATTGATGTAGTCTGCCATGCAAATTTAGAAATGCCCGAGTATCTCTGCAAGCATGTATTACACAGACTTGCAACTTTTTCTATTTTTATTAAATGCAGTTTGAACGTGGAGAAGCCTTGGATAAAATTGGACAAGATGTGAAAGGTATACTAGAGGAAGAAGGTGATGAAGAAAGCTTAAAAGTGTTATCGAAAACGGTTGATACAGTGAGAAAACAGGTGCTATTGATATTATTTAAAAAAAGAATATAGCATCCTACTTTTATTATTGGTTATCAGTATTTTATTGGGAGGAAATCATGGTTTCACCTAAAGGGTTTTAGTATCTTAAATATAATTAAATTATACCAGGTTGTTCGCAGAAGGATAATTACTGAAGGGTTCAGGCTTGATGGAAGGCGCCTTGATGAAGTTAGGCCTCTGTACTGTGAAGCAGGTAACTTGTCTGGATTGCATGGATCAGCCCTCTTTTCACGTGGAGATACTCAGGTTTTTATTATTAATAATTAAAATATAACATTGTAGGGTCATTGACTTTATACAATTATAATATAATAATTTTATTCAGGTTTTATGTACTGTTACCCTTGGGGCACCTGGAGATGCTCAACGTTTGGATTCTATTGTGGGCCCTCCAACTAAACGATTTATGCTGCACTATAGTTTTCCTCCTTATTGTATTAATGAAGTTGGGAAAAGAACCGGCTTGAACCGCCGTGAAGTGGGACATGGTGAGTAGAGCTTTTCATTATTTATATATTTTATGAGCTTATTTTTCATTAATTATTATGAAAATGGCTCTTTTTGTATTCTAAAACTGCTATGATTAAGTTGATCTTGGTTGTCAATTTGTCATGCAATGGAAGGATTATTACCTAAAAATTAACTTTTTTTCCCGAAAAAAGTTTTGCTTGGTGCTGCCTGTATGTAGTGACAAGAATGCAGGCTATTACTTCTTGTCCTTTACTATTTTTGAGGTAGATTTATTATAATTGCATCTTTTTAGGCACTCTTGCTGAGAAAGCTCTTCTTGCTGTATTACCTCCTGAACTTGATTTTCCATTTGTGTTAACAGGTAACTTTTTAGTCTAAGGGGTTGTTTGTTTGGGTCTGACCGAGATGCGAACGTCTGACTCGTATAGGAGTATAAAATTGTAACACAAAAGCCCGGCGCAACGCGCCGGGGAATCAACCTAGTTCTCTTCTAATCATCTTTGATGATTTAGCTCAAAGTATAGATCACAGAGACATTAGTAGCTAAATAATACTCCAAAACCAACGTGAAAACATTTGGGAAACATGGGAAGTGGGTATGGGGCACTACCATTTCATCCAACCCTAAACCTTTGTGATAAATTTATAGTTTTTTTGACATATGCCACACTTACTTTTCAAACTCATGGGTATATTCTTACCCATTCTTATAACATATAACTTTTACTTTGAAATTCAATAACTATTTTAAAATTTTATTGAAACATGTATAACCTTAATAATGATGATACGTTGTAAATGAAAAGTAGGATAACAATAAATTTGGATGATGATCAAATATAAAGATAGTTCAGTTTTATTCCTTGAATATATGCAACATGTTTACATCAATGTTATGGAAAACAAATTTTACCAAATCATATTAAGTTTCTTGGGGTTTAAAACATAGAGCATCCAACCCACTTATAGTCGTACAAGTGACGGCTCATCGAGCGACCTAGACATCTACAACAAAGTCACTAACCAACACCTGACTTAAGTTCACATGAGGAAACATATCAACTGCAAATACATCTTATGAGGAATATGCAGCATTGACACGCTCCCTCAGGTAGTCTCCACTGCGAATAGGAGGAAACCTACAAATCAAATAAATCTTTATGTTTCAAGAAACTGATAGTATACACATAACACACCCCTCGCCAGTGCACACGCGCACGCACAACACATGCATACCGTGGATGAGACAAGTCGCTGCAGCAGCTTTTCAAGCACTCCACCACACAATCCGGGTTTGGATCCAAAAGAACGCTATCTGCATATCATATTATGAGTCATTAGTTGCAAAAAGTAAATGCCCATCTGGTATTATAGGCTAGATCTTTACTTGTGGACAGTGCATGTTCATATCAGGCCACAAAACGAAAACTGTATATCATGAAAACAGAAAGGAAATAACAAACGAATGAACACACCCAGAAAAACCTTACTCCAACAGTAGGGCCTGGGGGGGTTACATGAGGGCAACCCTTACCTCTATCGTATGATAGAGAGGTTGCTACCAGAGAAACCCCCAACTCAAAAAACAAAAACGAAATAGAAATGCCACATCAACAAAACCAAAAGGACCTTAAATTGGTTTTTCATGTAAGAAAAAGAATTCGTTAAACAAAACACCTAAGCATATGTAAGTGAAGTGTGATTGGTATATTAGGAAGTAATTACAGAATATCGCTCTTTCCCAGTTGGCATAACTCGGTGTAGTGTTGATCTGCAATAGAAAGAGAGACACAATTCATTCTCTGTTATAATGGAGAAATTTTCAATCATATAAAGAGTATTTTACCGGAACAGACAATTAGTCCATCTCTCCATCATGTCCCCAATGTTAATAATGAAGGCTCTGCATCACCAGAATATTGGTATTCAAAAGGATACCACCCACAAATCTCAGTTATAACAAACAGACGGAATTTATGTACCAATATTTTGTAATGGATATTAATCAACATGGTGGTAATTTTGAGAAGGAACTATACCAACGGGAGATTGTTGCTAGTTTCTTGGGACAAACCAAAGCTGTTTATATTATCGCTAGGACAAAGATACACGAAATTTATGTGTGTGTGTGTGTGTTAATCAAAGGATAAGGAATCCCCTTCATCAAATTTCCTAAAATCACAAGAAGTACAAGAAGTATAGGTATGTAAACGCACCCCTTGACATGTTTAACATCCTCCCAAACCTGTGGCTGCGTAAGTTTTTCCCTGCAGACCTGTGAAACCTAAAAAATATCAGAAGTCCAAACAACAACAAAGCTTACAATGATTGATAAAGCTTATGTTAAATTGCCTGAAGGCCAGGAACAGCATCTGTTGCCAGAAGAGTGAGCGTTCCATAATCAGAATGTGCAGAAGCACCGTATACAACCTCATCGTTAGCCCTCATTTCACCTGAATTTAAACCCTAGTCATGTGTTAAAAGAGTTTCGACGTAGTATGAATAAACAAAATATTAGAAAAATGATGGAGAGTAAGAGACTTTACCTGGATAGTGCAACAGTCGTAGAAAGCCGGATGGTTTATCTAAAGCCCCTACTTTCTCAAGTAGTCATCCTCCAAATTCAAAGCCATTGCAATCAAAGAGCTCAACCGCTTCCCAAGAGACCTGTTATTTCCCATCAGAATTCGTACGAGCTGATAGTTGGAGAGGTATAAGTTTGACACAAAAAAAGTCAAACTAGATACTGATTATTCTTGGATGGAAGGAGAAAAAAACATATATATTATTTTTTAAGCAATATATCGTTAAGGCGAACAAGCAACGCTTACAAAACTTTTTGGTAGTATTCCTCCATTATGAATCTCCAAGAAGGTAATATTTCTGCAATATCATGAAGATAGTAAGAATAAGCTCAAGAAAAAAATGCAAGAGGGCATAACAATGGTAGTGGTACCTTTAGAAGGCCAATGATTTAGGTGACTTTCTTCACCTTCTAAAGGGCCGATATGGAATGTTTCTTTTAAATCACCTGTTGTCGAGTTAGACAATAATTTCTTGTCATGTTCGAGATCAGACTCACTTACAAGCTATTTTCCCACATAACCATTTCAACAATATTGATCTTTTGTAGAAAGGTTAGACAAGTCGGTAGTGAGCATAATCGTCTCAAATGATCATGTTAATGGCACTGAGCAACTAGCCGAAGAGGAGTTACCTTTAGTACTGTTAGAAAGATCAAGTTTTTCAGCATAAATTGGAGAAAACCCGACGTTTCCCTTGCGACCCAGTTTCATCTTCTCTTCAAGTGGAAGCGAAAAGAACTTTCTGCTTTCATCAAACACTTTTTGTAACAGTTGTTCCTCTACCCCATGATTGATGAGGTAAAAGAAGCCATAGTCTATGCAGGCCTGTGGACATTAGGAAATACCAAGTAAGTGCCCTCTAGCTTCTTTACAATCTCAAACAAGCTATTAACAAGCAATCCTGTTAAAGTAGCACGTTCAATATGAGAACCAGAACAAGGACTTTTTTTTTTTTTTTTTTTTTGTAGAACGGCAATTCCCAGATTTTCTAGGATGTATTCAGCACAAGCTACACCATGTAAGATTTGAACTCAACCCTTATAGTTGTGGATTACAGCACTTACCACGACACGAGAATGTCCCGTTGGGAACAGATAAGGGGTTAACTAAATCCTTGCATGTTTCTGCAAGTTATGCACTGGGAGTACTTCTCTTCTTTGTGTATTGTTACATAGATATTTATAAACAATTAATTCAAGTGCAGGAAACATATACAGCATGCTTGCAATACATGAAACCCTAATAACAGCCCAGAATAGACTAGGGCCACTAAAAGATAATAGATTTGATAATGAATAATCAAATAATGAAGATGATAACTAGTACCAAACACTAGAAACTTATCCACTTTCATATGTTTGATGTTTCTTCTCCAAAAAAGACTAAGTTTGATCATGTTGGCAATCGTCAAAACTGAAGGATTACATGTAACATAACCTAGAATTAAAATCTTTGATGGAGGCATGTGAAGTTGTCAATATCGAGGATTATCACAGTTTATAAAGGAAACAGAGGGAAATTACAGAGAGAGATAGAGATAGAGAGAGAGAGAGGAGAGAGAGAGAGAGAGAGAGAGAATGCATTGCATTATCAGATGGTGAAAAGAATGTCGGCAGATAGCAAAATTGAAGCGCAAAAGGCGAAAAAAGAGGATAAGAGCTGAAATTAAAAGGGGCCGTCGATCAGTTGGTAATATTAAGATTAATTGAAGGTGATGATGAAGAGGAAGAAGAAGAAGAAGAAGACGACCTGGCGAATGGAAGAAGCAGTGGAGATACGATCTGCAGATGAAAGATCGATCACTGGAAGCTCCACAGACCCACTCATTTTTCCCACTCTGCTTCTGCTTGTCTTGCTGGATACCTATATATATATATATATATATATTATATATATATATATATATCTATACTACATATAATAAGCAACTCTTTGGGGCAAAATAGTAATTTTGCAAAATCTCTTAAAATTAAGAAATGTACACATGTTCATGCACAAGGTACAACTTTGTTTGCTTGGATGTCAACTTTGTTTGCAACGGAGGTCAAACTCTGCAAAGCAGAGTTGCTTTTCTTTGGATACCTCTCTTCCTTTTCCTTTCGACCACTGTGCAAACACGAATGGGTATGTGGAACAGAGTGCTTTCGAGACCTCTATATTCCTTGGGATGTTGTTTGCGATGCTGAAGACCAGAGTAGCATCACCATCACCTTCCTCTATTGCGATGTGGAATAGAGTGCTTTCTTCCTCAAAACCTACATAACACGAAAAGGGTATGGTTTTTGTCTTCTTTTTCAACGCCTTCGCACAATTGGCGGTCAATTCAAAAACCTCAAAACCCTCAAAAACCCTACATAAACTCACACATCGGTTTTTTAGTTGTGCAATTCTAATTGGTAGATTCTTCTCGCTTGTTCAAAATATTTTCATACTTGAATAATTCGTTTCCATTGTTTCCGTTGCTTCAGGATATTGAGAGCCTTGGCTACTGCTATCACCGGAATTCACGAAAAGGGTAAAGTTGAAAGGTATGTTGATTTCAACTTCTGTTAGCTGCTTATTAGTGATTTGATTAACCGAGTTTATTGGCTTCTTCTGTCTCATTTGAGACCAAATTTGTGAAATTGATGATAGAAAACACAATAAGCATGTCGTTGCTGCTTTTCATGTGTATCTTCTATTGATATTCAAGCTATCATAAATTTAGTACATGTATGTTTCTGAGTTGTTTTATGTGTGTACTGTTCTTTATTAAAGCTTTGTTAAAAAAGGACATTGTTGGTTGATCACTTCTCTTAAGCTTAGCATTGTTGTTTTACGTGTTTGGCTATCCTTAAACACATATTGATGGATTATGTTTATGTTTTAAATTTGATTTGAGATTTTTATAGTAAATGAGTCAAATGATGTGCTTCCAAAATAAAAGGAATGATTCTGCAATTGGTATCTGGTTGGCCACCTAAAAACTCAGGTCCAAATTGTTAACCGTAATTTACTGTTGAAACACTATACTTTTACAATGATGAATTTGGGCAACCAATTTATTAATATTTTCTACAATTCAAAGTGATTAGTAGATTACTGAACATCAGCCCATCTATCTTCGGTGCATCATCACTTGAAGTAACTTTAAGTAAAATGGATTACAATGTGCAGAGAGGATTTGTCAAATGTGTATTTATTTGCTGCCAATTGGTTTACTAGCTTTTTTTTTTTTTTTTTTCTAATTGATTGGTATTTGGGTCTGTATATGAATTTCATCAAACAATTGTTGACATTGGTGACTGCAAGTTAATTTTTGAACTCTCCGTGTTTACTTTTGATAGTTATGTTTGTGTGTAATTTTTAATTATTTGTGATTTTAACAGTTCTCTATTACTAATGTTGAGGATGTTTTTATGATGAATTACTTGGTAATATTGATAATTCTTTTATTTCTAATTTGACACTTTGTGCCCAATTATACAATTGCGTGTCTGGGTAATAAAGATGATAGCATAACTAGAAAGTTATATTATCCACTCTTTTTGTATATGCTATTGATTAATAATTTGAACTGTCCATTTAGTGTTAAGTTTTGCAGACTGTTTTTCATGTTGACATCTGCTTATTAATTGTTTTCTATCATGATTTATTTCAACACCTCTATCCTATGTATAGTTTTAGTTTGAGTCTAAGATTTGTTGTTTACTTGAATTTTTTATTAAAATTATATCAAACTTACATTGTATAAAATTTAGTCGATGGCAAATGTAAAAACGTCTGTTGGAGGCTATTCATTCAACAATTTATAGCTTTACACACTTCGTAATTTAAGCACACTTAAACTCACACCATCCGGTTTTTAGTTGTGCAATTTCTAATTGGTAAGATTCTTCCGCTTGTTCAAAAATATTTTCATACTTGAATAATTCGTTTCCATGTTTCCGTTGCTTCAGGATATTGAGAGCCTTGGCTACTGCTATCACCGAAAATTCACGAAAAGGGGTAAGTTGAAAGGTATGTTGATTTCAACTTCTGTTAGCTTGCTTATTAGTGATTTGATTAACCGAGTTTATTGGCTTCTTCTGTCTCATTTGAGACCAAATTTGTGAAATTGATGATAGAAAACACAATAAGCATGTCGTTGCTGCTTTTCATGTGTATCTTCTATTGATATTCAAGCTATCATAATTTAGTACATGTATGTTTCTGAGTTGTTTTATGTGTGTACTGTTCTTTATAAAGCTTTGTTAAACAGGACATTGTTGGTTGATCACTTCTCTTAAGAGCACCTACTACTTGCATGTTGATATCGCGTTCTTTTAAGAATTTATGAAAACTAGGTATAAGACTCTTTTTTATTCATTAACATATTCCCTAATCTTTCAATGTTGGCATCTAGGTATAAGCTTATAAATTATGATTTTGATCGATAGATACACGGTTACACTTTAACATCTCCGAGTAATATTTATAAATTAATAATAATATTTAATATTTCAATAATCTTTATTATTTATCATAAGGTTTAATAATAAGTAATTGCTCAAGTTCAACCAAATCTATACAATTCTCAATCTTCACTAATATACACATCTCAAGTTCAACCAAATCTAACACCCACCAATAAATATTGATTAATAATAATTAATACTTCAATAAGTGTTTATATTTATAAGTTCATGGAAAATGAAAATAAATATATACAAAAATATTAAACATTCAATGTTTTTACAGACTAAATAAATAAGTGGAGGTCTAATTTAAGCATGGATGTCATTCTATCGTTGATCTTTTTCATCACTCACAAATTATGAAAGTTGGTATACTATTCCCTTTGTTTGGGTTGAGTTCATATCAGAAGTCGCTGTTGAGAACAAATTATTGGTATATTTCTTGATCAAAACGTAAGTGATTTTTTTCTCCTTTTCAAAATATAAAATTATTTTTTTATATTTACATTATGAACACTCTTTTTTGTTTTTAGAGACAAAAAATAGCAGCGTTTGTCCCAGAACATTTAATGGACTTTTATAATAATATGGATTTGGTGGCCAATGTATTTGTACTTAGTCGTTTCCAAATTGAGAATTTGAAATATCAAGAGTATCCGACATATGAAAAGTACATCTTGTTATGTGGTGAGGTCAAGATTGTTCATCAGCGAATACACTAAACTTATTACGTTTGAAAGTCCATTTGTGAGAGGTTTTTGTCTGTATCCATTGGTTCCTTCTATTCAAATTCTTAAGCATGATAGAAGACACCAAAAGTTAATAATTGGTACGTTCCAAGTTTCTCGATTTATCTATTTTGATAGATATATATCGTATATACCTAAATTTCTCAATAAGAACAATTACGATCATTGTAGATGTTGTTGGACGGATTGTTATGGGTAAACGAAAAAAAGGACGATACCATTTTGTTTTGGTTCTTCAAGATGCGACGTAAGTCAATGATTGCATAAAATATTAAATTTTATTATAATTTCGCCGTATATAAAAATTAATAATTCTTTTGTGATTCTAAATTAAATACATGTGTCAGCGGTCACAGAATACAGATGCTTTTATATGACTCGAAGCAGACAAATATGTTTAGAACTTATCTAGCAATCGCAAGAAATTCTATAGTGTATGCATCTCGAGTGAAGTTGGTTCATTTAGCAGAGGGTATGTATTACCTTATAAATATATTTTTAGAAAAAATACTACTTCAAAACCTCTATGCCTTACCTAAACTTATACGTTCTCTTTGTTTTCAGAAAATATTTTGATTTCTACAGACTTACTTAAACGATTGCCTATGAACCAAACATGCCCGAGGCACGTGATATTGAAAGGATTGGTCGTCCTTAGAGTCCATGTTCATTTTATTTTAACGTGTTTACAATGAACTCTTTAATTAACTTCTATGGTTAGACGTCTATTTTTAATGTTTTGGCTTTTCTTGCGTTCTAATTTTAATTTGATGTAACGAAGTTACAAAACCTTATATTCCTACGTCATGCATTAACTATAAAAACATAATCTCATATTCGTATTATAAATTTTGTAAAAGAAGAAGAAGAAAGAAAAATGTAATCAAATCATAAACACGACAACATATACTTAAACCTGATTATTACAACGAGTGTGCTTGAAACTAACAACCCTAATCAAAAAAAGATATAACTTTGAACTAATTATCAACCTCACAATGTATTTAGACAATATTATTTTAAGCATCGATTAGAAGAACTATGTTTTGCTTGCATAATATTCATTTATATTAGTGTATTGTGTAGTATGCTATATATGTAATGTAACCACATTTTTCTTCACCTAAATACTAATTCATAGGAGAATTATATTATACAGATAATTAGTATATTTGTGAACGAAGGTATCATGGTTGCCTTACTGATTGAAATAATCATATTGAGATATTAACGAGGATGCCAGCAAAGGTTGTATGTCGTTTTAAGTCTGTTTGTAAGGAATGGTATGCATTCCTATCAACAGAAGACTTTGCAAGGGTACATTGCTCCCGCTCATTAAATTCATCCAATCAGAGAATCCTCTTAATCGAAGACCCAATATGCTCTGTTCGTCCAATTGACTTTCAAACCGGTGATTATGGGCCAAGCACCATCGTCCCATTTCCATTTCCTGATGTCTCGATTCGTTCACATTGGATGGTTGTTGTGTGTTCGCTTGAATCATACATCTGAGTTGCTTCTTTGGAATCCAGTCACCGGTGCTTACAAATATTTGTCAACACCCATTGTCGTTGCTATGGCTTCTTTGAACATAATGCTGACGCTTGGTTTGTACATTGATGCTTACGATGATTACAAGGTCTTGCATGTAAAGCGTAGATGTGGTGTACTTTGTGCATCTATTTATTCTAGGAAATCATCCTCTTGGAGAAATATACCTTTCGTAACAAGACCGGAGTACGTTATCCCCGCATTCTCTTGGTCAACTGCTACGTTATGTGCTAATACTTTATTTTCACTGTTTCCGAGTGCTGGGTTGGAGGATAAATGTGGTCATTTGTTTGATGTTAATTCTGAGCAGCTTAAGGAGATAAGCTTTCCACCAGTTCCTTCTGCAGGAATTTATATCGGAGATTTAGTTAATGTAAAAATGAACTTCACATGTTTGTTAGTACTGGCATACACGAGATGTCAGTTGAGTTATGGTTGCTACAAGAGGAGCACTGGATTAAGGTCGTGTCATGTTCTCCAATCCTCTATCCCGCTGTCAATATGGTGTGGCATAACACATTTTATGACAAATGGTAATTGGTTTGTGATGACCAATTTGGGGAAGCTTTTATGAAATTAAAATGGATGTAGAGCCCTTGGAATGTTTTTATCCTGTTACTTCGTTTCGTGGTTCCAAGGGTGTAGTTTTGTGGAGACCTTAGTTTCACCGGCTCTTTTAGTTTAACTTTTCACTTAATGTTTTTCAGTTATGATGCTCGGAACATATGTAGTCTACTGTTATTGTAATGATGTTTTCATAAATTGATTGTCTAAGATAAGTCTCTTTTATTAATTTACAAGGTATTTATCAATTTACAATGACTATTGGGCAACCAAAAGATCATATTGATGTTTCTACCTCGCGTGCATCTACGTCAGTTGAAAAAAAAAATAGAGTACACGCGCGATATTATGCTTCACGTAAAAGAATGGGCAATCAAAAGATTGTAATGAACCCGCTACCTCAAGTGCATCTACGTCAGTGAAAAAAGAAAAGAGTATAATAGAGATATTATGCTTCTTGCCAAAGAAAATAACAATCTATCAAAGATTGATGCAAGCCATGTCCCCCAAAGTGATCAATAATTGAAAGGACGCCATTAAGACTCTTGAAAACTAATAGTACTCAAATAACCAAATGCGAAAACAGAATGTGTCATGTAGTTCGACTGAAAAACGAAAGGCTCGAGATGAAGCATGCTATGATACACGCAAAGCCGATGGAAACGTATTTCAAATGGTATTGAAAATTAGATGTGCTCCAACGGATGATAGTACTCCGACAACACTCCCCTTTATAAATGACGAACTTATGCCGAAATATCACGAGGTTTATAGTTTATTGAACAATGCTTTCATTATTAAAGTTGACATCTTTTCATCTTTCGTCACTTAATACTGGAATTCCTTAGGTATTCGAATTCAACCGCGGACACTATTACCTCAATTTTCTGAGGTTATTGATCAACCATCCATCCGAGATGAGATTATTGAAGAGGACCCATATAATTTTTTTACAATGGTAGACTACAGACCATCGTGTCTTCAATGAGTCTTACCTGAAACATCACAAGGTTTCTGTTTATTTAACAAAGTTTTTTCATTAAACTTGACATTCTTTTACAACTCCTGTTACTTATTACAACAAATTCCTTAGGTGTTCAAATTCAACCATCCATTCGAAACATTTCGGACATAGAAGAGGATCCCTATAATTTTGTTTATGATGGTATACCTACTGATCATCGTGTCTTAAAGGAACGTAGTCCATGTCCTCATTGTGGAGCCAAACGATTCACATTTGAATTTGCAACCTTTTGTTGTATGAGTGAAAAAACAATATTAGCAAATTCAGAAATTCCAGAAGAATTGTACCATCTTTTCACGTCGCAAAGTTGGAAAAATGTTTAGGCAAAACATACGTGCTTATAACACCAATTTTTCTTTCGCCTCAATGGGTGTGACGTTGGATGATACAATGAACAATATGAGAGCCGGTGTCTATACGTTTCGTGCACATAAGGAATATATCACAAATCGACCAATTAGTTTCGAGGGATGGAAAACCTAGGTATTTACAGTTGTATTTTTATGATCCTGATACCGAGTTAGATCATAACTCCAATGGCCCAATCTTGATCGAAGCATCACTGAGATGGTAACACGTGCTCTTTCTACAAACCGTATGTCAACACATTTCGAAGTCTTGCGGAACTAGGACCTCTAGAAACTATAGAGTCACTTTAAATGCTTCCGTGGATCTTGACCAAAGGGTGTACAACCGACCAACGACATCCGAGGTTTAAATAATATTATTTTTACTTCAACGTGGGGATCTTCTACCGTACACTACATATTGATTTACATATTTATAATGCAACATTTTATAGGTTGCTGGAATTTGGGTGGAAGGTAACGACAATATCACTTCGTACAAAAGAAGTATTGTTGTGTACGGTAGGTCAGAATATAGTCAAACTATCCAGCCTTACTTGGTTGTTACGATCCATTATCGTATCCTCTATTTTCCTAATGGTGAGTCGGGTTGGCATCCTAACATACCACGTCAAGGAGTACCACTCAATGAAGTTCACAACAATAATGACAACATCGACGAAGAAATGGAAGGTACCAACAAGTTATGTATCTTTTAAAGTGATGATAAAAAATAATACCCTAACTTGTATTATTTTTAATTATTCAGAGGCAAACACACGACGTGGTAGAACAACGTAGCTATGCGAGAGTACTCTGTTACAAGTTCCAAATTCGATCTGTTGAGAACGTGCTTCTGTTCGGTGGTAGATTGCTACAACAGTTTGCTGTAGATGTTTACATAAAGATTGAGACGCAACGTTTACAATTTTGTGAACGAACCAGTCTAAGATCAGAGCAGATTTGTATCAAGGTATTGTGGATTGCGTTATGCTGGTGAGGTTAATCCAAACAGAGTGGGACACGGATTGTCTTGCCTGCATCTTTCATCGGAGGGCCTCGCGACATGCGTCGTCGGTTCTAGATGCAATGACTTTAGTTCAAGATGACGGCAAGCCTGATTTGTTCCTTACAGTGACATGTATAATCCTCGGTGGCCTGAGATATGTGATAATTTGAAAGTGGGTCAAACCGCACAAGATCGTCCAGAGCTTGTTTCAAGAGGTGTTTCGTGCTAAATTAGAGGATCTTAAGGAACAACTCTTCAAGAAACATATTCTAGGACAAGTCAAAGCATATGTTTATGTCATCGAGTTTCAAAAGCGTGGTTTGCCACATGCACATTTTCTTCTTATCATGTACCACAACACAAAATCAATAATCCCGACCATTATGATAAGATTGTGTGTGCTGAAATTCCCGACATATCAAGATATCCCAAATTGCACGAGCTTGTTGTGAACACATGATTCATGGTCCTTGCGGGACATTTACGAACAAACAATCCTTGCATGCAGGGTGATCCTCCAATTTGTCGTTTTCGCTATCCGAGGCAGTTAATGAACAGACAACACAAGGAGACGATGCATATCCATTATATCGAAGGAGAAATAATGGAATAAAAGTGGATGTACGAGGAAAACTCTTGATAATAGATGGGTGGTCCCATATAACCCAAGGCTTTTAATGATGTTCAACTGTCACATGAATGTAGAGGTTTGCTCAAGTATAAAATCTGTGAAATATTTATTCAAATATGTTTACAAAGGACATGATAAACAAGTTATTCAAATCGATCAAGATGAGCAAGAGGTTGTCATTAATGAGATAAAGAATTTCAAGATGCGCGATATGTGTATCACCCCCAGAGGCTATGTGGCGCATTTTTTCCTTCTCTCTTTCTCAAATTCATCCTGCTGTGTTGGCTTACACTACATCTTCCTAATCATCAAATGGTTAGATTTAGAGATAATGATATAATGTCTGAAATTGTTGACAGAGAAAGAGATAAGAGAACCATGCTAACTGCATTTTTTGATACAAATAGAGTAGATGAAACAGCAAGACAATATTTGTATAAAGATTTTCCAAAACACTTCACGTGGAATGTAGGCTCACGTCGTTGGAATCATCGTTTGCAAAAACCACAAAGAGGTCGTATTGTTTTGCTAATCCAGCTGAAGGAGAAAGGTACTATTTACGCCTACTTTTATCAAATGTTAAAGGGCCTACTTCTTTTGAAGATCTTTGCACAGTTAATGGCGTGGACGTAAAGCACACGACGTTTCGAAAAGCAGCTCTTGAGATAGGCTTAATTGAGAACGATGAAGTTTATCGCAATCTCTCGCAGAAGCGTCTCTATTTCAGTTTCCTAAGGCTCTTAGAAGGTTATTCGCGACTCTAATAATTTTTGCGAAACTGGAGATGTTCGAAAGTTATGGAATGACCACTTTGACTCATTATCTGAAGACCATAGGTTACATTGTCATAGTGGTGAACGAGTGCAAAATATTGTTCTTACTGAAATTAGGGTGTTTCTACAATCTATGGGTAAAAATCTCCATGATTTCGATCTTCCGGACATAACAGAAGATGCTCACTTACAATATGTACGTCATCGTGAGGTGCAAGAGGAGTATGCGATAGTTGTTGAAGCTGAACACTTATGTGCAAAACATTCACTAATTCGGACCAAAAAGTCGTGTTTGATGAGATAATGACGCACGTGGATAATGATTACCAGGTGTGTTCTTTATAGATGGTCAGGTGGAACGGGAAAACTTTTTTGTACAAAGCGTTGCTTGCTGAAGTTCGTTCACGTGTCTTATTGCTCTCGCAACAGCTTCATCGGGTGCTGCAGCCAATAATATGCCAGGGGGAGACGGCTCACTCGAGATTCAAGATTCCCATAAATCTTAATAATAATTCAATGTGCAACATCAAAAAAACAAAGTGGGGCCGCTGAACTACTTAGGTCATCTAAATTAAGTGTACTTTGTGCATCTATTTATTCTAGGAAATCATCCTCTTGGAGAAATATACCTTTCGTAACAAGACCGGAGTACGTTATCCCCGCATTCTCTTGGTCAACTGCTACGTTATGTGCTAATACTTTATATTTCACTGTTTCCGAGTGCTGGGTTGGAGGAATAAATGTGGTCATTTGTTTTGATGTTAATTCTGAGCAGCTTAAGGAGATAAGCTTTCCACCAGTTCCTTCTGCAGGAATTTATATCGGAGATTTAGTTAATGTAAAAATGAACTTCACATGTTTGTTAGTACTGGCATACACGAGATGTCAGTTGAGTTATGGTTGCTACAAGAGGAGCACTGGATTAAGGTCGTGTCATGTTCTCCAATCCCTCCTATCCCGCTGTCAATATGGTGTGGCATAACACATTTTATGACAAATGGTAATTGGTTTGTGATGACCAATTTGGAAAGCTTTATGAAATTAAAATGGATGTAGAGCCCTTGGAATGTTTTTATCCTGTTACTTCGTTTCGTGGTTCCAAGGGTGTAGTTTTTGTGGAGACCTTAGTTTCACCGGCTCTTTTAGTTTAACTTTTCACTTAATGTTTTTCAGTTATGATGCTCGGAACATATGTAGTCTACTGTTATTGTAATGATGTTTTCATAAATTGATTGTCTAAGATAAGTCTCTTTTATTTAATTTACAAGGTATTTATCAATTTACAATGACTATTGGGCAACCAAAAGATCATATTGATGTTTCTACCTCGCGTGCATCTACGTCAGTTGAAAAAAAAATAGAGTACAACGCGCGATATTATGCTTCACGTAAAAAGAATGGGCAATCAAAAGATTGTAATGAACCCGCTACCTCAAGTGCATCTACGTCAGTTGAAAAAAGAAAAGAGTATAATAGACGATATTATGCTTCTTGCAAAGAAAATAACAATCTATCAAAGATTGATGCAAGCCATGTCCCCCAAAGTGATCCAATAATTGAAAGGACGCCATTAAGACTCTTGAAAACTAATAGTACTCAAATAACACAAATGCGAAAACAGAATGTGTCATGTAGTTCGACTGAAAAACGAAAGGCTCGAGATGAAGCATGCTATGATACACGCAAAGCCGATGGAAAACGTATTTCAAATGGTATTGAAATTAGATGTGCTCCAACGGATGATAGTACTCCGACAACACTCCCCTTTATAAATGACGAACTTATGCCTGAAATATCACGAGGTTTATAGTTTATTGAACAATGCTTTCATTATTAAAGTTGACATCTTTTCATCTTTCGTCACTTAATACTTGGAATTCCTTAGGTATTCGAATTCAACCGCGGACACTATTACCTCAATTTTCTGAGGTTATTGATCAACCATCCATCCGAGATGAGATTATTGAAGAGGACCCTATAATTTTTTTAACAATGGTAGACCTACAGACCATCGTGTCTTCAATGAAGTCTTACCTGAAACATCACAAGGTTTCTGTTTATTTAACAAAGTTTTTTCATTAAACTTGACATTCTTTTACAACTCCTGTTACTTATTACAACAAATTCCTTAGGTGTTCAAATTCAACCATCCATTCGAAACATTTCGGACATAGAAGAGGATCCCTATAATTTTGTTTATGATGGTATACCTACTGATCATCGTGTCTTAAAGGAACGTAGTCCATGTCCTCATTGTGGAGCCAAACGATTCACATTTGAATTTGCAACCTTTTGTTGTATGAGTGGAAAACAATATTAGCAAATTCAGAAATTCCAGAAGAATTGTACCATCTTTTCACGTCGCAAAGTTGGAAAAATGTTTAGGCAAAACATACGTGCTTATAACACCAATTTTTCTTTCGCCTCAATGGGTGTGACGTTGGATGATACAATGAACAATATGAGAGCCGGTGTCTATACGTTTCGTGCACATAAAGGAATATATCACAAAATCGACCAATTAGTTTCGAGGGATGGAAAACCTAGGTATTTACAGTTGTATTTTTATGATCCTGATACCGAGTTAGATCATAGACTCCAATGGCCCAATCTTGATCGAAGCATCACTGAGATGGTAACACGTGCTCTTTCTACAAACCCGTATGTCAACACATTTCGAAGTCTTGCGGAACTAGGACCTCTAGACAACTATAGAGTCACTTTAAATGCTTCCGTGGATCTTGACCAAAGGTGTACAACCGACCAACGACATCCGAGGTTTAAATAATATTATTTTTACTTCAACGTGTGGATCTTCTACCGTACACTACATATTGATTTACATATTTATAATGCAACATTTTATAGGTTGCTGGAATTTGGGTGGAAGGTAACGACAATTTCCCTACATCCTTTCAATGTTGGCATCTAGTATAAGCTTTATAAATTATGATTTTTGTCGATAGATCACGGTTACACTTTAACATCTCCGAGTAATTTTATAAATTAATAATAAATTTAATATTTCAATAATCTTTATTATTTATCATAAGGTTTAATAATAAGTAATTGCTCAAGTTCCACCAAATCTATACAATTCTCAATCTTCACTAATATACACATCTCAAGTTCAACCAAATCTAACACCCACCAATAAATATTGATTAATAATAATTAATACTTCAATAAGTGTTTATATTTATAAGTTCATGGAAAATGAAATAAATATATACAAAATATTAAATCATTCAATGTTTTTACAGACTAAATAAATAAGTGGAGGTCTAATTTAAGCATGGATGTTCATTCTATCGTTGACTCTTTTTCATCACTCACAAATTATGAAAGTTGGTATACTATTCCCTTTGTTTGGGTTGAGTTCATATCAGAAGTCGCTGTTGAGAACAAATTATTGGTTATATTTCTTGATCAAAACGTAAGTGATTTTCTTTTCTCCTTTTCAAAATATAAATTTATTTTTTTATTTTACATTATGAACACTCTTTTTGTTTTTAGAGACAAAAAATAGCAGCGTTTGTCCCAGAACATTTAATGGACTTTTATAATAATATGGATTTGGTGGCCAATGTATTTGTACTTAGTCGTTTCCAAATTGAGAATTTGAAATATCAAGAGTATCCGACATATGAAAAGTACATCTTGTTATGTGGTGAGGTCAAGATTGTCATCAGCGAATACACTAAACTTATTACGTTTGAAAGTCCATTTGTGAGAGGTTTTTGTCTGTATCCATTGGTTCCTTCTATTCAAATTCTTAAGCATGATAGAAGACACCAAAAGTTAATAATTGGTACGTTCCAAGTTTCTCGATTTATCTATTTTTGATAGATTATATCGTATACCTAAATTTCCTCAATAAGAACAATTACGATCATTGTAGATGTTGTTGGACGGATTGTTATGGGTAAACGAAAAAAGGACGATACCATTTTGTTTTGGTTCTTCAAGATGCGACGTAAGTCAATGATTGCATAAAATATTTAAATTTTATTATAATTTCGCCGTATATAAATTTAATAAATTCTTTTGTGATTCTAAAATTAAATACATGTGTCAGCGGTCACAGAATACAGATGCTTTTATATGACTCGAAGCAGACAAATATGTTTAGAACTTATCTAGCAATCGCAAGAAATTCTATAGTGTATGCATCTCGAGTGAAGTTGGTTCATTTAGCAGAGGGTATGTATTACCTTATAAATATATATTTTTAGAAAAATACTACTTCAAACCTCTATGCCTTACCTAAACTTATACGTTCTCTTTTGTTTTCAGAAATATTTTTGATTTCTACAGACTTAACAACGATTGCCTATGAACCAAACATGCCCGAGGCACGTGATATTGAAAGGATTGGTCGTCCTTAGAGTCCATGTTCATTTTATTTTAACGTGTTTACAATGAACTCTTTAATTAACTTCTATGGTTAGACGTCTATTTTTAATGTTTTGGCTTTTCTTGCGTTCTAATTTTAATTTGATGTAACGAAGTTACAAACAACTTATATTCCTACGTCATGCATTAACTATAAAAAACATAATCTCATTCGTATTATAAATTTTGTAAAAGAACAGAAGAAAGAAAAATGTAATCAAATCATAAACACGAACATTATACTTAACACTGATTATTACAACGAGTGTGCTTGAAACTAACAACCCTAATCAAAAAGATATAAACTTTGAACTAATTATCAACCTCACAATGTATTTAGACAATATTATTTTAAGCATCGATTAGAAGAACTATGTTTTGCTTTGCATAATATTCATTTATATTAGTGTATTGTGTAGTATGCTATATATGTAATGTAACCACATTTTTCTTCACCTAAATACTAATTCATAGGAGAATTATATTATACAGATAATTAGTCAATATTGTGAACGAAGGTGTCATCATGGTTGCCTTACTGATTGAAATAATCATATTTGAGATATTAACGAGGATGCCAGCAAAGGTTGTATGTCGTTTTAAGTCTGTTTGTAAGGAATGGTATGCATTCCTATCAACAGAAGACTTTGCAAGGGTACATTGCTCCCGCTCATTAAATTCATCCAATCAGAGAATCCTCTTAATCGAAGACCCAATATGCTCTGTTCGTCCAATTGACTTTCAAACCGGTGATTATGGCCAAGCACCATCGTCCCATTTCCATTTCCTGATGTCTCGATTCGTTCACATTTGGATGGATTGTTGTGTGTTCGCTTGAATCATACATCTGAGTTGCTTCTTTGGAATCCAGTCACCGGTGCTTACAAATATTTGTCAACACCCCATTGTCGTTGCTATGGCTTCTTTGAACATAATGCTGACGCTATTGGTTTGTACATTGATGCTTACGATGATTACAAGGTCTTGCATGTAAAGCGTAGATGTGGTGTACTTTGTGCATCTATTTATTCTAGGAAATCATCCTCTTGGAGAAATATACCTTCGTAACAGACCGGAGTACGTTATCCCCGCATTCTCTTGGTCAACTGCTACGTTATGTGCTAATACTTTATATTTCACTGTTTCCGAGTGCTGGGTTGGAGGAATAAATGTGGTCATTTGTTTTGATGTTAATTCTGAGCAGCTTAAGGAGATAAGCTTTCCACCAGTTCCTTCTGCAGGAATTTATATCGGAGATTTAGTTAATGTAAAAAATGAACTTCACATGTTTGTTAGTACTGGCATACACGAGATGTCAGTTGAGTTATGGTTGCTACAAGAGGAGCACTGGATTAAGGTCGTGTCATGTTCTCCAATCCCTCCTATCCCGCTGTCAATATGGTGTGGCATAACACATTTTATGACAAATGGTAATTGGTTTGTGATGACCAATTTGGGAAAGCTTTATGAAATTAAAATGGATGTAGAGCCCTTGGAATGTTTTTATCCTGTTACTTCGTTTCGTGGTTCCAAGGGTGTAGTTTTTGTGGAGACCTTAGTTTCACCGGCTCTTTTAGTTTAACTTTTCACTTAATGTTTTTCAGTTATGATGCTCGGAACATATGTAGTCTACTGTTATTGTAATGATGTTTTCATAAATTGATTGTCTAAGATAAGTCTCTTTTATTTAATTTACAAGGTATTTATCAATTTACAATGACTATTGGGCAACCAAAAGATCATATTGATGTTTCTACCTCGCGTGCATCTACGTCAGTTGAAAAAAAAATAGAGTACAACGCGCGATATTATGCTTCACGTAAAAGAATGGGCAATCAAAAGATTGTAATGAACCCGCTACCTCAAGTGCATCTACGTCAGTTGAAAAAAGAAAAGAGTATAATAGACGATATTATGCTTCTTGCAAAGAAATAACAATCTATCAAAGATTGATGCAAGCCATGTCCCCCAAAGTGATCCAATAATTGAAAGGACGCCATTAAGACTCTTGAAACTAATAGTACTCAAATAACACAAATGCGAAAACAGAATGTGTCATGTAGTTCGACTGAAAAACGAAAGGCTCGAGATGAAGCATGCTATGATACACGCAAAGCCGATGGAAAACGTATTTCAAATGGTATTGAAATTAGATGTGCTCCAACGGATGATAGTACTCCGACAACACTCCCCTTTATAAATGACGAACTTATGCCTGAAATATCACGAGGTTTATAGTTTATTGAACAATGCTTTCATTATTAAAGTTGACATCTTTTCATCTTTCGTCACTTAATACTTGGAATTCCTTAGGTATTCGAATTCAACCGCGGACACTATTACCTCAATTTTCTGAGGTTATTGATCAACCATCCATCCGAGATGAGATTATTGAAGAGGACCCATATAATTTTTTTAACAATGGTAGACCTACAGACCATCGTGTCTTCAATGAAGTCTTACCTGAAACATCACAAGGTTTCTGTTTATTTAACAAAGTTTTTTCATTAAACTTGACATTCTTTTACAACTCCTGTTACTTATTACAACAAATTCCTTAGGTGTTCAAATTCAACCATCCATTCGAAACATTTCGGACATAGAAGAGGATCCCTATAATTTTGTTTATGATGGTATACCTACTGATCATCGTGTCTTAAAGGAACGTAGTCCATGTCCTCATTGTGGAGCCAAACGATTCACATTTGAATTTGCAACCTTTTGTTGTATGAGTGGAAAAACAATATTAGCAAATTCAGAAATTCCAGAAGAATTGTACCATCTTTTCACGTCGCAAAGTTGGAAAAATGTTTAGGCAAAACATACGTGCTTATAACACCAATTTTTCTTTCGCCTCAATGGGTGTGACGTTGGATGATACAATGAACAATATGAGAGCCGGTGTCTATACGTTTCGTGCACATAAAGGAATATATCACAAAATCGACCAATTAGTTTCGAGGGATGGAAAACCTAGGTATTTACAGTTGTATTTTTATGATCCTGATACCGAGTTAGATCATAGACTCCAATGGCCCAATCTTGATCGAAGCATCACTGAGATGGTAACACGTGCTCTTTCTACAAACCCGTATGTCAACACATTTCGAAGTCTTGCGGAACTAGGACCTCTAGACAACTATAGAGTCACTTTAAATGCTTCCGTGGATCTTGACCAAAGGGTGTACAACCGACCAACGACATCCGAGGTTTAAATAATATTATTTTTACTTCAACGTGTGGATCTTCTACCGTACACTACATATTGATTTACATATTTATAATGCAACATTTTATAGGTTGCTGGAATTTGGGTGGAAGGTAACGACAATATCACTTCGTACAAAAGAAGTATTGTTGTGTACGGTAGGTCAGAATATAGTCAAACTATCCAGCCTTACTTTGGTTGTTACGATCCATTATCGTATCCTCTATTTTTTCCTAATGGTGAGTCGGGTTGGCATCCTAACATACCACGTCAAGGAGTACCACTCAATGAAGTTCACAACAATAATGACAACATCGACGAAGAAATGGAAGGTACCAACAAGTTATGTATCTTTTAAAGTGATGATAAAAAATAATACCCTAACTTGTATTATTTTTAATTATTCAGAGGCAAACACACGACGTGGTAGAACAACCGTAGCTATGCGAGAGTACTACTGTTACAAGTTCCAAATTCGATCTGTTGAGAACGTGCTTCTGTTCGGTGGTAGATTGCTACAACAGTTTGCTGTAGATGTTTACATAAAGATTGAGACGCAACGTTTACAATTTTGTGAACGAAACCAGTCTAAGATCAGAGCAGATTTGTATCAAGGTATTGTGGATTGCGTTAATGCTGGTGAGGTTAATCCAAACAGAGTGGGACAACGGATTGTCTTGCCTGCATCTTTCATCGGAGGGCCTCGCGACATGCGTCGTCGGTTTCTAGATGCAATGACTTTAGTTCAAGATGACGGCAAGCCTGATTTGTTCCTTACAGTGACATGTAATCCTCGGTGGCCTGAGATATGTGATAATTTGAAAGTGGGTCAAACCGCACAAGATCGTCCAGAGCTTGTTTCAAGAGTGTTTCGTGCTAAATTAGAGGATCTTAAGGAACAACTCTTCAAGAAACATATTCTAGGACAAGTCAAAGCATATGTTTATGTCATCGAGTTTCAAAAGCGTGGTTTGCCACATGCACATTTTCTTCTTATCATGTACCCACAACACAAAATCAATAATCCCGACCATTATGATAAGATTGTGTGTGCTGAAATTCCCGACATATCAAGATATCCCAAATTGCACGAGCTTGTTGTGAAGCACATGATTCATGGTCCTTGCGGACATTTACGAACAAACAATCCTTGCATGCAGGGTGATCCTCCAATTTGTCGTTTTCGCTATCCGAGGCAGTTTAATGAACAGACAACACAAGGAGACGATGCATATCCATTATATCGAAGGAGAAATAATGGAATAAAAGTGGATGTACGAGGAAAAACTCTTGATAATAGATGGGTGGTCCCATATAACCCAAGGCTTTTAATGATGTTCAACTGTCACATGAATGTAGAGGTTTGCTCAAGTATAAAATCTGTGAAATATTTATTCAAATATGTTTACAAAGGACATGATAAACAAGTTATTCAAATCGATCAAGATGAGCAAGAGGTTGTCATTAATGAGATAAAGAAATTTCAAGATGCGCGATATGTATCACCCCCAGAGGCTATGTGGCGCATTTTTTCCTTCTCTCTTTCTCAAATTCATCCTGCTGTGTTGGCCTTACAACTACATCTTCCTAATCATCAAATGGTTAGATTTAGAGATAATGATATAATGTCTGAAATTGTTGACAGAGAAAGAGATAAGAGAACCATGCTAACTGCATTTTTTGATACAAATAGAGTAGATGAAACAGCAAGACAATATTTGTATAAAGATTTTCCAAAACACTTCACGTGGAATGTAGGCTCACGTCGTTGGAATCATCGTTTGCAAAAACCACAAAGAGGTCGTATTGTTTATGCTAATCCAGCTGAAGGAGAAAGGTACTATTTACGCCTACTTTTATCAAATGTTAAAGGGCCTACTTCTTTTGAAGATCTTTGCACAGTTAATGGCGTAAAGCACACGACGTTTCGAAAAGCAGCTCTTGAGATAGGCTTAATTGAGAACGATGAAAGTTTATCGCAATCTCTCGCAGAAGCGTCTCTATTTCAGTTTCCTAAGGCTCTTAGAAGGTTATTCGCGACTCTAATAATTTTTTGCGAACTGGAGATGTTCGAAAGTTATGGAATGACCACTTTGACTCATTATCTGAAGACCATAGGTTACATTGTCATAGTGGTGAACGAGTGCAAAATATTGTTCTTACTGAAATTAGGGTGTTTCTACAATCTATGGGTAAAAATCTCCATGATTTCGATCTTCCGGACATAACAGAAGATGCTCACTTACAATATGTACGTCATCGTGAGGTGCAAGAGGAGTATGCGATAGTTGTTGAAGCTGAACACTTATGTGCAAAACATTCACTTAATTCGGACCAAAAAGTCGTGTTTGATGAGATAATGACGCACGTGGATAATGATTTACCAGGTGTGTTCTTTATAGATGGTCCAGGTGGAACGGGAAAAACTTTTTTGTACAAAGCGTTGCTTGCTGAAGTTCGTTCACGTGGTCTTATTGCTCTCGCAACAGCTTCATCGGGTGCTGCAGCCAATAATATGCCAGGAGGGAGAACGGCTCACTCGAGATTCAAGATTCCCATAAATCTTAATAATAATTCAATGTGCAACATCAAAAAACAAAGTGGGGCCGCTGAACTACTTAGGTCATCTAAATTAATCATTGGGATGAAGCATCAATGGCAAAACGACAGGCGATCGAGGCTGTTGATCGGACGTTGCAAGACATCGTAGGCGTTAGTCTCCCATTTGGTGGAAAGATAATGGTTATGGGAGGTGATTTCAGACAGGTGTTGCCGGTTATTAAACGTGGCACTCGAGCACAGATTGTAGACTCTAGCCTACGAATGTCGCCTCTTTGGTCTTTGACTAAAAAGATGCGGTTGACCATAAATATGAGAGCGCTTAATGACCCGTGGTTTTCTGATTTTCTTTAAGAGTCGGTGATGGAACCGAAGAATCAATTGAAGGAACATTTATCCGCATACCTGATGACATGACAATTCCATGCACCGTTCGAGAAAACTCTATAAAAGAATTGATTAATGCCATCTTTCCATCTATTTCAAACAATTTATATTCTTCGGATTATATAATCTCCCGAGCAATACTATCAACTCGAAATGAGAGTGTTGATGAGATTAATGATCAAATGATCGACATATTTCAAGGGGAGGAAAAAATTTACTATAGTTTTGACGAAGCAGAAGACGATCATAACAACTTTTATCCGATCGAGTTCTTAAACTCACTAACTGTGAGTGGTTTGCCGCCTCATAAGCTTCGACTAAAAATTAGATGTCCCATAATATTGTTGCGGAATATCGATCCATCACATGGTCTATGTAATGGCACAAGATTGATATGTAAAGGTTTCCAACACAATGTTATTGATGCGGAAATAGCTGTTGGCCAACATATTGGGAAAAGGGTATTTTTGCCAAGAATCCCTCTATGTCTTTCTGAAGACGACATGTTCCCTTTCAAACTAAAAAGAAAACAGTTTCCCATTCGACTTAGCTTTTCAATGACAATTAATAAAGCTCAAGGTCAAACAATTCCGCACGTTGGCGTTTATCTACCAGAATCTGTGTTTTCACATGGACAACTTTATGTGGCATTGTCAAGAGGGATATCACGCGAAAATACAAAGGTGTTAGTGCATCCTTCAAAAATTTTAGACGAGACGGAGTATACACCTCAAATGTTGTCTATCGGGAAGTGTTACGTGATGAATGAGTTGCATGTGTATATAAATGAAAGTAAGTTAATAGATTTGTGTGCCTTAAGTTAATAGAGTTGCATGTGTATTACATATTACTCTATATTAATTGCTAACAAAATTAAAAATATAAGTTAAGACATGATTTGTTTATCAATTATATATTTTATAACATACTGACTTTGTTCATTTTCTCTTACATAAAGTAGAAATCCATTATGGATGAATCAAAGAAAGAACTTCAAGACATGCATGGTATAAATTTAACATATCTATACTATAGTTTAATCTATATACCTTCCTGCTTTTAATAAAACACTACTAACATTGATTTTTCAGTGCCTATTTCAGTCAAAGAGGAGAAAATGCAAGAAAGTCCGCAAAAAGAATTAGTAGCGGTAAAAAAGGAAGTGACACAAGAATCTTCCGGTTTGGACACCGATGAAGAATGGTGGTCGAAACATGGTGATGAAGTCATTGAGATTTGTAAGGCTTATGACAAAAAATGATCTCATCAAATCCAAGTAGTTGACATGAGAATGTTTGTTTTTAACGTACTATGTTTATGACTTGTATTTTCTTATTCGTGTGCTCAGATATTTATTTTTAACGTACTATGTTTATGAAAAACTTTTTCTTATTCGTCTGCTATTATTCAATTGAGTTTTGTGATGCTCAAGTATTCAGAAAACGATAATAGACTATACAATAGAAGCCACACAAGTATTCAGAAAACGAATATCACATTGTAAAATATCGTCGATGCCGCCGCCGCATCGCGCGGGTTCCTTACTAGTATATATATATATATATATATATATATATATATATATATATATATATATATATATAGGGGAGGGATCCCTTGAAAACCAAGTTATAAATGAAAACCATGAAAACTAGGGATTACATATATGTAAGTACGTGTTACAAAGTATATAATTAAGAGTTACGTATATGTAAGGGTTATATATATGTAAGTACGTGTTACCAAGTGTACAATTACGAGTTACGTACATGCAACTCATACAAGTTACGTATACGTAAGTCGTTTCGTCATCATCGACGTTACTTGGAGTTTTTATTAAAAAATATACAACAACCTTAAAAAATAAGGTTAAAATTTACTCAAATATAATTTAAACAATTAAAAAGTTAAATTAATTATGAACTATACGATTGGGTAGTAGTGGTTTTTACGGTTTTCAATTATAAACGTGGTTTTCATTTGATCCCTCTCCTATATATATATATATATATATATATATATATATATATATATATATATATATATATATATATATATATATATATATATATATATATATATATATATATATATATATATATATATATATATATATATATATATATATATATATATATATAGAATGACATTCAAATGAAAACTAAAATTTTAGAAAAAACTAAAGAAACCAATCTAGCCCATAGATTTTATTGATCTATGGTCCATATGAACAATGGCAAAATTGTAATTTCCATTTCTTAAAAAACCAGTGCATTAGATATATCAAGGTTAAAATATGAAATCAAAATATGAAATCCCTCAAATTTCCACTCCCACGATCGAGTCAGTTACATATATCTCCAATAGTTCCTTTGATTTCTCAACAATTCAACAAATTCACCTTCAAATCTCAATCTATAGGATTATCCGAACTTAATCATCCCCATTAGAAACCATATAAGCTTCCGCATCAGCGACATTGGTGAAGAGAATTGAAGCCCTGATTTTGCGACTGAGATTTTGTGTTCATTATCAAATTCTTCAATATATCGGTATGTCTAATTTCATATGTTAAATATGTCTTTATATGATGCTGTTATCCAATTCTTGTTCTCAGAAACATAATTATATCGATTTTATTTGTGCATTGTTATTTTGATTCAGTTGTGAATGAGTTTACCCAAATTGATTATCTTTCTTATTGGAATAGTCACTGTTTGTGTTCAGAGAATTCAACAGTATGTTTGATGATGCTGAGAAATCCTCCATATTCGGTCAATGGATTATTGAATGTAAGCATGATGTGATGTCTAATGGAGTGCGGTTTTTTACCCCAAATTCCTCAAACCAGTTTAAACCAACACTAAATGCGTAGTGTCTGGTTGATTCCATTAGATGATCCAACTTATTAATATGTTTATTTGCTCTATATTATTATTTTTTACGCTGTTTATATATGAGATACATATTGAACTGTATATTTGAATGACAAACCTAAATCTTCTTGTCTGTGTTGCTAAGAGTGTTTTTGGTTTTATAACACAAAATGTTTTGTATGGGGATTGTTCAAACTTGTTGGCATTGGTCATGTCATCCATATTAGCTGATCTCCTTAATATGCCCAATTTCGTGACAACCTAATACATCCTAGTGTTTCGACTATATTATGTTGGAATTAATCTTTTATATATTCACATGAAAAAAGTCTCATATTTTATGAGATGAACTCCATTTTAATGATTTTATGAGATGAACTCCATTTTAATGCGGTAGGATTTGTTGATCAATAAAGACGTATTTGCTCACAGTATAACATATTGATCTGTTTACCAGGGAAAGGAAATCAATATAATCCCATATCAGTTGAAGGAAATCTCTCGAATCCTATTTTATGTTCAAATTCAGATCAGCCTAGGCGATACACTAAGAAAATGATTGGTAAGGATGATTGTCATTATTGCTTCATTATTAAAAATTTCTTTTAATATGTCCAAGTTTTAGTGTTTGATGCATTATTCTACACGCAGCTGAAGAGGTTTTGCAAAGAAGTAAGTTGAACTCTAAGAAGAAGGAGCTTATTGGGGATAACAAGAAAAAAGGATTCGTGAAAAAAATGGTAATCATTTATAACATCATTGTTTATTATTGATGTTAATGGTATGTTGTTTGTTAATTGAATGTGTCATACATGATGATCATTGACTTGAATTACTATCTTATCTGTTTTTGTAAGATTAGGGTGTGTTTCTAACGTAAACTAATTTCAATTCATTGCATTTGGTTATTGTTGTTTGGTATTAGGGACAGAAACTGGCACATTAATGTTGAAAAAATTTGTGTGTAGTAAGGGTGTGACTGAGCATGATCCTATTTTTTCAACAGAAAATGTGCATCAAAGCACATATTATATTCTACATATTTTTAACAGCGTCGATTGTACGACTTAATCAAATTATGTCATGGTTATTGTCAGCTTAAAAAAGGAAAGAGGACATCTACTGGTGTTGGAAGGCCGTCAAAACGAATGCAGCGTAAAGATAATTGAATCAGGGATTCTGTGTTCTGATCGTGAATTTCCATCATTGTAATACATTTTGAGTCTTGATTTAAATTTGGACATGTAGTTTGGTACATTTATGTATACTACTAGGTTATGTTTATTTAACTCATCACCTATTCCAGAAGTTTACATTTATATAAAGCTGGTTCCAATGATTGTTACATGCTATGTATGTTTGGGTCATTCTTCATTATATTTACACTTTCATTGCACTTTGCATTTACACATTTATGCTTTTACGCATTTATGCATTAATGCACATATATGATTAATTTCATAATATTTGTTATCCTGGTCGGTTATGTTACTAATTATTTTTTTTGGGGACATGGTGATATTTATTGACATGAATTTGTGTTGTATGCATCATCCAAGCGTTTGTGTCTGTTGACAAATTTATTTCTTAATGTTTGTTTTTTTATTTTTATATTAACTATGCTAATGATATTTGTAATCATTCTTGCTTTATAATATGGTATTGTTCAACGAATTCATTAATAGGCATATCAAGATATTGTTAATCATTTTCTTAATAATATTGTATATTCTAATTATACTTTATTCACTGAAGTTTCATGATATTAGTTTACAGTTAACTTTTATGCATTAATGCATGTATGCATTTATGCATAAATGCATTATGCATTGATGCAGGGAACAGTTACATGGGAATGTTTTAAATTTCCGGTGGAGGGAACAGTTACATGGGAATGTTTTAAATTTTCTATCATAAAATTACGATTATGCCCTTAGATGTGAATATATTTAATTAAACAATTATAATTACAAAGAAAATTCTGATTGGTTGGGGTTAGTTTCTTTGGTTTTTTCCAAAATAATAGTTTCCATTTAAATGTATCCCTATATATATATATATATATATATATATATATATATATATATATATATATATAGACCGTAGCATGGTTGTTCATTGCCCCTCGCTTCAAATAACTATCAAGGTTAGCTGAATTATAATTATAAGAATATAATAAATAATTCACCATCCTCCTCTCGTGACCGGAACAAAAACCAGGGGCGGACCTATGAAGGGGTGAGGGGTAGCCTCCGCTACCCCTCAAAGTTGATCACGCACCTGACTTTATATAAGAAAAAGTTGATAGCATTCGAAATTTATTATAAAAAAAACAAAGCTGTCACAGATCCATACGTTGCGGGGATGTTGTTAATAACGGTCGGAAGTTTATGTAGAAAACAATACTGTTAAAAAACAAAAAAAGTCATGTCAACATGTTGATTAACATATGCAATTTTTAACGTGAACATGACGTGATTAACAAACGAAGTCATATTTCATAAAAATATAAAAGAGTAAATTGCCATTTTCGTCCCTGCGGTTTGGTGAAAATTGTCACTTTCATCCAATAGTTTTTTTTTCGCATCTGGGTCCCTGTGGTTTACAAATCTTGTCATATTCATCCAGTTCGTTAACTCCATCCAACATTCTCCGTTAAATGAAGGGTATATTGGTCATTTTACATATATGTTTTATTTTTCTATTTTTTAAACTCCATTTAATATATCTACTTTAAATAAATTGCTATTTTAGTCCCTGTGGTTTGGAAATGTTTGCCAATTCAGTCCAAAAATCCCACCACCTTGGCATAAAACACCATATTACCACCACCCGTGATGGAACCACCATGTAGATGTAGGGTACAAATAACCCACACAAGACCGGGTACTCGAACCCGAAAGCTCGGCCCATGTAGGCGGAACGGGTAAGCCAGCAGGACATGTGCCCCACATTTAATTACATCGGAATCACCCCAATCATAACTGATAATTCAGTAACGGTCGGAGAATATAAAAGGAAATGGATTTGTTGGGAAATAATCCCTGTAAATCAGCACACGATTACAGCAGGCAAACACTATAAATACTAGGTAAGGAGGATTGAGATTCTCACAAAAGAATACACACAAAAGCTCCCCCTTAATTATCCCTATCACATATTTCTATTCCACCAATACTTACTCTCACGCCGGAGGGTCGTTCCAGGGATATTTCCCCTTGGAACGCCTTAACTGGTGTTGTTTTCATTGTGCGTAGGTGTGAAGCTTCGGAGAGCATCGGTAAATCGAAGTTCAACAAGACCAGAACCATCTAGAGTTGGACCTCGTATTTACACACCACACCACCACCACGCCGCAAAACCACCACCACTCCATCAGAACAACCAAATCATCACCACCACCCTATCATAAAACCACCAACACCACACCAGACGGACACCACCACCACACATTAGATCTCCACCACCACACATTAGATCTCCGCCATCACACACTAGATCACCACCACCATGTAGACCCTAGAAACAAACCGTTAATCTCGAACTTATAACAAACCCCTTCGAAAACATATATGGAACCCTTGAAAACGAGTATTGTAGAGGTATTAGTAGGGTTTGATATGTATTTTCGAAGTAGTATGTTACAAGTCCAATATTGATTGTCGATTTTTAGTGTTTACATGGTAGCGATGATCCAATATGCGTGGTGGTGGTGGGCGCTCTGGTGTGGTGTTGGTGGCTTTGTGATGGGGCGGTGGTGGTGGTTCGGTGGTTCTAGTGACGGGTAGTGGTGTGGTGGTTATTTTTGGACTAAATTGGCAAATACGCTCAAACCACAGGGACTAAAATAACAACGTATTTAAAGAGTATATATTAAATCAGGTTCAAAAAAAGAAAAATAAAAACATATATGTAAAATGACCAATATACCCCTCATTTAACGGAAATTTTGGATGGAGTTAACGGACTGGATGAATATGACAAGATTTGTAAACCACAGGGACCCAGATGCGAAAAAACAAACTATTGGATTAAAGTGGCAATTTTCACCAAACCACAGGGACGAAAATGACAATTTACTCAATATAAAATTATATTTTAGAGTAAATATCGTTTTTGCTCCCTGTGGTTTGTACAAAATAACCATTTTACTCCAATAGTTTAAAAATGACTTTTATCCTCCTTGTGGTTACCAGTGTTTTTCGATTTTGCTCCCCGACCCTAACTCCGTCCAAATAATCTGTTAAGTGTCACCCATGTGCCCCTCACGTGAGGGGTATTTTTGTCTTTTCTCTTTTAAGGGTTATTTTAGTCATTTGCCCTCTTAATCAACCTAGGGTTTTAAAAGAACCCCTCTTTCTCACTTCATCCATACACGGTTGCCCTCTTTCTCACTTCATCCAACCCTCTTCACTCGATTAACAACAATGGCGGATGAGATGGTGATGTGCAGTTGTGGAGCGCCAACCCTCTTTCGCACTTCTTGGACGCGCGCAAACCCAGGACGCAAAACATTCACACGGTTGCAGAAGTGCAGATCCAACCCTCTTCACCCGCTTGGTCTCGGTTTCTTCTTCCAGAACAGAGAATGTTGGGTTGTTATGTGAACTTCTAACAGGCATGCCACCGTTATCATTCTCTTCAAGCTTTGTGACCTGTACTTTCTGCTTCAAAACTTGTACGTCTCTCTCCAGTGTCTCTTTTCCATCATTTAGTTTCACGGGTGAATTTTTTTTAGCGATTTTACCATTCGGGCTGCTCGGGGTTCACAGGTAGAAAAACAGAAGACCGGTTGTGACATTTGAGGAGGTATGGTTGTAAATGTGGATGTCTTAAGAGTTCTGCAGCCTGTTGATTTCAAACATAATAACATTACATGAAATCAAAAGAAATTTGTAAGCTGATGTTGGACTTTTAACATTACATGCAGTTGTGGAGCGCCAACCCTCTTTCGCACTTCTTGGACGCGCGCAAACCCAGGACGCAGGTTCTATTGTTGTGCTAAAAAGGTAATCTCGTTGCCCTCTTTCGGTCTTGTTGGACGCGCCTCTCTGCCTTTGTTATTTGCTAATCGAACTAACTTCTAAACCCAGGGTGCAAGCTGTGGATTTGTTTGGTGGTCAGATCCCCCGATGTGTCGAAGAAGTGCAGAGATTATACCTGGATTGTTAGAGAGGTGTAACAGGAATGAAGCAATGGTTAAGGATACTACTGATCAAAATAGAAAATTGAAATGTTTGCTAGTTTTAAGTTGGTGCTTGTTTTTATTCTTCTTTGTAATCAAAGTGGCCTAAATATGTTGTAAAGGTCATTTGTATGATGCTTTGTATGTTGGTTCTGTTAATGAGAAAATCGAAATTGTTGTGAAATTTTGGTTCTTTTAAAACCCTAGGTTGATTAAGAGGGCAAATGACCAAAAAACCCTTGAAAGAGAAAAGACAAAAATGCCCCTCACGTGAGGGGCACATGGGTGACACTTAACAGAATATTTGGATGGAGTTAGGGTCGGGGAGCAAAATCGAAAAACACTGGTAACCACAAGGAGGATAAAAGTCATTTTTAAACTATTGGAGTAAAATGGTTACTTTGTACAAACCACAGGGAGCAAAAACGATATTTACTCTATATTTTAATAGTTGTAGGAAGAAAAAGAAAATATAAATAGAAGAGAATTAAAAAAAAATTGAATCAGTTTTTAAAGTTTGTACATTTATGTTTTAATACCTTCTACACTACGACGCACAAATTCGATTTTAAACATAAATAAAAATAACCATGTTGTAACAGTATATTCGAAATGATCATTTGTTTAATAAGGATCAATGATCGTTTGTCCAATGGGGCTTCACTAAATTGATAATAACTTGAACTAGAAGTCTCCGTTTTGGATCTGTGACCAGTCAAAACAACCGTTGGATCAAGGGGCACGTTTCTACAAACGTCGTAGGCAGATTGGGTTATCACTCCTGCACAAGAACGGTTTATTTTATGAGTGTTTTAACTTTCTGTATTATTTCTAGTTTTTGCTGGACTTTGTTTGTGGCCCAGTTTTTTGCCCGTTTATGTTTTAAGGTCCGTTTGCCTTTTGGCTTGCTTTTTATACTCGTTTAAACATTGGAAGACGATCAATTTAGAAGTTTATAAAAAATCAATTTTCTATACATCATAAAGTGTGTGTTAGTGTGTGATTATCTTGGTTATAAGTATTATGTAAGAATCAACAATATTTAGAACAATTGTTCATGAGATTCTTGTGAATCAATGATGTGTTGCAAAACACATCTGTTTTCCATACGATTTCTGTATATATTTTTAGTCTTTATTTCCCGTTTTTATTAGCGCGTCGCCAAGATGATGACAGGATCTGAGAGACGCGCCAAGATTCCCGCGTCAGAAATCGACTATTTTGTTTTTAGCGCGTAGCGAAGATTTTGGGGGTTATTTTAGCGACGCGCTAAGATTGCTCAACCGAGAAAATTTTGCCCTAGATCATTATTTAAGGTTTTATAAAAAAAACCTAATAGGGGCAGACGGCTGGAGGCGATTGAAAGAGACTTTTCAGACGATTTTGAAGCATTTTTGAAGGCCAAAAACAAGATCCAAGCAAGAGAATCAAAGAACCTCGGGTGTTAATCATTCGGTTTTAGTTTTCTTTCGTTCAATCTTTCCCTATCCATGTTTCATACTTTTGATTTCTCTTTCGTCCCTGTTTGGATGATGATTACTAGCTAGAACAATTGAACTACCTAGGTTATGATTGATACATGATGGTTTGACTTGCTTTAATCGGTTGTATGAACTCGTATGCGGTTTGATATTCAAAGTAAAGACTTGATTTTTATGATTCAATGTGTATGCGCATCTTGATTGGTTGAATGATTGATTATAAACTCCACATGTACCTTGTTGAATGTCGTTCAGTTATAGGTTCGTGTTAGATCAATGACTTTGTGTTTTGATTAATTTATGGTTGCTAGACGTGGTATCCATAGGAGTTGTGATCAAGTAATTAACTTGTTTGGATGTTCTTCCAATTTCAATAGCCGTGAGGTGCGAAGTTGTCGATTCTTCTAGGTTGATAGATTGCTAGGATTAGGACCTTTGTGAAAAGATCCCCCTAGTTTCCCTGTCATCCTTGTGTATCGAATTGAATCAGAAATCATAGTTGCCTTAGACTTTCATGCTGTGAGGTAGATCGTCAATCTAGGCACCTTGTTATCATATTGGAATCCTGTGAAGGATGTCAATTAACCGGTAGTTTAACAGCTTGTTGAGTGTCCATAGGTTTCTTCTCGAGAAGGGTTGAGGGTCCTTAGGTTTCTCTTAAGTTTAGCATTTTAAGATCCCGGTTCCGCAACAGTTTCATTGCCGATGAGAAGTTGGTCACTCGCATGTAGAAATCTGACCTAGGTAGTATTCTCTCCATCATTTGAACCAGTTTAAATCTCATTCTTTGTCTACATTTTTAGTTAAAAAATTATTTAATATTTTGCTTTAGTGTGTTAGAAATTCCTCCCCCTTTAAATACAAAATAAGTAATTCAGGTTAGTAGATAAGTTAAATCGAGTCTAGTTACGTAATTAATAGAGTCTCGTGGGTTCGATATCCGGACTTACTTAGCTATACTAGAGTCGACCGGTTCACTTGCCGATTAGTAGTTTAGTTTTAGAAAGTCTAGAGTTTAACTTAGTGTCTATTTTAGAGTTAGTTTTAATCATTTTAATTAAACTACTTTTTGCACATCAAGTTTTTGGCGCCGTTGCCGGGGACTCTTTGGTAATTTCGTACATTAGATTTGATAGGATTTATTTGCTATATCTATGCTTCGTGTCCAAAACCCACTGTTACACAAATGGCTGATCATAGGACCATTCACCAGCAATCCAAACAGGGGTTCACTGGGGTAAACTCTCCCATCACTTGTCC
Source organism: Flaveria linearis (assembly GCA_024085815.1). Taxonomy (NCBI): domain Eukaryota; kingdom Viridiplantae; phylum Streptophyta; class Magnoliopsida; order Asterales; family Asteraceae; genus Flaveria; species Flaveria linearis. Next base: position 531,529 of record CM044014.1, on the reverse strand, counting down.
TCAAATTAATAATGAGAACTCATGGCAAATCCCATCCTACATCATGACTGCTATCACCAATTCATGCCAATTCCATGGGCGAGATGATGAGGATGCACCTGCTCATATTGCACGCCTGACCCGCATCTGTGGTACCTTCAAGCTTCAAGGTGCCAATGATGATGCGATCTTTCTCCAGTTGTTTCCTTTCTCACTGGCGGGACGAGCCGCCACTTGGCTTGACTCGCAGCCTGCTGGAACTTTCACTACTTGGGCAGCCCTTCGCCAAGGGTTTCTGAACAAGTATTTCCCACCTGCCAAAGCATCCAGGCTCCGTGACCAGATCCACTCATTTCGTATGGAGCCAGATGAGCCTTACTATCTTGCTTGGGAGCGGTTCCAAAACCTGCTTAGCAAATGCTCCCAGCATGGTTTATCTGATTCGGCCCTTGTAGAGAAATTCTACAATTGTCTCACATATGAAACGAAGGCTCGTTTTGATACTTCTGCGGGAGGGCACCTCATGGGGAAGAAGAGTGTAGCTGAATGCCTGGATCTGTTTGAGAGCTTTGCTCAATCGGAGTACGAGCAACAGTCCGTCAGTAGGAATTCCATTCCTACATCGAGTACACCTTCGTCGTCACGAGGCGTTCACCAAGTCACCTTGAATACTCATGTGACTGCCGCCTTGGAAAACCTAACACGAGAGATGAAAGAGTTAAAAGCTAAGGTTGATAGGTGTGAAATGTGTTGGGGAGGTCATGGCACTTTAGAATGTCCTTTGCTGCATCAGGAACAGGTAGATTTCGTGGGAGGTCCAAACCGAGGTCCAACCAACTCACTTGGGAATAAATTTAATTCGGGGTGGAGAAACAACAATAATCAAAACAATTGGCGTTCTTCCAGAAATCCCCCTGGTTTCCAATCAAATCAAAATCATTGTCACACCCCAACCTTGACGGCGGAAACGTCGAGGTGTGAGAGTTAAGATCGTTCACAGCCACATAACGCTAGCCTTAAATGTAAATATTATTATTATAAGTTGCAAATGCAATTACAATCATAAGTTTCAACATGAAATAAGTCAAAACATAAAACAAAAGTAATCCAAAGCTTTTCATTCTTTAATCTAGGTCCAAATCCTAGATTTATGCAAACTTCAAATGATGACTTCAAACTTGGCATTTCCTGAAACATGTTAAAAATAACGGGTCAACTATAAAGTTGGTGAGTTTCCAAGGGTTTCATATACATAATATCCCATGGGTTTTCAAGTAGCAATTCATGTCATAGGTTATGAGTTAGCAAGTTTATAAAGCACATATAGTACAATCAAACCTCGACTAGATTATATGTTTATATGAGTGGCTAAGTGTACTTGGTTCCCTAGTGCACAAGCATACGGCTCCTAGGAGTCGGCAATACATCGACTTTAGCACCAAATAGGCTTGTCAGGCCCAAAGATCTAAGACGTCGCCAGGCTAGCAATAGTTAATGATTGTAAACAATATATGTAACTCTTATAAGACTTACAATAACACAAATAACCATGACAAAAATAAAAGTATGAATTGCATGTGCTTTTATAAGATCTAAACGTTTATAAGTGTATGTTGAATAATGTAACATGTTGCACCCCAAAACGGTGTGAAATAGCATAAAAAGGGGCAAGGAAACTCACTTGAATATATGCATAAAGATGATAATAATGATTACAAGATAATCCAAAGTATCCAATACAAGGCACCTAAACATATATTACAAGTTAGGGATTAAGGTTAAAAGTAAGATTAACGTTCAATAGGAATTAGGGTTTTGATAGAATTAAAAGGTTTAGATAAGTTTACAAAGTAATTAATTACATTTTGATTCCATTAGAGGAATTATATATGTATATATAAGTATTTTAGAAATGAATTTAAGTACAAATAATTCTCTATAATTATGTAAGATTAATTGGAATAACGTATTGATTAATAACAAATTATTAATCTAAACCATTAGTTAAAGTGTAACTTATAAGAAATAATATTCTTAAAATATATATAATTTTACAATTATCATGATAAATCTTAAATTAATATAATGCCTATTACTATTATAAAGATTTATTGTTTCAAGTCTAATAATTATTTAAAAGGGAAAACAATTTAAATATAAAAGCTAGATAAACATTAGAGATAATTATGTGTTTAAAAATAAAGTTTGGACAAAAATTTATTATTTATTATTTGAAAACAATAATAATTAGTAAGCTAAAACAAGAAAATAATCCAATTGTGATGTTTTGTTAAGATAAACAAATTTTAAAGTCTATTTTATAAGATATTTAACTAGTTATATTATTTGTTTTAATAAAATGTTAAGATATTATAAGAAATAAATTTTCAGAAAATATTCAAAGGCTTTTGAAATATTTGGAATTTACAGATTTAATTTTTATATACATTAAAAATTTTCTGAAATTTATGTTATGCCTAAAAACCTTTAAAATAAAACATGAGGGTCCCCGGGTTCGAACCCGGGACCTCATGTTTAACGGGCAGTGTCTTATCCAGTGAACCAAGGCTTACAGCCGCGATGGATGACCGTTTTAAATTTTTAAGAACACAATCAAGAAAAACCCCAAACTCCTTAAGAACCCTAGATTCATCCTCGATCAAATTGAAGTATCAATCAATGCTGTTAACAGAAATGATCATAGGGTTTTTGATCCCCAACTAAAATCGAGTTTATAGCCGTGTTTAATTACCTGATTCGATTGTAGGAAATGATAAGAACGAATGATGACCAGTCGCGACTGAGACCGAGTTCGATTGTGGTTCAAATGATGATGTTAATCCAATCAGTTGCACAGAAAGTTTCTAATGATGCTAATGATCGAAAGCCCTCTATTAATTTCGAAAATTGAAGCACGAATGATGGTGTTCGAGTGTCGAGCAGGTCGCGGTATTCTTGGTGATTGTAACACTATGTTTGTGTGCTTTCAGGTGAAATTGAGAGTTGTAGACGTTTAGGTTTAGTTAGATGATTGTGTATATTCGATTAATTAGATTATTATTGTCGTTTAATGCTCGAACGGATAATGAGTTGAAGTGTTTCGGTTATGTGTTTGATTCGTTTAGTAACCGTTGTTTAAACGCGTTTAATCTGTGCATTCAAGTTCGTAGTGGTTCTAGAAGAGTTGAGAAACGGTTTTTGGGTGAAAATCGGTTGAAAATCGGGTGTTTGGGCCATGGCCGGAGCCGCGCCGGAGGGTGGCCGGAAGGCCGCCGGAAAAACGGGGTTAAGGGGGAGGATTGGTTGGGTTTTTACAATGTTACAAAAATGGTCCCTGTAGTTTCAAGTTCTATTATTTTAAGCCCAATTTCCATTTAAAGTTTGTAAATTGACAAACTAACCCCCCTAACTTAATTAATTTTAAGTTTTAACATTATTAAGTTTAAATAGTTTTTATAAATTATTATAATTATTAATATTATTATTATTATTATTATTATTATTACTACTATTAATTGTATTATTATTATAATTACTATAAGCTTGATTATTATTGTTATAATAATTATTATTAATCTTATTAGTATTGTTATCATTATCATTATTATTATTAGTTATATTATTAATATTATAGTTATGATTATTATTAATATTATTTACCCTAGTTATTTTATTAACAATAATAACAATATAATTTATTATTATTGTCATTATTATTACAACTAAAACCAAATTAAAAGATAAACACAATTAACCCATGATTTATACAAAAGACAATAATGGCCCTTAAAGGAAAACTAACAAAGTTAACTTTTACTTAACAAAAATACGAGATGTTACAATCATAACCAGGGGTAGGGCCAGTTCACTAATAGGAATTCAGGGAGTAGCTCGGGTAGTGATAGTGGGAGTAGTTTGAGCAAGATAGAGGATTTGTTGACACAATTAGTTGCTAAGGATGCCGCCACTCAGAAAACTCTTGCTGAACATGATCTTATTCTAAAAACCAACAGTCAGCTTTTCAGGATCTCCAGAGAACAGTAGTTGACCTTGCTAGGAGGATAGATGAGAAACCCCCATGTACTTTTTCATCTAGTTCTAGTACACAAAACCCGCATGCACATGTTAAGGCAATCACCACTAGATCGGGTAAGCAGTTAGGGGAGGTAGAGTCACCTGACAGAAAGGCAGAAGATGTTGGGGAGAGAGAAGAGGAAGTAGAGATAGAGGGTCCTAGGGTCCAGAGCACTATTAGGGATCGCCCACCCATTTTTAGACCCAGCCCTGAGATAGATATTTCTAGAGTCCCATATCCTGATCGTGTCCGCCATCAGAAATATTCTAGGGAGTATGGGTACTTTATTGATTTGTTCAAGCAGATCAAGATAAATCTTCCATTCATAGAGGTTCTCCAATGCATGCCCAAGTATGCTAAGTTCATGAAGGACATCCTCAAGAACAAAGCAAAGCTTGGAGAACTTTCTAATGTTGATCTTACTGGTGAGTGTTCTGCAGTGGTGATGAACAAGCTTCCAGAGAAGCTGTCTGATCCGGGAGTCTTCACCATTCCGTGTCTCTTTGGTAGCAATATTCACAACCACGCATTAGCTGATCTAGGTGCTAGCATTAATTTGATGCCTTATTCGACTTATGAGAAGCTAAGCCTAGGTGAACTTACACCGACGCGCATGACACTCTCTCTTGTTGATAGTTCTGTTAGGTATCCTCGGGGAATCATAGAGAACTTGCTTGTTAAGATTGATAGATTTGTCTTCCCCGTGGATTTCGTTGTTCTAGACATGGAGGCTGATGCGAATGTGCCTATCATTCTTGGACGTCCTTTCCTTCGTACGGCTAATGTCACACCCCAACCTTGACGACGGAATCGTCGAGGCGTGAGAGTTACGATTGTTCACAGCCACATAACGCTATTGCCTGAAACATGTTAAAAATAAAAGGTCAACATATTGTTGGTGAGCATTCTATTGTTTTTCATACATACGTATATAAAAGATGGCAATTCATGTTGTAAATTAGAGAACAAGGTAACTAGGGATGTAAGACAGAATGCACAATCAAACCTTGATAATGTTTTACAAGTATCAAACGACGTTAATATTCTATTAACGTTAAAAGTATATACGATTAGCTAAGTGTACTTGGATCAACCAAGCAGGCTTGTCAGGCCCATAGATCTATGACGTCGCCAGGCTAGCAATAGTTAATGATTGTACATGTATTCGACATTACATGGTAGCTACAGGATTCAACTAATCACAACATACAATTAAATTGCCATAGGTTTACAAGAATCGAACGTGTTTACAAGTGCTACGGTTATAATGTAACATGTTTCACCCAAAAGTGTGTGAAATAATAAAATGGGTATAGAAATACTCACTTGGCGATTAAGTATATATTGGATGAATAATAAGAATAATAATAACGCGCGTCGTTACAACGAATCCCTTTATAAGGTACCTAGAAATACATATTAAGATTTATAATAAGATTGACGGTTTAATGTGGATTAGAGTCTTAGATGGAACTTGGGGTTTTGACAGGTAATGAATATTACTTGTATTTCGATTTATTCAAAGGAAATACGTATTTTAAATATTTTTAAATCCTAGAAGTGAAATTAGGTTTAATATCTGATAATGTTCAAATATATCTTATATATATTCTTGTTAATAAATATCATTATGATAACGTATTACCCGATAACAATTTATTAATCCGAATTAATTGTTAAGGTATATTTTATACGAAGTGACTTATAATTACGTTTGTAAATAATTGTGAAATTAATTATTAAACGCATATAATTTCTACGAGAAATTCATGATTACGTTAACATCGTGATCAATAATAATTTTGATATTTTAAACTATTATTTAAAGTCATGTTTTTATAAAAATAAACCAATTATATTATTTGTTATTGGATATTTTATATACAAATTAAAGTGTTTTCAAAGAAATAATTTTACAGAAATTATCGGATAGCTTTTAAAATAATTAGAGTTTATAAAATAAATTTTTAGAATTTTTCAGAATTTTTTTATGATTTTTAAAGGCTTAAAAAGCCAAATAAATAAAATAAAAAAAATAATGGGGGTGCCCGGGGTCGAACCCGGGACCTCCTGTTTACACACATATGCACCAAACCAGTGAACCAAGGCAACCGCCGCAGTAATGATCCGGGTTTTAATAGTTTTAAACCCAATTAACCAAATCCCAAATCACCCATTCGAACCCTAGTTCGAATCCTATCCGATTAACCACCAATTCGATATCAATAGCCCTTGAAATCATGGGGCTTTTGTTCCCCAAGAAAAACCAAATGTGTGTGTGTGTTCAATTACAAATATGGTGTTGATTTGGTGGTAAACCTGTTGAAGAACAGGTCGCGATACTCGTACCTATCGAATGCTGCTCGAACGATGTTTATAAACGAATTAAACTTGAGGGAAGCTTCGTATTATGACCTGGACCAATAGCCCCTTATCAATTTTGTTTAAAATCGATCGAAGATGGGTTAAGAATCGAGTTGCAGGTCCGCGGCAGTGGGTAATCGAGTGTGTTAATTTTTTGATGGTTTTTGATGAAATTGAAGTCGATGGATGCCTATAAATGGTCATACGGTCGTTAGTGAAAGTTTACTTTCGATTATTAAAGTTGGTAGTGCCCGATTTGTTGGTTAAAGTGGCCGAAAATGGGTCAATTAGCTTTGAACGGTCGGGAAGAAAAGTTGGATCCAATGTTATGCTTAAATCGATGATAAACGCGTGTTTAAAGTTGCATTGGGTTCGAATCTACCCGACAAATGCATTGGAAACGGTTTCGAGGTTAGAAATCGAATAATTTGGCCGTTTTGGCCTCGCCGGAGTATCGCCGGAGTTGCGCCGGTGACCGGCCGGAAAATCGGGGGTGGGGAAAAGGGGTTTTAAAATTTTACAGAAATGGTCCCTGCGGTTTTAGTTTTGTCATTTAATGTTTTAAACTTCTTTATAAAGTTTCATAAATGACAAAATGGCCCCTGAACTTTATTATTATTATTATTATTATATTATTTATTATTATTATTACTATTATTATTATTATACTTATTATTATTATTATTAGTATTACGATCATTATTATTATTATCATTTTTAGCATTATTATTATTGTTTTTATCCTTATTATTTTTTTTATTATTATTATCATTATTATTATTATTATTATTATTATTATTATTATTATTATTATTATTATTATTATTATTATTAGTTGCAAAATACGAAATGTTACAGTCTCCCCTACTTTAGGAAATTTCGTCCCGAAATTTGTTTACGAGGAGGCTGTGACGACAAGATGAGGACACTTGGAGGACTTTCAGGTTTTGATGAAGAAGAAAATTCATCATCGATTAAGCTGACCGCTTTAGTGTTTACCTTATGTGCAATGGCAGAGCCATTAGAGGTAAAAAGAGAGTCTACAATGTGTGTCTTCCAATTAGCCTCATAAGCTTTTACATTGATTAAGAATGAATGTTACTTATCGTATAAATACAAAGTGTTACTGTCTCCCCTACTTTAAAGAATTTCATTCAGAATTTAAAAATGAACTAAACAAATACGGGTATCTTTGCTTCATATGATCCTCCCGCTCCCATGTGAACTCAGCTCCACACTTGTTCTCCCAACGAACCTTGACAATTGGAGTAGTTGTGGTCCTAGTCTTCTTCATAATGCGATCCATAATCTCGACAGGTTTCTCAATGAAGTGCAATGACTCGTCGATCTGAATGTCTTCCAGTGGAACATGCAGACTCTCGTCGGCCAAACACTTTCTTAAGTTTGAGACATGGAACACAGGATGAACTCCACTAAGGTCGGAAGGTAGTTCCAGTTTATAAGCCACTTTCCCAATCCTTTTCAGGATTTTGAAAGGTCCTACAAATCTCGGAGCTAGTTTGCCCTTCTTTCCAAAGCGAATAACGCCTTTCCATGGTGAAACCTTAAGAAGAACCATATCACCAACTTGAAACTCCAACGGTTTACGATGCTTATCGGCATAGCTCTTTTGTCGACTTCTTGCCACTTCAAGGTTCTTGCGGATTGTAGCTACTTTATCGGTCGTTTCTTGTATAAGTTCAGGACCAGTGATAAAGTTTTCACCAATGTCGGTCCAACAGATCGGTGATCGGCATTTACGACCATAAAGTGCTTCGAACGGTGCCATCTTGATACTCGAGTGATAACTATTGTTATACGAAAATTCCGCGAGCGGTAAATGCGTATCCCAATTACCACCAAAGTCAAGGACACATAGTCGTAGCAAATCCTCGAGGGTTTGGATTGTTCGTTCGGTTTGGCCATCAGTTTGAGGATGGTAAGCCGTACTTAAATCCAATTGAGTACCCAAGAGTTCTTGCATAGATGACCAAAAGTGTGAAGTGAAACGAGCATCTCGATCAGAAATGATGTGCAACGGTACGCCATGACGACTAACAATTTCATCAATGTATATACGAGCTAGTCTTGAAACCTTGTAAGTGTCTCGTATAGGTATGAAATGTGCCGTCTTGGTCAAACGATCCACAATCACCCATATGCTATCATGACCACGAGGAGTACGTGGTAACTTGGTTATGAAATCCATGGATACATGTTCCCATTTCCACATAGGGATTTCAGGTTGTTCAAGTAAACCACTTGGTCGTTGATGCTCGGCTTTGACTCTTGCACACGTGAGACATTTGGAGACATGAACCGCGATATCTTTCTTCATTCCCGGCCACCAATATTGACCACGCAAGTCCATGTACATCTTGTCGGAACCAGGATGAATAGAATATCGGGTGTGATGAGCTTCGTTCAAGATGATGTGTCGAAGGTTATCACGATTTGGGATCCAAAGTCGATTGAGAAAGTACCAAAGACCGTTTGGTTTTTCCTCCAGTTGTGATCGAACGTTGGACACCAAATCCTCATTACTTCCTTCGTCGGTTATTGTCGCTTGTTGAGCCTTGCGAATGCATAACTCGAGATCACTATCAATTCTTATGTTTTGGAGCATGATAGTAGCCTCGTTAACATCCACACGAACCTCGGTATCAAATTCTCTTAACGTGTGGAACCACTGTCTTTGATCTCGGATTCCCTGTAGTGAGACGGTTTTGTTATGGACCTTGCGACTCAGCGCGTCGGCTACAACATTCGCCTTTCCAGGATGATAGCGAATGTCACAGTCGTAGTCGCTGATTAACTCGATCCAACGTCTTTGTCTCATGTTGAGATCTTTTTGGTTGAACACATGTTGGAGACTTTTGTGATCGGTGTAGACTATGCATTTCGTCCCATAAAGATAATGTCGCCAGATCTTCAAAGCGAAAACCACAGCACCGAGTTCAAGATCATGAGTCGTGTAATTCACCTCGTGATCCTTCAATTGTCTTGATGCATAAGCTATCACCTTTCCTCGTTGCATAAGAACACAACCAAGACCTTGTTTTGAAGCATCACAATATACGGTGAAATCATCGTTTCCATCGGGTAGGGTCAAGATAGGAGCATTGCTTAGTTTGTGTTTTAATGTTTCAAAAGCTTCCTCTTGCTCGGGCCCCCACTTGAATGGTTTATCCTTTTGTGTTAAGGAAGTGAGCGGCTTCGCGATCCTCGAAAAGTTGGCGATGAATCGCCGATAATAACCAGCAAGACCAAGGAAAGAACGAATCTCGGTCGGTGTCGTGGGAACACACCAATTCTTCACAGCTTCCACCTTTGCAGGGTCAACGTGAATTCCTTGGCTATTCACCACGTGTCCTAGAAATTGAACCTCCTTGAGCCAGAAATCACACTTCGAGAACTTCGCGTACAATTGCTCTTTCTTCAACAGTTCAAGAACTTGTCGCAAATGCAGTTCATGCTCGGCGTTGGTTTTGGAGTAGATGAGAATGTCGTCAATGAAGACGATCACAAACTTATCTAGATAAGGCTTGCATACTCGATTCATGAGATCCATGAAAACAGCAGGAGCATTAGTCAAGCCAAAAGGCATTACCGTAAACTCATAGTGCCCATAACGAGTACGAAATGTGGTCTTGGGGATGTCATCATCATGGACTCGTAACTGATGATATCCAGAACGTAGATCAATCTTCGAGAATATAGTAGCTCCTTGAAGTTGATCAAACAGATCGTCGATACGAGGAAGAGGATACCGGTTTTTGATGGTCAACTTGTTGAGCTCTCGGTAATCGATACACATACGGAATGACCCATCTTTCTTCTTCACAAATAAGACAGGTGCACCCCAAGGAGAAGAACTAGGGCGGATAAACCCTTTCTCGGATAATTCCTGGAGTTGGCTAGAGAGTTCTTGCAATTCCGACGGTGCAAGCCGATATGGTGACTTAGCCACGGGTTGTGCTCCCGGTATCAAATCAATTTTAAATTCAACTTCACGTACGGGAGGTAAACCACTAAGGTCATCGGGAAATACTTCAGGAAAGTCTCGTACAATAGGGACATCTTTAAGTTCTTTCCCTTTGGCTTTTGTGTTGACCACGTAAGCCAAGAAGGCTATATACTTCTTGCTTAAGCACTTTCGGGCTTGAGTGCAAGACATGAGTTTGAGTCCTTGTGATGATTTCTCGCCGAACACTTTCAAAGTATCCCCGGATGGTAACGGTATTCGAATACACTTCTCAAAACATACGATCTCAGCATGATGTTTGACTAGCCAATCCATTCCAATGATGACGTCGAAGCTTCCGAGTTTCATAGGAATAAGATCAATAGGGAATTCGTGCTCGTTAAAGCTTATGATGCAATCACGTATTATGACATCAACGACAATGGGTTTTCCATCGGCGACTTCGACCGTGTAGGGTCTTTCCAGATTAATACGTGATTTAGAAAGTACGGGCTCGAATTCTAACGACACAAAACTCTTATCCGCACCCGAATCAAATAATACAGATGCATAATGATCATTTACAAGATACATACCTGTTCGGTAAAAAAAAATTTATTATTGATACGATGATTACAAAGATGGAAAACATCAATATTACAAGGAATGATTTAAACGGGGTTCTTCGTCGTACCATTCACAACGTCATTGCTGACTTGTGCTTGGTTGGCGTTGATATTGAAAGCCCTTCCACGAGCTGGTGGCACGTTGCCCGCATTGCGAGGGCATTGCGGACGAATATGTCCAGGCTCGCCACAGTTGTAACAGGTTCGGTTGGCAAGCATTGCAGCGTTGTTTGGTGCACGCAGACAAGTAGTCACCAAATGGCCATACTTTCCACACAACGAGCAGATTCGGCATGGAACGTTGCCCGCATGATGGTACTTGCACGTGTTACACATTGGCAGAGAACCCGTATAAACTTTAGCCATGGGAGCTTGATTTGCCACCACCATTTGTTTTTGAGGAGGATTTGGAGTGGTCACAGCGTAGTTGCGTGTTGTTGTGAACTTACGCTTCTTGTTTTGGGAAGACGACTCAGCCTTTACATCCTTTGTTGCCTCGGGTGTCGCCTTCACAGTAGACTTTGAACCCTTTGCCGACATAGTGCCGGCTCTAATATGATTCTCAGTGAGCTGCGCTGTGATAGTAATTGCCTCTTCCAAAGTTGTGGGTCGGCTACCCACCACAGCATCTTGGATTTGGGGTGGTACACCCTTTATGAACTTCTCGATGTTGCGGGGGACAGTGTCAACCATATGGGGCAATAGTAGACTCAACTCATGATGCCTAGTTGAGTAGGCCAAATGATCACCACCATCTTGCTTCAAGTTCCAGAATTCTTCTTCCAACTTTTGTAATTCACTTCTAGGGCAAAACTTCGCGATAGCGATGTTCTTGAATTCATCCCAAGAGAGTGCCGAAATAGCATCAGCTCCTCGGTTTCTCTTCTCGCTATTCCACCAGGTAAGTGCCCTTTGTTGGAGCATACTAGTGGCATAACGGACTTTGAGTGCCTCGGGACACTCACAATTGGCGAAAGTATTCTCCATGCCTTCGAACCACTCAAGAAGACCAGTGGCCCCTTCCTTGCCACTAAAGTTGGTGGGTTTGCACGAGTTGAAGTGTTTGAAGGTGCAAGTACGATCGTTCCCGTTTCGGCTGTTGCTATTTTCTCCTTGAGCACCGTTGTTGTTTCCATTGGTGTTGTTGTTGCTATTAGCCATCATGGTGCTAGTAAGTTCAGCAACCATGGTTGGGAGCACAGCAGCCATTTGTTTGGCGATCATTGCTGCAAGCTTGCGGTCGGAACTTCCACGCTTTCCATGATGACGAGACATGCTGGATATACAAAAATGAGCTAGTTACGGGAGTGAGGATAACAAAGAATATTAGTTTAGACAAAGGTAGGCTAAAGGTTGTAAGGTACACGGAATGATCCCATTTGATAACGCATTATCATTTGGAACCGTGGACACGTCAAGGTAAATTGATTCATTTGCCTTAGAGATTTGTGTATTTTGACCATAGTTTATCACTCATCCCAGAAATCCCCAGGTAAGCGTAACGGGCCCCTCAATGAGATTTATACGAATACGCTTGCCTTAGCCCGAAGGCTTTTTGCCAGGAAATCCAGAATACAGGTGTCTATGTGTCACACAATATTTCTTAGGTTCATGTAATCAAAACCTTGATGAGATTTATATAGATTAGACATAACGTCTAAAGATCCAAGTCATAAGCATAAGTATACGATTCCACGTGTCGTCGAGAATAAGATAGAGAGGTTTTATGTTCGGGGATAAGTCAAAGATAAGTGTAGGGAGACAAGTAATTAAGTTTAGGCAATCCTATGCTAAGGCATCAAATTGCACACAAGAAGGCATAGCATTATGTAATATGCGAACCATATATTTATAAGATAAAAAATACTATAAGGTGCATGCATAAGCTATAGTCTAGGTCATCATTAATAACCTAAATCCCTATAGTTATGGGCTCTGATACCAATCTGTCACACCCCAACCTTGACGGCGGAATCGTCGAGGCGTGAGAGTTACGATTGTTCACAGCCACATAACGCTATTGCCTGAAACATGTTAAAAATAAAAGGTCAACATATTGTTGGTGAGCATTCTATTGTTTTTCATACATACGTATATAAAAGATGACAATTCATGTTGTAAATTAGAGAACAAGGTAACTAGGGATGTAAGACAGAATGCACAATCAAACCTTGACAATGTTTTACAAGTATCAAACGACGTTAATATTCTATTAACGTTAAAAGTATATACGATTAGCTAAGTGTACTTGGATCAACCAAGCAGGCTTGTCAGGCCCATAGATCTATGACGTCGCCAGGCTAGCAATAGTTAATGATTGTACATGTATTCGACATTACATGGTAGCTACAGGATTCAACTAATCACAACATACAATTAAATTGCCATAGGTTTACAAGAATCGAACGTGTTTACAAGTGCTACGGTTATAATGTAACATGTTTCACCCAAAAGTGTGTGAAATAATAAAATGGGTATAGAAATACTCACTTGGCGATTAAGTATATATTGGATGAATAATAAGAATAATAATAACGCGCATCGTTACAACGAATCCCTTTATAAGGTACCTAGAAATACATATTAAGATTTATAATAAGATTGACGGTTTAATGTGGATTAGAGTCTTAGATGGAACTTGGGGTTTTGACAGGTAATGAATATTACTTGTATTTTGATTTATTCAAAGGAAATACGTATTTTAAATATTTTTAAATCCTAGAAGTGAAATTAGGTTTAATATCTGATAATGTTCAAATATATCTTATATATATTCTTGTTAATAAATATCATTATGATAACGTATTACCCGATAACAATTTATTAATCCGAATTAATTGTTAAGGTATATTTTATACGAAGTGACTTATAATTACGTTTGTAAATAATTGTGAAATTAATTATTAAACGCATATAATTTCTACGAGAAATTCATGATTATGTTAACATCGTGATCAATAATAATTTTGATATTTTAAACTATTATTTAAAGTCATGTTTTTATAAAAATAAACCAATTATATTATTTGTTATTGGATATTTTATATACAAATTAAAGTGTTTTCAAAGAAATAATTTTACAGAAATTATCGGATAGCTTTTAAAATAATTAGAGTTTATAAAATAAATTTTTAGAATTTTTCAGAATTTTTTTATGATTTTTAAAGGCTTAAAAAGCCAAATAAATAAAATAAAAAAAAATAATGGGGGTGCCCGGGGTCGAACCCGGGACCTCCTGTTTACACACATATGCACCAAACCAGTGAACCAAGGCAACCGCCGCAGTAATGATCCGGGTTTTAATAGTTTTAAACCCAATTAACCAAATCCCAAATCACCCATTCGAACCCTAGTTCGAATCCTATCCGATTAACCACCAATTTGATATCAATAGCCCTTGAAATCATGGGGCTTTTGTTCCCCAAGAAAAACCGAATGTGTGTGTGTTCAATTACAAATATGGTGTTGATTTGGTGGTAAACCTGTTGAAGAACAGGTCGCGATACTCGTACCTATCGAATGCTGCTCGAACGATGTTTATAAACGAATTAAACTTGAGGGAAGCTTCGTATTATGACCTGGACCAATAGCCCCTTATCAATTTTGTTTAAAATCGATCGAAGATGGGTTAAGAATCGAGTTGCAGGTCCGCGGCAGTGGGTAATCGAGTGTGTTAATTTTTTGATGGTTTTTGATGAAATTGAAGTCGATGGATGCCTATAAATGGTCATACGGTCGTTAGTGAAAGTTTACTTTCGATTATTAAAGTTGGTAGTGCCCGATTTGTTGGTTAAAGTGGCCGAAAATGGGTCAATTAGCTTTGAACGGTCGGGAAGAAAAGTTGGATCCAATGTTATGCTTAAATCGATGATAAACGCGTGTTTAAAGTTGCATTGGGTTCGAATCTACCCGACAAATGCATTGGAAACGGTTTCGAGGTTAGAAATCGAATAATTTGGCCGTTTTGGCCTCGCCGGAGTATCGCCGGAGTTGCGCCGGTGACCGGCCGGAAAATCGGGGGTGGGGAAAAGGGGTTTTAAAATTTTACAGAAATGGTCCCTGCGGTTTTAGTTTTGTCATTTAATGTTTTAAACTTCTTTATAAAGTTTCATAAATGACAAAATGGCCCCTGAACTTTATTATTATTATTATTATTATTATTATTATTATTATTACTATTATTATTATTATACTTATTATTATTATTATTATTAGTATTACGATCATTATTATTATTATCATTTTTAGCATTATTATTATTGTTTTTATCCTTATTATTTTTTTTTATTATTATTATCATTATTATTATTATTATTATTATTATTATTATTATTATTATTATTATTATTATTATTATTATTAGTTGCAAAATACGAAATGTTACAGCTAAGGCCAATATTGATGTCTTTAAGGGCACCATTGTACTTCACTTAGGAGATAAGGAAGTCACATTCCATGTGGCTGACTCCATTAGGAGTCCGAGTAGTGTTAAGGAAGTTGTGAGCTCCATTAGTTCTGGTGAGAGTGAGGTAACTGAAAAGTCTAAGGAGTCTGAGTCTTGGGAGCTTGAGTTTGCTGGAGAGTTAGATGGTCTGCTTGAGTATGTTAAAGAGGGTGAGTTTGATGCTGAGAGAGACCTTGCTGAGTTAGAGGCACTGATAGCTGATATACCTCCTGAGATAGTGAACCCTACACCTATAGAAAAACCTAAGTGTGGGGATGTTTCTGTGGTTAGTAAGCCTAGGTCTGATCAACCCACTCTAGAGTCTGAGTCTAGTTTAGATCAGGAGGATGCATTCATTAGAGAGACGTGTTGGGATAGGCTAGTGCCTTTGAGAGGTTCTACTGTGATTGATGGTGGGGCTGTTACATGGGATCTATTTGATCCTCCATGATTTTTGCTAGAGTTATAGATCTTTAGGAGGATCCCATGTGTAGAGTATTGCATATTATTTGCTTGTTTGCTTTGTCTTATATTTTTTATTTTGTTCAGTAAGTCTTTTATTTTATTTGTTTGAGTAAGTATTTTGAGTCTTTTTGTGTCAGTGTTATGCTGCTCGGGTTGTGCTTTTGTTTTGGTTATGTAGGTTTGGACACGTACCACCCGTACTCAATCTCCATTCGGGTGAATCTGGAGCTGTTGGCTGGAGTATGAAGGATGATCCAATGCATGAGGGTGCTAGCTGCGAATGGAATGCTATATAGCTAGTGGGAACGGTTTGGAAGAATTGTTGCTTTGCTATCAGGTGAACACGTTCCTTTTATCCTTTTATGTTTTTTTATTTATTTGTTTTAGTGTATTTCTGTCTCTGCATTGAGGACAATGTAAGTTTTAAGTGTGGGGATGAAAATGAGTTTGTTAGTGTTAGTTTTTGAGTTTTTGAGTCATAAAGTGTCATAGAAATCCAAAAAAAAAAATCCAAAAATTTGAAAATTTTAAAAAAAAATTTGAAAATGTCTTTAAAATTAGAATGCAATATATGGAAAATGATAGAAAAACTAAAGTTTTATTTTCAAACAAATGTGTGTTGAATGCAAAAAAAATGAAAAATGAAAAAAAAATTATGTAATAAATGGGATAGTTTGTTGACTTGTGAGTTATCTGGTTAACCCAGCTTGCATTGAAGGGTCCTTTAGTGTGTAAATTAATCTAACTAACTGAACTAGGTGGTCTTGTGGGTTTTCATCTTAGAAGTAATGGGAAAAATCTAGTTCTTTAGGAATTGTAAATTGGCACCCCTATAGGTTGATTAACTAGCATTTTAATAGAAACTTATTCCTCACAAACATGGCACACTGCTATCTTTTTATGAAAATAAATTCGAGAGTAGGTGGCGCCTCCATCAATTTCATAAAAAAATGAGCTTGTTGTATAAAAATGCAAGGGTTGGTTCCTATGTGTTATTTACCGGGGATAGTGACTTTAGTTTGTAACACCTCTGGGGCCAGTCTAAATAAATTAAAATTGAACTGTACAATGTCACCTAAATAAATTATATGTCACCTAAAAAACTCAAAAGAATTCATTCCACCAAAAAAAAATCCATCGTGACTACAAGTTTCTATTAGGATTGCTAGTTTTTCAGGTTATAGCGGTTAGATGAACCAAAATGGTTAACCTGTGCCTTCCATTGTGCGAATTAGTAGAGCTGGTGACCTGTAGGCTTCTGAGTGTGAGATCCTTTAGATGTACCTAGTTCTTTCATTTGAAACTTAAAAACAAAAACATGAAAATGGACCTGATTTGTAAGTGTTAGGGTATATTGGAAACAATGAACTAGACCTCACTGTTAACTAAACTAAATCCTGTGTGTATTTGTGTTTATTTTTTTTTATTTTGGGTGAGTTAATAAAGTTTGTTTGAAATGATTTCCTGGTTCTGATTTCATTGCATGCTTTTTCAGGGACGAAAAAAGTTTAAGTGTGGGTATATTTGATGTGTTGCAAAACACATCTGTTTTCCATGCGATTTCTATATATATTTTTAGTCTTTATTTCCCGTTTTTATTAGTTTTCGGTTTCTATTCACGCATTTGTGTATTTGCAGGTATTTGTGGGTCAAGGAGCGTAAATGGTTGATTTTTTAAGAATAAACAAGCATGCGAGCTAAGGAACGAAAGAAGCTTGGTCAAATGGAAGAATTCTGAAAATCCTTATCTTGGCGCGTCACCAAGATGATGACAGGATCTGAGAGACGCACCAAGATTCCCGCGTCAGAAATCGACTATTTTGTTTTTAGCGCGTAGCGAAGATTTTGGGGGTTATTTTAGCGACGCGCTAAGATTGCTCAACCGAGAAAATTTTGCCCTAGATCATTATTTAAGGTTTTATAAAAAAACCTAATAGGGGCAGACGGCTGGAGGCGATTGAAAGAGACTTTTCAGACGATTTTGAAGCATTTTTGAAGGCCAAAAACAAGATCCAAGCAAGAGAATCAAAGAACCTCGGGTGTTAATCATTCGGTTTTTAGTTTTCTTTCGTTCAATCTTTCCCTATCCATGTTTCATACTTTTGATTTCTCTTTCGTCCCTGTTTGGATGATGATTGCTAGCTAGAACAATTGAACTACCTAGGTTATGATTGATACATGATGGTTTGACTTGCTTTAATCGGTTGTATGAACTCGTATGCGGTTTGATATTCAAAGTAAAGACTTGATTTTTATGATTCAATGTGTATGCGCATCTTGATTGGTTAAATGATTGATTATAAACTCCACATGTACCTTGTTGAATGTCGTTCAGTTATAGGTTCGTGTTAGATCAATGACTTTGTGTTTTGATTAATTTATGGTTGCTAGACGTGGTATCCATAGGAGTTGTGATCAAGTAATTAACTTGTTTGGATGTTCTTCCAATTTCAATAGCCGTGAGGTGCGAAGTTGTCGATTCTTCTAGGTTGATAGATTGCTAGGATTAGGACCTTTGTGAAAAGATCCCCCTAGTTTCCATGTCATCCTTGCATATCGAATTGAATCAGAAATCATAGTTGCCTTAGACTTTCATGCTGTGAGGTAGATCGTCAATCTAGGCACCTTGTTATCATATTGGAATCCTGTGAAGGATGTCCATTAACCGGTAGTTTAACAACTTGTTGAGTTTCCATAGGTTTCTTCTCGAGAAGGGTTGAGGGTCCTTAGGTTTCTCTTAAGTTTAGCATTTTAAGATCTCGGTTCCGCAACAGTTTCATTGCCGATGAGAAGTTGGTCACTCGCATGTAGAAATCTGACCTAGGTAGTATTCTCTCCATCATTTGAACCAGTTTAAATCTCATTCTTTGTCTACATTTTTTAGTTAAAAAATTATTTAATATTTTGCTTTAGTTTGTTAGAAATTCCTCCCCCTTTAAATACAAAATAATTAATTCAGGTTAGTAGATAAGTTAAATCGAGTCTAGTTACGTAATTAATAGAGTCTCGTGGGTTCGATATCCGGACTTACTTAGCTATACTAGAGTCGACCGATTCACTTGCCGGCTAGTAGTTTAGTTTTAGAAAGTCTAGAGTTTAACTTAGTGTCTATTTTAGAGTTAGTTTTAATCATTTTAATTAAACTACTTTTTGCACATCAATCAACAAGTTCAGTTAGTTATTTTTATGCTTCTGCCTACATCAGACGCACAATGACATTTTTAAATTAGATTATATGGAAACGATATAATAATGGGGAAAACGAAAAATTAAAAACTTATGAATGAGTAAAAAAGAAACACATAAGTAATGGTATAAAACATATATAGATAACTTAAGGGGCAAGAAAGAAATATGAAAAAAAACATCTACTTACTCTAATAAAAACGTATATTGCGATGACACATGGCAACACCACAATCATTCTCACAAAAACTTTCCCGCCTCTCTCTCTTATTAAATAATTAACTTAATTAGTAATAATATTATTTTAATATTTTTTCAGATTTAATAAATTAATAAAGTGATCTATTTATTAATCTTATTTCTAAATAAATATTTTTTATAAAATAAAAAATTTTTTAAAGCATAAGACTTTTTTTAAAATACGAAATATTTTAAAATTGGTATTTTTAAAAAGTTAATTTTTTAAAACCAAAAATAATTAAATATGAAAGTTATAATAGAAAATTTTTAAAAATGACCTTTTTATACAGTTTGTTTTAGGATAAAATATTTATTTCTTTCTGAAAAAAATTAAAAACAAAATTTTAAAAAGTTAATATCACTATTTTATTACTTATAGTCATTTCTAATACATAATTTCAGTCATATCATATGTTAAAATATTATTTTATAATTAATAAAATTTATTATATTAAATTTTTATTTATTCAACCCGTGTAATACACGGGTTTAGTATAGCTAGTACATTATAAAACATAATAAGGCATGCGTTAAACACGTGTAAACGAATTTAAAAACCAAACATCATTTTCAGATAAGATATTTGTGATTTTGCATGTGATTCGAGTTTTAATGAATATATTAATGATTGGTCAAGGAAATATATTTCATTTTTTTTTGCCTATGATTTAGGGTTTAGATGAATATATTATTGGAAATGATTGGTTGAGTAAAGATAATTTCGACAAATTTATTTTGATTTGTGTTTTACGTAATATGGTCATATTTATTTCTATAGAAAAAACTTTTTTTTGAATCTTAAATTCGCCTCCAACCATTGAAAAAGGGAGGCCTACACGTGTTTTTGGTTATTGGTGTGTTGAATCTTTCTTTATTTCAGCTGTCTCAAAGTACAACCATGGATTTCAAAATAAACGGTTCAAAATCAAATAATCACATTATATATATATTAAAAGGCAATGTCGGTGGTGTGAGAGGAGTTTACTGTAGCTGGCAGTACCTCCTCTCAGGCGCAACGTTACAACTTTTTTAAGTCTTCTCTTCCTCTTTTTGCTCCCATCGCCATCGCCTACGCTCATCCTCTTGCTTCTCTTCTTCCTACGCTTCATCTTCTACAATTCCGCCGTCCCAACACCTTCATCTTCTACAATCAAAACTCTTTTTGCTTCTCTTCTTCCTGAGCTTCATCTTCTACAAGGGTAGCTTGCGCTTCGTCTTCTACATCCTGAGCCGCCCAAACCTGCGATCTCCGGCGATCCACCAGCCCCTCGATTTCCTCGCTCAGGTTTGACAAATCAAAACCCTTTTCATTGATCTTCTTATTCTTAATGATTCATCAAAATCCCCATCTGGGTTTACCTAATTGCGATTGTTCTTTGTTGAAATTTCACAGAAATCCGTTGGAGGAATCGGCTCGGGTAATACGGTTCGGCTTGACCTCTGTGCTTCGTGTTCTTACAGGTTTGTTTACTTTTAGTTTTTTTTAGGTTTTTGTTTGAATTCGTGAAAGAAACTTACAGACAGTAGATCGTTCATGGTGGATTGAGGCTAGATCTCGCTCTTGAAACCCTTATTTTGTGGTTTATGTTATGCTTTTAGGGGATCAAAATTGGGTTTTTTGAGATGTAAAGAAACAGCAGGGCAATATATAAAAACAACATGGTTGATTATATAAAATTTGGAGTTCCTGTTGCCGTAGTTTTTAGCCTAAATTGATGATTTGGTATAATTGGATTACGTTTTGTTTACAATCAATACATTTGTTTGCTACTATATTATGATATGTGCTAATTATACTAGATTAAAAGTAGCAGGACTGAAGTAGGCCTTTTGTTAATGGAAAACTTGAACGTGAACTCATACTATTATGTGTTTGTGTATTAATCCTTAACCAAAGTACTTTCGTGTTTTGAATTTATTGCGTAACAAAAGAGGCATTGCATACAACTTTAGGGTTCTGATTGATGTTTTAGGGAGTTTTAGTTGATTTTTTGTAGAGTCTATATATGTGATTATACTTTCCAAATCGTATACAAATCTAAAGCAATGTGCTTTAAGTTTTTTTGGTATGATATGCATCATTGACTTTAGTTAGTATTACTCAGTTTGTACATTCAACAACAGTAACAACATAAACATCTAATATAATCAGCTTCAGATGAAAATCTTATGAAAAAATAACAAAGTATTATATGTGTTTTTATAAGGTAGGGATTACATTCATAGTGTAATATTATGCAAATAAGAACAAAAGATATATATAGTAACTGGAAACCAAGTACTCAATTGCATTGTGTGATACCTTCCTGCATGTGGTTATCGGATCATCTGAATAAAATGGAGGGTATCCAACAAGCATTTCATACATTATTGCACCTAGAGACCACCTGCATGAAGGAAAACAATTAACAGGACTTCTTGAAATCATTAAAAGAAAGACGACACCGTAGTGGTCGCAAGATGAGTAGGTTGGGTAACGGGTCAAATGGGTTCCAGTCAAAACGGGTCGTTTTTGTAAGAGGTGGGTGGATTGGATTGACCTGATTTGTATTTTCTTTTACTTCTTAAACACAATTGGTGTCAATTATGATTATAAACATTCAACCAATTCAGTACTGGACTACTTTCCACACAATGATTTAAAAGATAAGTATACACTTCAAGAGCTTTCAACCCATGTGACCCGTTTCCTTTTTAGTTAACCATTTTTATTTTAGGCGCTTAACCATTAGATAAAACATAATCCAATCCACCCATATACAAAAACTTGGATTAAAATTGTCACCTCTAAGGTGAAAGATAAAGAAAGAAAACAATCTATTACACATTTGAGAGCAATTATCAATGAAACTAAACTAAATTCAAAGATTGTAGCATAACAAAGCAAGCAATAACATTAGTATTTTAATAATATAATATGCAAATATCACACTAACCAGTCACACTCCATTCCATATCCTTTCTTCAACAACACTTCAGGAGCAATATAATCCGGGGTGCCCACCGTTGAAAATGCCTTTTCACGTAAAAGCAAAGGGAAAAATCAACTGAAGTACACAACATTAATATCCTATAACTCAAAAGCACTGCGGAAAAAACAGTGGCAGATGGGAAACAAACCAGTTTTGTCCTGTTCATCTGCCAATGCTGAAGCTGCTCATGGGCACTTTTCCATCTATGTCCATTTTCAGCATCAGGGAAGCCATCAATGTCCATTGGTTCTCCTATATTTTCATCAACCATGGGTTCATTTTCATTCAGTGTAGATAATGTTCTACAATCAAGAGGCTTGGCCTGATTGATGTTTTAGGGAGTTTTAGTTGATTTTTTGTAGAGTCTATATATGTGATTATACTTTCCAAATCGTATACAAATATAAAGCATTGTGCTTTAAGTTTTTTTGGTATGATATGCATCATTGACTTTAGTTAGTATTAGCCAGTTTGTCATCTTAGATATATTCTGTAGTATAGATTGTAATTATACATTTTTCGCCCATTGCTTTGATTTGTTCGTAGTTATTCAGTAGAGATTGAACCTGAGATATGCTACTGGTGTAGATGTTAGGGATCTTTGGTATGCATTTAAATTCACTGCGCAAGGAGAATTTTAGGTTTTGTTGTGGTTTAGATCATATTGCTATGGTGGAACTTATGATTTTGCTATTGAATTTCATGAACTTTTGCTTGAATCTCTTAATCCGACTTAGGTAAATTGGATGTCTGTTCTAAACATTTGCATGCTATATAAATCAATGGATTAGCGAGTTTAATAAGAATAACACATTTTTGACCCGTTATGTGACTTGAGTCGGCTCGAAGTTGTGTTCGGGAGTGTTGTGCCTTAGATTCACTTATGTGGAACGATTGAACTTGAGATATGCTACTGGTGTAGATGTTAGGGATCTTTGGTATGCATTTAGATTGACTGCACAGGGAGAAATTTAGGTTTTGTTGTGGTTTAGATCACAGTGCTATGGTGAAACTTTTGATTTTGCTATTGAATTTCATGAACTTTTGCTTAATTACTGTTTTAAACATTACATTGTTGTTGACCGACAGCCAGTTGCCCCAATCTTCTTTGATTGAACTTGAGATATGCTACTGGTGTAGATGTTAGGGATCATTGCTATGCATTTACATTCACTGCACAGGGAGAATTTTAGGTTTTGTTGTGGTTTAGATCACATAGCTATGGTGGAACTTATAGTCTGTTCTAAACATTTGCATGCTATATGAATCAATGGATTAACGACTTTAATAAGAATAACACATTTTTGATCCGTTATCTTGACTTGAGTAGGCTCGAATAAAGGCACTGAACAAACATTATCACAATATTACCCAAATCAAAGGGTCTTTCATTGCAGGATGTAATTATTAGTCAAATTTAAAGTATTTTATAACCAAGTCAATGACGTAATGCATTGTAAAAGATTTTATGATGTTAAGAGTTGTGTTTCACATATTATTTTGTGTCGTATGAGGTTGGAAGCAAGTCCGGCAGGATGGAGTTATTGATAAGGCAAGAAGACCCGCCGCATCGCGCGGGGGCTTCTTACTAGTTCTATTTATTTGCTTCATTTTTAAATGATCGTAATATTAAAGTATGTCATTATTTTTTTCTTTGGAAAAACTCAAAATCACTCACAAGATTTTGAAAAGATCAACTACTTAGAGCAATAGTTAAAAGAAATTTGGAAAAACTCAAAATCACTCATTCATAAAGCTTTGAGCTAGCTTCTAATTTATAATCTCTCGATCGTCTCTTCATTTCCTTTATGTTAAAAACCCTCTCTTTCTTGAATCTCAAACTTACTTCTCTCTATATGCACAAACAAACTTCACACACATACACATTAATACTCATATTTAATTATTTGTTTAATAGGGCTCAAGGGCGGACCTACATGGTTGGGAGGGGTAGCGTCTGCTATCCCTCAACTTTTTACGCATAGTGTTAAATTTTGTTTTACGTTTTTATGTAAAAAGATTTTTTTACTGTTTTACGTTACCCCTAAGAAAATATTACGTTACCCCTAAGAAAATTTTATGTTACCCCTAATAAAATTTTAAACTCAAAACTTTATAGAAATTTTTAAATTTTATAAAATTAGTCTAATGTTATATAAATATTATTAACTTCTATAAAAATATTAAAAACCCAAATACCCAAATACCCAATTACCCAAACCCAATTAACATTAAAAGCCCAATTCACTATTAAGCCCAATTCACTATTAAACTCAACTAACTTTAAAAACCCAATTCACTATAAAATCCAATTACCCAAACCCAACTAATTTAAAAAACCCAATTGATTGAAACCCAAAACCCATTTAACACACAATCGCGGACCGCCTGCTGCTCCCCATCCCTAAATCGAATTGTTGTTGCTCGCCTGCCTTCGCTGCAGTGATGCTGCCTGCTCCTTCGCTGCAGGCCGCAACTTCGCTGCTTGTTTGGTCCTTCGTTGCGATGTTCTGTTGCTTGTTGGTTGTTGCTTGTTTGGTGCTACTTGTTTGCTGCTGCTTCTTAATGCTTGTTTGTTTGCGATTTCCTGCTGCTTGCTGCTTGCCTGCCCTGCTGCTATTTGTTGGTTGTTTGTTGCTACAGTGTTGCTCGAACCACTGCCCCCACCCCCACCCCCCAAATCGAAAAGTTGAATCCTTGAAGGTATTCTTTCTACTTTCTATGTTTAAGTGTTATTTGTAAGATTTCTAGAGTAGAAGACTGATTAATTGTTATTTGATTTAATGTTTAGGTTTTATTGACAATTAGGGATTTGTATTGAAATTAGGGATTTGAATTGTGTTATATGAATTAAAGATTAGGGATTTGAAATTAGGGATTTTATGAATTTGAATTGTGTTATTTGTAATTGTAATTTTTAATCTTGTGTTATTTGAAATTGAATTAGGGATTTGGAAGATGAAAAAACAATTTGTAATCTTATTGTGTTCTGCTGGTCGCTGTTCAGTGCTCGCTAGTCGACAGTCGCTGCTGGCCTGCTGCTTGAAGGTATTCTTTTTTACTTTCTAAGTTTTTTTTTGTAAAATTTCAGTGTTATTTGTAAGATTTGAAGGTATTTTTGTTGACTTGATAACTAACTAAATAACTAACAAATCTAAAATACCAAATAACATAAATAACTTAATAAGTTAATATCTAAACAAATAACATGACCAAAATTTTAATAAGCCCAAAATTTAAATAACTAAACAACTAACAAACCCAAAATACCAAATAATATTTTATAAAAAACATTAATAAGTTAATAACTAACAAACCCAAAATAACAAATAACATGATCAAAATTATAATAAGCCCAAAATTTAAATAACTTAAAAACCTAACACATTTACAAGCTCAAATACCAATTACCCAAACTAAACAAATTAAAAAAAATAACTAGTTATACCAATAACCCTCACCGTCTCACCTTGTCGTCGACCACCCAACAACATTTGTCCCTGTCGCCAATGATAATGATATGCAACCAGCTGATTCTGATATCAAGTCAACAACTTCTTCAAGCTCAATTCATTCCAGTTCAATTCCTTCGGATTTTTGTTGAATGATCTTCATTCGGACCCCTTTATTATCGTATTTTTTTCTTTTATTTATATAAAGGTACGGTAAAAAAATTTTACTTTACCCCTGAACTTTTCTTCTAAATCCGCCACTGATAGGGCTGGAAAGTATGAGATTAACACACTTTACATTACATCTATATCATAAGATTAGATCAGATAAACATACAAAAACTACTTCAAAAAAAAACATGAGTCAAAAGATCATCATTTTTGTTTTGTTATTTTTTTGGTGAATTTGCCAATCAAAAAGATGAAAATAACCCTTTTAATTAGAATACAAAGTGGTTAAGATCTTAAGATGTAAGAAAGAAGCTTAAATCCATTTTTAGGCGTTCGTGCATGGGGTACGTTGATCTTCTAATTGACACTATTGTTTGTAGTATAATCTGCTCTCTGAATACGAATTCATCAACTTTCTTATCTACGTCTGGAATGGAACGTTATCACTCGCCATCATTTCTCCTTTAATTATTTATTGAACCAACTTCATCTATCTTCTTCCAAACCATGGCTTTCGTCTGCATTTTTTGTTCTGATTCTGTCAACTCTTCTATATGTTTGCTGATACAGGTTGCAAAGACTCCGACCTGTGGTGTTTATCATTTTGTGAGTGGTGGTGAAGGGAATAATATTAATGGAAGACGCAAAAGGAAGATAGATCATACATGCAAATTAAAATAGCTTTGTATAAGGAAATAATGTAAAGTATTGGTAGGTTGTTATGGTCATCTCTACTAATAAATAAAAATAAATCTGGACACTTGTCACCATTTTAGACCATCTAATAATTGATTTTTCCGCTTATCTATCATCTTAACTGTTAATGGTATAATATCTATTAGTTAATTAATAACTATTCATAATTACAAATTCAAATATGTTAACTTCAAAATTTCAATTATGTGTAATACATAAGTTTATTTAATCCGTATAATATACAATACTTAAAATATAACTTTTTATATTATTAAATATGTAACAGTAAATTTATTTAACCCGTGTATTACACGGGATTGTAACCTAGTTGATGTATAGAGATGAAAGTTTTTGATTAGGAAAAGATTGATGAGGATGGAGAATAAGTCTTGAAAGACATGGGAATTGGGAAAGTTTTTTTGATGGATTGAGGATTTGGAGTTAAAATATGCATTACTCGTGTCACAAAACTCAAAAGAAACACTCTTATTCCCAATTTAACGTACCATCCAAACTTAGAATTTAGATAATATAATGGAGAACCAAAGACAAACAAATTCAAACCTAGAATGGTAGATTAAACATTACAAAACAAAACTGATACACAAATCAAAACAGACTTAATAAATCACTATAAAGATGAAAACCCAAGAAAAGACTCTCACAAGAATGAAGAACAAGATCAATGAATAGAATTTCATTTATAGGGAAAATGAAAACAAAATAAGAAGTCCGTCTTGTGTGTGGTCAATGACCAAAATTCAACAACTACTTCCTCATCATCATAACCAGATGATGATAATGATGATGCTGATGATTTGCGTAATAGGTTCTGGAACTTGATTTGTGTATAATATTTCCAACCAACCATATATATTATACACTCTTATCTTTTCGATTTTATTTACAATCTAGATTCTAGGGCAGCTCACTCGATACAAGCTCATTAAAGAATGATCCACTGGCCTTGCTTCTTGTTATCATAAGCCCAATCCAAACCAACTGATACAAGCTCAGTCCAACAACACTCCATAGTTCTCAACACATATGCAGCCCAATATATATAAAAAGAAAATAAAAATACAACAGTTAGATGACTTTTATATAAAACGGTATTTTGACATTGAATATATTGAATAAATTGTAGATGGACACTTATTTTAACAGCTTGTTTGTCTATCTTTATTCATATGGTGTTAGGCATCTCTTGTTATTGAGTATGTTTTATTATTAATTTATTAGGCATCTCTTGTTATTCATATGGTGTTAGGCATCTCTTGTTATTAATTTATATTATATCATAGTAGAAAGATCTGTGACATATAAAAAAATTAATGATATTAGTATTTTTTTTAAATATATCTTTATTGGTTAGTTTAGCTATAATTCAATCCGATTGAATTACAAAGGGAGAGCTCACGCCACAACATGCGAGTACGTTTAGTAATTCTTCGCTTCAATTGAAAAGGAGCTAGGTTATTAACAGACAAGTTACGATCCTTTGAATAACTAAAGAATCTAAAATATCAACCTTAAATCGAACGGGGCGGACAAACCAGAAACATCACAAGCCTGAGAATAGCACATGAATTCAAGTATGAAACCGAGTACAAGATTAAGTTTACTAATTCGCTTCATTTACCTGAACCGTAAACATTTGAAGCTGTAAAGGGTGTGGGTGAGTCATCAGAGGGGAGAGGTGAGAAGATCTTATCGGCAGTGATTAGTGGTGGTGCGATGGGTTTATCTGATTCCAAAAGGGTGCTGGTAGGAGCAGGTGCTGGTAGGAGCAGGTGCTAGTGTGTTGTTCTACCCTACACTTTTATACATCGTTGTTAGAAACAAAGTTCAGGGAGAGTTCCGGTGGTGGGATCAGATTGAGGAGGTATTTGCTTGATTTCACAGATAAATTATCAACTTTTGTTTTAATGCATCTGTAAGCCGTTTCATCTGTTTTTCATATTGCTCCCTGTAGATGTTTTGTGTGGTCTTAGTAACATGTGTATATCTAGTTTCTTCTGCTAGGTGCTGTTCCATTTCCCTCAGACGTCAAACGACTTAAGGACCTTGGTGTTCATGGAGTGGTTACCCTCAATGACCCATACGAGACTTTGGTCCCTACATATTTATACAGGGTAATATCTGTCTTTTCTCTCATCAGATTATTATCTTCTTTCTAGTGCTCTGTATATGACATATGCTTTACACGCATTCAAACTTAGACATATACATGTACATCTACAAATGTATACTTATGCACATAATGCCCTATATAGACCCTTATGCACATTGAACATATATACATATAGGCATATGCGTACAGCCTTACATACCTACATAGTATGTAGGTATGTGTAATGCACACATGATCAAATAGGCATGTACGTCCCCAAATATCTGCTTTTTATTATATAGTGTGGCTTACCTTTTACGGGTCAATGTTTTTGGGTTTTACCACGCATCGTAAACCATCTTGCTTTGATATAAGTCGTCTTATATAGTTATATAGATGCTAATCGTAATCATCTGCTGTTTTGTGTAGGCTCATGGTATTGATCATTTAGTGCTTCCAACAAGGGACTACCTATTTGCTCCATCATAGGATGACATAGTTGAAGCTGTAAACTTCATTCATGGTAAATATCTTTAAATTTCATTCATGTGTTTAATTACAAAGAGAACGAACATGGACAAACCCTCTACAGTTGAAGTCCTTTTTATCTGATTGTGTTTGGGTTTTCTCGCCTGAAGTAACAAGATGTATTGCATCCCTTGATATTTCTCTTTTGTCGTCGCGTCCAAAGTAGCACAGATGGATACTATATGATTCCTCTCTTTTCCGTCTCTTTTTGTTACAAAGTGACGACCCGGGGTGTAGTTTTTAAAAAGTTTAAGCCATGTTGTCTTTATGAAGGGAAAACACTTCTCTAGCAGGCTACATATGTCCACTGTAAAGCTGGTCGTGGACGCAGCACAACAGTTGTAATATGTTATCTGGTGAGTATATGTTGATCCGTGTGTGTGTGTTTGTTTATGCACGTCCTGTCATTTTAGCTTTCTTTGTTTCATGGATTCAGCATAGACATATGCACCCAGAGGCTGCCTATGCCTATGTGAGGTCGATCCGCCCAAGGGTTCTATTGGCATCTGCGCAGCGTAAGGCGGTGGAGGAATATTACTATCTGAAAGTGAAGAAAATGCAATTCTCAAGCAACATTTGGTCAGTTAGCAGCTGCGAAAGTTGTACGATTTGTAGACCTCTGAGATTCTATACAGCAGCAGCAGCTGATGTGTTCACATTTGATGATTGTGCGGTCGTTGTGATAGCTAAAGCTGACCTTGATGGATATGACTATGATGATGAAAAGCGTGTTAGTGGTGGGCAAATCTGGTCATGTATGAATTTGGTTTGTCAGGTTGGAGTTGCCGCTTTGGCTAGGTTTTCAAGCTTGTTGCACGGCAGCAGCAAAATGTCAAGTGTTAGCCTTGTAACCATGGGAGACAAATACTCTTCAAAAACCACTCATGGTGTCAGCATAGACATCCACCTCTACTAGAAAAAAGACCACTAGTTTGCGTACATATTCTCGCTGGCATGCAATAGAAAAACATAGTTTGTTGGGTTTTTTTATATTGTATACTTGTAACTACTACTATGTCATATATGTATATAAGTATGAATTTGAGTTTATTTGGAAGTTGTGATACCCCTTGAATCATTTGGAATGTAATGTTCATTTCATTTCAACGTTTCAATTACATTGGCTTTGGTTGTTCATTTGGAATACACGTTTGTTGCTTTTGCAACCAAGCGTGGTCTTTGGGTTCACAACATAACATATTTCAGGACAATAAATGTTTGTAAACTTACACGTGGTATATTAATATATGTCTGAAAGCCTAGGCTCAATCCCGAGTAAATCGCTGAAGAAACTTTTCACAGATGGCGGCCACGTGTAAGATGTAGAATATCCTTGCAATGCCACCGCCCCTTGTAGGGTCTCGTCATCAAATTCAATGTCTTCCTCTTTCAAGTACGGGATAACATGTTTCTTTATGTCGTGTTCAGAAATCCCGAGATGATTTCCTGACACATTGATGTACTTAACTCTTCCGGCTTCATCCAATGTTCTCAGACCAATCCAGTCTTCAATATAAAGTTTGGTCTATGAAAATAAAAAAGAAAACGAACTTAATAGCTTGAGATAAAATTGGAGTTTGAAAGAAAGCTCTAAGTGAGCAAGGTTAGAATGTGGTAGTGGTGTTCAAGAACCACTGAAACCAACCAAAACCACCTACACTGAAGCAAGTCAACCGGTTTGAGATTCAAACAGTCTGGTCTGGAATAACAGCTGTATAAACCAAACCGTTGTTTAACCTTTTATTGTGTGTGTTTGTATATTTCCAGTTTTGGAATATGTAACTATGTTTTTATTATTTATAAATCATCTTTAGCATCAAAGAGTTTTAATATAAACTAATGATTTTCAAAAAATAAAATCGGTTCAACCAACCAAATCTTCAAAACGGTATCGGTAAAAGTGGTTGGTGGGCAGACTGCAGAGCCACCAAAACTGGTTGGTTTGTCATTTTCAAAAGCCAAGTTAGTAGTTCAGCCAGATTTTTCATCAAAATGTGGCTTGCAAAGTAGTATTTTAGGTGAATGAAGATGGAACCAACCAACCTGCTGTGGAGCCAAAACTGGAGTGAACTGTCCATCTGGGAAATATCCAAACCAAGCAGTTTCTTTAGGTATCAAAACTGTGTCCTGTTCAAACTGTTTCAGCAGGCAGGACATAATAGACGTATAAGCACAAATATTATAAAGGGAGGATTCATGTTAACTATAAAAATAGTTAGGAACTAAAGGAATTATTTTTAGCCATTGGATTATAAATATTAATGGATGGTAAAGCTCCTCCTCTTATGTCTCCTTTGCTCCATGAATCGTGACCGTTTCCTCTTTTAATCCGTTCCAAATTATATGCAAATAGAGTGGTTCCTTTAGTTTGTGATTAATGACAAAGTTCATTGTTGTCTCTTTACCATGATAAGCACCAGATTTTGCAAGCTGCTAAATCTCTCCTTGTAAGTAGAGTTTCTCTCTTCTGGAATTTCATTGTTAAGCTTTGGGAGAAATCGACAATGTTGTAAGTAGGCATCAATACTCTGGAAACAAATACTATTCAATAATCAGCAACCCTCTCAATGGAAACAATTTAAAAACACCAAATCCTTTTGTGTGATGTCTTTGACAAATAGTAGAGGGGGCTTACGTTAGGCAATTTTAGATAACCACTGGGGGCCAAGTGTTCCTGCGCATTTACTAGTCAAATATTGTTGGCAAGATAAACATGTTCGTGAAAAGAGTTTAGGTAATCAGGCACGTATCACCTAATACCAAACCTGACCCAAACCCAAGAAAAAAAATCATAATTAATCCCATTCCCATACCCGAATACCCATCCTGAATGTATGGTGTTCCCATTCAGTGTGAGTTTCTTAGTCATCCCTATATACCTGGACATAATCAGTATAGATCTCTGACTTGATAAGTGCGTCTGCTATCTTGCAGAAAATGCCAGACTGCAAAACCAAAACAATGTAAAAGACTATTGTGGGGGTCCAAAGGCCATTGATACAAAAAAGCATAGTGTTTGGGTCCATAAAATGACAACAAAGGCCAGGCAACACAAAAACCTAACCTATGTTTGTAGCTGGAGAAAAAAGAAGTCTTCCCCACAAATGATGATTATATTTAGATTAAAAACTACAACTATACGGGAAAACTTCCCTTCCCATAGATTAAAAGTTGAATTTTTAATCTTTTGTAGTAACTGCCTAACTGATAAAAAATATACCAAACTAGAATCATAGAAAAGAATTATTACTTCAATTTCTATAAAGTGTGATATCAAAGCTACTAACAAATGAATTCCTTTTAACTTTTATATCCTTACAAAGGGGAGCACTTACACCACAAAGTGGCACTGACGCTGTACCAGCATGAGGTCCTCCCAAGGATATCAAATTATTAACCTGTCTTGACAAAATGCACAATTACATAAAAACATATTAGTGTTAGATCATCAAGTGGATAAATGAAAAGAAGATCAACATAGTGCATGAAGTGATAAATTCAAAATGATGCCCACAACAAGGATGTAATAAGTGCATTAAGAGCTATGTTGCTGTGTATTAAAATGCTTTTTAACAAGTAGAAAAAAGTAATTGAATGATCTCATATTCTGGACCCATTTATCAACAAAGTCTTCTGTTCATGTCTGCTGTGAGCGGCTATGTTGATAGTTTTACAATTTAAGTTACACATTACTTGTAAAAACTAAAAAGTTGATGTGATTTAAACTTTTAGCTTGTCTAGAAAGTCACATTCACTTATGATAACATCCATGACAACCTTATCTGTAACCAGCATCAACACTTTTTAACTCGACCTTTAAGCAAATTGTTTTCTACTTCCTTTAGTGTTTGACCAACCTATTTGCCCCTCACCCACCCAAAAAGAAAAGGAAAGATATTACTTGTAGAATAAAAGGACCATGAGTGTCAAGTGACAATGGCATAATGCTTACAAATTTAACTTCACAATTGTACTTTGCGCATGCACAATGCAAAGACCACAAAACTAGGAGAAGCTACTTGCCTGCGGGCTGCCATCACAAAATTCAACAACACCTCGGCCAATCACATTGCCCTGTATGCAGAGAGGCAGTTAGATAAAATATATATAGAGCATTTCTCGTTAGGGACCAACCTAAAGTAACCACTAAGAAGATTGAGAATGGTGGTCAATATCATATAATCATGAGATATCAAAAAATGATGATGCATTGCATAAGGATTCTTTGATTACTAGAAGCTGATCAATTTATAAAGTGCACACACAACATGCACATAAGGCTACCATGAAGCAAAAAAAACTGCAACGTTCCACATGCCTCCTACTACATTGACGACATATGAGCTTCATTTTAACATGCAACTAGGTTTGTAGATTAGGATGGCCCATGACGAAGGATTGATCAACCATGCAAGCTGTAGTGATTAATTTAAAGTATGTATTTGTGCTGTTGGTATAATAATAATAAAGTGAGGCTTCATTTTACTTGGGTAATCAGAAATCCCATGGGACGCATACATGCATTAGGAAAATTTTGGCTATGTATCAGGTTAGATGCTTATGTTTCCAAAAAAACAATTCAGATCCATTATGATATGGTAATCATGGTACTGAAGTTAATAAACCAAAAAAGGATCAGCCTATTCATGAATTGGAAGCCCAGTCAATCAACAGTTCAAGATGAAGAGAAGACATGGCTGGCTCGCTGGCAACAGAGGAGACAGAAAAACAACACTTTCATATAGGGCTGTTCAAATAGCTCGACGTTCGAAACTCGCTCGAACTCGTTCGAAAAATGCTCGGAATTTTGCTCGTTCGAATTTCCGCTCGATTGTAAATGAACCGAGCCTCGGTTTCAAAACGAACCGAGCATGAGCGAAGGGTCGCTCGCTAGGTTTCGCTCGAATTATTTTTTAGTTTAGTTTTATATATTATATATAATTATATATGTTAATTTATTATTTTATTTAGTTATTTATTAATTACAAATATTTTAATTTTTACTCAAAAGCTTAAAACCCTAATTCACTAATACATTCAAACCTCATTCACCCTCCACAGTCCACTCCTCTCCTCGTCTCCTACTCTCCTCCAGCAGTCCAGCGGCCAGCCTCCACTCTCCCTCGCCAGACCCCTCTCCACACTCCACCCTCCAGCAGCCTCCACCCTTCGGGCCTCCCCCTGCGGCTGCCGACCAGCGGCGCTGCCCGAATCTGCGAACCTGCGACCGGTCTCCGACCCCTGCTGCCCGAATCTACGAACCCAAGACCCTGCTGCGAGCCGCGACCTGCGACCGCGACCCATCTCCGACTGCGACTCGTCTCCGACTTTCGAACCTGCCTTTGAAAGATAGTTTACAGGGTAAAAGCACTTTAAACTATACATTAACAAAAGTTTTTCTGTGAAATTTGTTTGATACAAATTGGCATTGTTGTTTCTGTGAAATTTGCTAGTTGATTACAGGGTAAAAGCATTGTTGTGAAACTATACCGAGCAAAACCGAGCGAAAACCTAGCGAAACCGAGCGCTCGGTTTAAAACCGAACCGAGTTCGAGCATGAAGTTTGCGCTCGAATTTGTAAATTCGAACCGAACCAAGCCGCTCGGTTTGAAACCGAACCGAGTTCGAGCGGAGCTGCAATTCGGTTCGGTTCGATTCGTGAACAGCCCTACTTTCATAGGTCGATCAAGGGTCATTCTCACAGAATAAGATCACAAATGAAGAAAAGAGTTCACTCACAATCAAAGACAAGTACTGGGCGCTTTATATAAGGCAATTATGGATTACTGGGTACAAGCCAAAAAAACCCAAGCAAGCCTACTACTTTATGATCAAACAAGCCAGTGTCCCCTTTAATGGGTATGCGTCTCAATAATCAATTCATGATTGAGTTTTCATGAATGGAAAACTCCCAAGAAAATTCAGATCTCAGTAGGTGAACAGACAAAAAACGCCCTCTTAGTTTTGGTAGATAAGAGTAAATTTCCTGGAAATAATTACCAGGGGATAGTGGCATTAATGAATAATATCCCCTTTGAACATATGCTACATTGATTCTGATTCTTCAAATAGGATTTAAATTTCACATTTTAATGATTACATAGAGTCATGCTTTGCGTCTGACTGATATCTTACTCCCATCTCGTTCAATGATTAAAAAACTCCTACATTCTTCAAAGACACAAGGCAAGATGGGTAGATATTAGACAATCATTAGACATGTTTTATATATTAGAGGGTTTAATGTGTAACTATTTACTCTAATTATATCCTTGTATTCTTTGATCACAATCACAATATACAATACAATTACTTTGATTTACTTGGTATCAGAGCCAAGTTTATCAAACCCTAATTCTGCCGTCATCTTTCTTCTTCCTGTTATTCTTTTTTTTTCGACATCTGCAGCCTTCTGCAATCATCTTCTTCCTCATCGAAATCCTCCAACACTCCAATCATGGCCCTTCTTGTTCCATTCTCCTCAACCGACAAACATAGTCACAATTCTCACAAGTTTGGTTTACCCTTTCACCATCTAACTATGGTCATTGGAAAACCATGATACATCCATTCCTTGTTACAAACAAACTTTATGATTACATTGATGGTACCATTCCATGTCCCGACCCACCCTCATTGTTCCAGCCACAAATTCGGAATTACCCCCTAACGACTCAGCCCAACCCCAACTATACGACGTGGGTCTCAAATGATGCCCACGTTCGCATGCTGCTACTGTCCACGATCTCCGAAGGCGCATTCCCACATGTTCAGGGCACCACCTCTCGGGAATTATGGCTAGCCCTGGAACGTGCTTTTGCCTCACATACAATCTCTCGTGAATATACTCTGAAATCACAGCTGCTCCGAATCTAGATGAAGCCTGATGAGTCCTCCACTGATTATCTTACCCGGGCCAGATCGTATGCTGATGCCTTAGCCAACATAGGCGAACCTGTTAAAGAAAAGGATCTTGTCATGCTTTTTGTGACAGGACTTCGAGAGGAATATGATGGTTTCAAATCACACATTGTTGGTCGTTCCTCCCCCACCCCCTTTTCTGATTTGTTTGCTTTACTTGCTGATCATGATTACATGGTCAAGAAACCGGATCTGTCCCCTACTCAGGCCTTCACTGTCACCGGCAGCCGTCCCTCATCGTCTCCTGCAACCTCTCCATTACCTGCTGATACTATTCAGGCTCTTCAGCAGGTTATGTCGCACCTGGGTCTACAAGTTCAACCACAAACATCACAACAGCAACCACTGTCACAACCGCAAGTTTTCTATGGGGCTCGGGGTCGTGGTCGAGGCTCCTCCAATCGTGGTCGTGGAGGACGTGGCAACTCTCGTTACAACAATCATAACAACAATTCCTCTGACAGCAACAGAAATAACAGAGGTCAATTTACTTGGGCATCTAATCAGAACACTGTTTTTGGTACTTGTAACAGGTGTGGAATCGGGCACATTCCATCTCACTGCCCTAACAGGGATCCCGGTACTCTAAAGACATCATCACCAACAGCAAACTTTGCTGACTATCGCTCACACGCATCAACATCATGGCTGCCCGACACTGGTTGCAATGGTCACGCTGTCATGGATCATACCAACCTTGATCACTCAGAACCATACTATGGTACAGATTCTCTTTATGTTGGCTGTTAATGTAAATAGTTTAGAGTATGTTAATGTAAATAGTTTAGCCTGTTAGTTTAGCCCGTGGGCCTTAATGGGCCGTAGATTAGGGTTTCATCCTCTTTATATTGAGGTGTCTCCTCTTTGTAAGATTATCCAGAAATAATAATCAGTATCAGTTTTATTACATGGTATCAGAGCCACAAGGCTCTCGGTACGACTTCCGGTCAAGAACCTGTTTCCGACTCAGCTCCTGTTTCTGATTTCCGGTCAAGAACCGGCTGCCCTCACCAAATCTTTTTTCGAGCAACAATTACAACTCACCACTGCCACCATTAGACTCGCCACCCCCCGATCTGAAATCCCTGAGAAGCCGCCACCCGTCCGCCGTCTCACGCGCCCTCACGCGCCACCTCCCCCTCCGCCCAGTTTCTCACGCGCCGGCGAGTGGCGGCGCGTGGCCTGGTCTCCGGCGACACTGTTTACACCGGAACTCTCGTAATTCAATTTCCAATCGATCTATAAGGTCAATTTCCTGCTCCGACACCTTTCTCGTTTCTGCTCCAGGTATACACGCGTTTTTTTTTCAGATCTGCTCGGATTTAATCAATGGCTGAGGAATCTGTGAAAGAAACCAAAACCGAGTCCACTCCTACAAGTCAGATTGCTCCAGGTATCATTAATTACAACTCTGTTTTACGTATACCTGTGAAACTCGACTCCAAAAATTGGAGTTCATGGAGTCTATTTGTCGAGAAAGGACTTGCTAGTCTTGACAAGGAAGACCACTTGACAACAACCCCTCCACATCCGATTACCCGTGAATGGCGCATTGATGATAGTGGTATTCAGATGGCGTTATGGAATGCTATGGAACCACAAACACTTACTATAGCTCAGAACTTCACCACTGTGAAAGAAATGTGGGATCATTTGTCCTCATCCTTTTCGGCCAAAGAATCTCTGTCACATGCATTCTCTGTGGTTCAGGCATATAGTAGAGCAGAACAAGGTGATTCGTCCTTTACTGACTATTTCACTCGATTTTCAAAACTCAGAGATGAACTCCGTGTGTTGTACCCTCCGACTACTGATTTGAAGCTTCAGGAGGAGCGCAACAACAAAATGGATATTATGATGTTTATTGCAGGCATATCACCAAAGTTCTCTAGTGCTCGACCTTTATTGTTGAGCAACTCCACTGCCACCTCCTCCGTTGCTTCCATTTACCATTTGCTTCGAGAGATGTACGGTTCAGGGACTACTACTGGAACCACCGACACATCAGCTATGTATACAAGTGCACCTGTTAACAAAAACACTGGTCGAGGCAATCAGCCAGCTCCAAGAAAAGGTGTTGGTCGAGGCAATGGTATCACTTGTCACTATTGTCACCAGGATGGACATACCAAGTACAACTGCCCGAATCGTCCACCTGGGTCTCTTCCACCTCCTCGACCCAAAGCAAGGTTCGCGGCATGATGCCCCAGATCATGCCAGTCCGGCTACCCCGACAGTCACTCTCAGTCAGGAGTATAATAAATTTCAGCAGTTATTGAACCTTCCGCTCCACGCTCCTAGTCCGCAAGCCAATTCAGCTCATTCAGGTACGTACCCTAGCCTAAATTCATCTTGGATTGTTGACACTGGGGCCACTCATCACATGACTGGGAATCAAGGTATATTATCCAACCTAAAGCATACCTCTCACCCTCCTGTTCGAATTGCTGATGGATCCTCATGCCCTGTTCAAGGCATTGGATCCATTAGTAACTCGAAGAACCTGACCCTTTCCTCTGTATTGTTTGTACCCGAGTTTCCCGATAACCTTTGTTCCGTAAGCCAACTTACCAAACAAAACAATTGCCTTGCCAAATTTTACCCTACTCATTGTGTTTTCCAGGAATTAGGGACGAACCGTCTGATTGGCACAGGTATTGAATCAGGAGGCCTATACCGTCTGTCCTTATCGTCACAACCTTCAGCAAACGTGTGTGACTCAAACATCAGGGAAGTCCACTGCCGGTTGGGTCATCCCTCTACAGCGGTTCTGAGGCAAATGAGACCGGATCTATCTGTTTCTGTTGATTTTCATTGTGAGTCGTGTCAGCTAGGTAAACACACCCGGCGTCCCTATCCCCCTAGAGTGTCTAGTCGAGTCTGTAATCCATTTGAACTTTTGCATTCGGATATTTGGGGACCTTCCCCTGTTAAAACTACTCTTGGTTTTGAATATTTTGTTACTTTTATCGATGATTATTCTCGTACTACCTGGGTCTATTTATTGAAATCTCGTAGTGAACTAAATTCCATCTTTCGAGAATTCCAGGCGTATGTGCAAAATCAGTTTAACACATCCATTAGAACCATACGTACTGATAATGCAAAAGAATACATGTCTGCAGATTTATCATCATATCTAAAAACACATGGTATTGTTCACGAGACATCTTGCGTATATACCTCTCAACAAAATGGCATCGCAGAACGCAAGAACCGTCACTTGTTGGATGTTACCCGCACTCTTATGATTGATTCTCATGTACCTCATCGCTTTTGGGGGGATGCGGTCCTGACTGCTGCTTATTTGATTAACCGCATGCCCTCCTCAGTTCTCAATGGGAAAACCCCATTTTCTAGTTTGTTTCCTACACAAAACCCTTTTCCTCTTCAACCTAAAATCTTTTGGTTGTGTTGCCTATGTTCACGATCATCGTCCAACAACTACCAAACTTGATGCTCGTGCCATCCGTTGTGTTTTTCTTGGTTACTCTCGAGTCCAGAAAGGGTATCGGTGCTACAGCCCTTCTCTTCGTCGATATTTTACTAGTGCCGATGTTACTTTTCATGAGTCCTGTCCTTTCTTCATTGAGTCCCCCGATTGTCTTGATGATTTATTTCCCGATTCCGATCCTGATCCTGACATGTCTGCATCACCAACCGTCCCTACCATTCCTATCCCCCCAGTGTCATCTGCTCCTCCGGTCTCTGATGCTACACATTCGGACCCTGTCTCATTTGACCTGCCAGCAGAGGCTCCTCCTCTGATATTCACGTATACCCGACGACATAAGGATAAGACAACGGCCCCTGATTTACCCCCTGACCATGATTCTGGTCCGTCCTCAGTTCCTGATCCCGTTGCTACATCTGATTCTCCCTCACCGGATACTTCACATGGTACCCCTGATACACCCGTTTATGACCCACCTGGTGCACCGTATCCTGATATACCCATTGCCTTTCGAAAGGAACCCAGACATCACACCCGTTACCCTATTCAGGATTATGTCTCCTATGCACACCTGTCCCCCGAATGTCATGCCTATACTACTGCCCTTGACTCATACCCGATTCCCAAGAATGTGATGACCGCCCTTGCTCACCCAGGATGGAGAAAGGCTATGGAAGAAGAGATTGGTCCTCTTCGGTCCAATCATACGTGGGATCTGCAACCACTTCCCCCCGGGAAGCGCCTCGTTGGTTGTCGTTGGCTGTTCACAGTGAAACCAAACCCAGATGGACCTGTGCCTCGCTTGAAGGCTCGTTTAGTTGCTAAAGGTTATTCTCAGGCTTACGGTATTGACTATGATGAGACCTTCTCTCCTGTTGCCAAAATGCCGTCGGTACATATTTCTATTGCTCTTGCTGCCATTAATCACTGGCCGCTCCATCAGCTTGATGTCAAGAATGCATTTCTTCATGGCATTCTTGAGGAGGAGGTATATATGGAGCAGCCACCTGGGTACATTGTTGAGGAGGAGGCTTCAAAGGTATGTAGATTACGTCGCTCATTGTATGGTCTTAAGCAATCCCCCCGAGCATGGTTTGGACGATTTTCTGATGTTATGAGAGAATTTGGGATGACTCGTAGTGCCTATGATCATTCTGTGTTCTTTAGGCATCACCAGGGCCGAAGGATTATTCTGGTTGTCTATGTGGATGATATAATAATCACATGGGATGATGAAGTTGGGATCACAAATCTCAAGCAGTTTCTTCAGTCACAGCTTCAGATTAAGGATCTTGGCCGACTCCGGTACTTTCTTGGTATAGAAGTATCTCGTTCATCACAGGGAATCCTCCTATCACAACGGAAGTATGTTCTTGATATGTTATCTGAATGCGGTCTATTAGGCTGCAAACCAGTAGATAGCCCAATGCTCTCTACCGGAAAGCTGCTTCTAGAAGATGGGAGCCCAATGAAGGATCCTGAGCAATACAGACGTCTAGTTGGGAAACTTAACTATTTGACTGTCACTCGTCCGGACATCTCCTTTGCGGTTAGTGTTTTAAGTCAGTTCATGGCCGCCCCATACACAGGACATTGGGATGCTGCTCTACGGGTATTACGATATCTTAAAACCGCTCCAGGGTTGGGGATTTTGTACTCTGATCAAGGGCACTGTCGTGTAGGCGCCTTTACAGAAGAAGGAGATGGTAGAGTATCAGGCTTTTCGGATGCCGACTGGGCAGGTTGCCCTATTTCACGACGATCTACAACTGGATATTGTGTGTTTGTTGGAGGAAATCTGGTGTCTTGGAAAAGCAAGAAACAACACACAGTATCACGATCCAGTGCTGAATCTGAGTACAGAGCGATGGCAGATGTTACATCGGAGATGATTTGGGTCTGTCGTCTTCTCAGAGAACTTGGGGTTATTTCAAATAACCTGATGAGGCTATATTGTGATAATCAATCTGCTATTCACATAGCCAAGAACCAAGTATTTCATGAGAGAACTAAACATATAGAAGTTGATTGCCATCTAATCAGGGACCGGGTAGTTGGTACGAAGGTTGAAGAGGCATCCATTCAACCAATCCATGTTAAGACAGAGTTTCAACTTGCTGATATCTTCACAAAGCCACTCCGGAAGACTCAAATAGATTTTATATGTAACAAGTTGGGCATGATTAACATCTATGCATCAACTTGAGGAGGAGTGTTAATGTAAATAGTTTAGAGTATGTTAATGTAAATAGTTTAGCCTGTTAGTTTAGCCCGTGGGCCTTGATGGGCCGTAGATTAGGGTTTCATCCTCTTTATATTGAGGTGTCTCCTCTTTGTAAGATTATCCAGAAATAATAATCAGTATCAGTTTTATTACATTGGCAATGGTAATAGTTTACCCATTCTACACATTGGTTCAACCAAAATTCATTCTCCACACAAGACTTTTACACTTTCTAACATTCTTCATGTTCCACAACTTAAACGCAACCTTCTTTATGTTCAAAAATTGTCAAGATAATCACGTGTTTTTTGAATTTCACTCGACTTTTTTTGCTGTGAAGGACACGTCTACATTGAAAACCCTCCTCACGGGTCCAAGTGACAACGGGCTCTACTCCATTTGTCTACCATCCATTCGTCCTCTTTACAAAGTGGCCTTCTCTGTTGTTCGTGCTTCTACTGATGCATGGCATCGAAGACTTGGACATCCTCATCCAGATCTATTGAAGTCTATGTTATCTATTTTTTCTCTTCCGGTTAGTAATAAAAGTTTGTCGTCATCTTGCAATTCATGTCACATGGGGAAATCCTCAAAACTTCATTTGTTACCTTCAACATTTAAGAGTACCAATGTTTTGGATTTAATCATTTGTGATGTGTAGGGTCCTGCCCCGGTAAAATCATTCAATGGTGATTCTTATTTTTTGTTATGTGTTGATCACTTTATTTTTTGTCATGTGTTGATCACTTTACCCGTTATATGTGGATTTTCCCTTTAAAACACAAATCTGATGTATGTCTTATTTTTAAAAATTTTCATGCTATGGTTGAACGACAATTTCAGACCAAACTCAAATCGGTTCAAACAGATTGGGGTGGGGAGTTTCGACCTCTCTCCCCAATTTTTACTTCCCACGGTATCATTCATCGCCTCTCTTGTCCTCACACCAGTGAGCAAAACAGTTTTGTAGAGAGGCGTCATCGTCATGTGGTTGAAACGGGTCTTACTCTTCTCGATCAATCAGGTGTGCCTCAAAAATTTTGGCACTTTGCATTTGATACAGCTGTCTATCTCATCAATCGGATGCCATCTAGAGTCACTTCCAAAATTTCTCCCTTTCAACACATGTTCAAACGTTCACCCGATTTCTCATTTCTTCGTGTTTTTGGATGTCAATGCTACCCACACTTACGCCCTTATAATCCTCACAAAATGGATTTTCGTTCCTTACCGTGTGTTTTTCTGGGTTATAGCCCATCTCATTATGGCTATCGTTGTCTAGACCTTACCACACATCGGCTCTATATTGCACGCCATGTTCGGTTTAACGAACAAAATTTTCCTTTTCTTGCTCATTCTTCAACACCTTCTACCTCACCTTCCACCGTTCCATCTCCCTATGTCTCTTACTTTCCAGCCCACCAACCTGAAGCTGAGCCCGCATCCACCTCCTCACCGACTGGTCCCACAAGCCCACATATCTCACCCGCCAACTTCACAAACACACTCCCTCACTCAGCCTCCACATCACCTCCACTCTCACACACCCCGTCCACATCTCCCCCGGATACCACCCATACAACCACCTCATCTACGACCGCCACTACAACCGACTCTCCTACCCCATCACCTCCACAACCAACCACTCGCACTCGTCCCGCCAATCTCCGTCAAAATCCTCCCAAACCCAACAGATATAACCCAGCCGCCTATCATACCACCACTGAATCTACCGATGTTGAACCTACCACTTTTACTATTGCTAACAAAAGTCCTGAATGGCGTCATGCCATGTCTGAGGAATACAAGGCCCTTATGAAAAATGGCACGTGGACACTTGTTCCACCAGTTTCGAATGCCAATGTAGTTGATTGCAAATGGGTGTATAAAATTAAACGGGATCAACATGATGCTATAAAACGGTATAAGGCGAGACTGGTTGCCAAAGGTTTCAAGCAACAACCTGGTGTTGATTACCACGAAACCTTCAGTCCCGTGGTTAAAGCAACTACTATTCGAGTTGTTCTTTCACTTGCAGTAACTTGTGGCTGGCCTCTTAGACAACTTGATGTTCACAATGCCTTCTTACATGGGGATTTAAAGGAAACTGTATATCTGAAACAACCACCCGGCTTTGTGGATCCTACCCGACCGAACCACTTATGTCTCCTTCGCAAATCCTTATATGGCTTAAAGCATGCACCTCGAGCATGGTTTTAGCAGTTATTACGGGCTCTTCAACATTTGGGATTTCAAGGCTCCAAAACAGATGCTTCTCTTTTTATCTATTGCTCTGGTGGTACACTTCTATATATGTTAGTATATGTTGATGACATCATCCTCACAGGCAGTTCGGAGCTTGAGTTCCTCCTTTGCACTTCAAGATATAGGTCCTTTATCCTATTTTATGGGTATTAAGGTTCACTCACACAAATCTGGTATGCTTCTTTCTCAAAGAAAGTACATTATGAAGCTCTTAACTAAAGCAGGCCTTTCACAATCTAAACCTGTTAGCTCTCCGTGTTCTACAACCGCTCCTCTGACCCTTGGTGACAGTCCGAGCTTTGCTGATCCAGTTCGGTATC
Source organism: Flaveria linearis (assembly GCA_024085815.1). Classification (NCBI taxonomy): domain Eukaryota; kingdom Viridiplantae; phylum Streptophyta; class Magnoliopsida; order Asterales; family Asteraceae; genus Flaveria; species Flaveria linearis. The sequence continues at coordinate 487,070 of CM044014.1, read as the reverse complement.
GTCAGATTGTGGGGGCCTTACAGTATTTGACCTTAACTTGTCCTGACATAGCATTTGCTGTTAATAAAGTATGTCAGTTTATGCACTCTCCGACTGACAACCATTGGTCTGTTGTTAAACGGATCCTTCGGTATTTGCAAGGTACCTTGAACCATGGTCTTCTTTTCCAACGGTCTTCTGGCTCCACTTTGCATGCTTATACAGATGCTCATCATCAACCACTCACTGCCTACTCTGATGCTGATTGGGCTGGTTGTCCCGATGACCGTCGTTCCATAGGGGGATTTGCTATATATCTCGGATCTAACCTTGTTTCTTGGTCGGCTCGAAAACAACGGACTGTCTCTCGGTCATCGACTGAATCTAAGTACAAAGCATTAGCTGACACTGTTGCTGAACTTACTTGGTTAGACTCACTTTTGCGTGAACTTCGTGTCCCTATGAAATCAGCTCCAATCTTATGGTGTGACAATCTTGGTGCTACATATTTATCTGCCAATCCAATCTTTAATGCGCGCACCAAACATGTTGAAGTTGATTTTCATTTTGTGCGAGAAAAGGTTGCTCAAGGAAGACTAGCGGTTCAATTTATACACATGATCAGATTGCTGATATATTTACAAAACCCTTATCTTCAGAGAGACTTATGACTTTACGGAACAAGCTACAGCTCGTTCCCCGCGCTTAGCTTGAGGGGGAATATTAGACAATCATTAGACATGTTTTATATATTAGAGGGTTTAATGTGTAACTATTTACTCTATTTATATCCTTGTATTCTTTGATCACAATCACAATATACAATACAATTACTCTAATTTACTGTAGATGACCTGATATCTCTATGCAAGAGTTTAATTTCATGATGAAGGAAGGAAGGAACCTATTGCCCCTTAGGTAATGAAGATGGGTTCAAGTTACATGAGTCGCTTCTAGCCACTTAAAGTTTGCATGTCTCCATTTCGTTTTGAGCCATCGGCATCATCCATGTTCCTAGGTATTATGCTCAGACTATTCTTACTTAGTTTCATATTTTTATTCAACCCTTCCTCCCTCTCTATGTGTGCGTGTGTGTGATGATCCTTACAAGTTGAATCTCAATTTAAGATTACGATTCCAAATCACACGTCAAGAACGAAGATAAAATTCCTGTCATGTGAGATGACGTGGGTTAGATGGCTTCATAGAGCATTAGTAGTGATTACTGTGTAATTGACAACTTGCTCCATATAGCCAAGAATCAAGTCTTCAATGAAAAGGAAAAAAACATGCTAAATCACTTGATTACACACCCAACATCGACTCAGAAGACATACTTATAACATAAAACACAGATAAGCTTCATTCTAGCAAGTTGGGCGCGATAAGCATCAATATAAGGAGTGTTAAGATTTAAGAGATATATTTTATATATTATTTGTATATATATTAGAGTTTGGTTGGTTTCCAATTCCAAGCCTTATATTCTTATATAGAGAGGTTAGTACCTCAAGAGAAATGCATACATATTTTCCCATACCGTAATCATTTTCACTTATCAATATTCTTTTCATATACCTACCTTTGAGAAAAAGAAATAAAAGGTGAAAATTAGAAGATGAAAAAAAGAAGGCGATGTAAATGATAAATTTTAAGCATAAAGTGGGAAAACATGGTAAATTAAGATAGGCAGTCATGCACAAATAAAGGAAAAAGAAAGGAAAAAAAGACAATAAAAAAAACAGAAGGGTGAAAATAAGAAAATGGAAGAAAAAGGGTAGGAAAACACAGAATGATAAATCTCAAGCATAAAGTGGGAAAACATGGATCATATATGATAAACAAACATACACAAATAATGGAAGAAGAAAGGACAAAAAAACACTAATTAACAGATGGCACTATAACTGGCAAAATAGGCGGGTCGGGTTGGGTCGGGTGATAGGTCAGAATGGGTTCGGGTTGGGATGGATTTGGGTTAGGATAGGTTTGGGTTAGAATATACTAATTTAAAAATGGGTTAGAATGGATTTGGGTCAGAATGGGTTTGGGTTAGGATGGATCGGGTCAAAATGGGTTTAGACTCAAAAAACCACATTGATTAACAATTCCATACATAGATAAATCCCAAGGCAGTGGGTGCCCACGTTCTAATGAAAGAAAAAATATAACTAAGTATTACTCTAATACCTTAAGGTACACTAAATAAACACATTTAAAATTAAACTTTAAGCAAATGGTAATGAAATAAAATATAAAAAAAGATAAATTGCATGATGATGGTGGACGTGGGTTGTGCATTTATTTGTGGTCTTTTATCCCCATCATGGAGCTCCAGTTTAAGACGCCGGGTTGCCACCCCGTTCATCTTATGTGACCCGTAAACCCGATCTTGACTCGTTCATAAATCCAACATTTTCCTAGTTTTAAATTACCCAACTTGACCCTTTTATAAATATAGTTTAACTCAATCTAATCCATTACTTCATTTTTATTACCCAAATCCTGTGTTTAAAAAATCGCTCTGAGGCGCCGATTAAAGCGTGAGGCGCTAGAGGCGTTTGGGATAGCGCTTCGTTTCACCGAGGCGCCGGTTATACATGAAACGCCCTGAAGCGGCGCTTCAGGAGGAAGGCGTGAGGCGCTGTGAAGCGGTGCTTCATGTATGTTGGGTCTAAAACAGGCCTGTTAGATATTGGGCTTTTTATTTAGATATTGGGCTTTTTTTAGATCAATTCCTGGCCCATCTCTTTTTAGATATTGGGCTTTTTATTTAAAACCCTAACTCCCTAAGTCACTCATCCTCATCATCGTTCACTCACCAGCAACTTCCCTCCAGCACCATCGCCATTCACATCACCAGACACCAGCAACGTTCCTACTCCAGCAGCCATCGACATTCAGCCCCATCGTTCACTCCAGCCCCATCGTTCTTCGGTTCTCTCCAGCCCCATCGTTCTTCGGTTCTCTCCAATTGCAGCGAGCAGCCTTCATTGTGAGTGAAAACTTTCTGTTGACTTTTGCTGACTTAATAGGAGATGATTACTTGATTATATAAAGATTAAAGTATCAAACCTTCTGTTCTAAAGATGTTTAATTATGTTGACTTTTGCTGACTTTTGTTGTTGAATGAATGATTTGAGACAATTATTTATCTTTTTAAAGATGTTTAATTATGTTCTAAACTTTAAATTATAAGTATGTTTTGTGTTTATGATTATGAAGTGAAATGTGTCATGCATAATAATAATATTATTTTATTTTTAATTTTATCGCCTCACATACGTGAAGCCCTCGCCTCGCGCTTGAGGCGTAGCGCCTCAATATTTGGTACCAAAGCGCTTCGCCTCGCCTCGCGCTTTTTTAAACCAAGCCCAAATCAACCCAAATGTACCCACTTGGGTCAATATTGCCAGGTCTAGATGGCACTAAGGTATGAACAATGCACAATATGTATCAACAATGCTACTTAAGGCTAAAAAGGGTAAAGTAAAAGGTAAAACTAACCGGTAACCATAAGTGTTGATTTTGACAATTCTTTCCTTATAGTTAACGATTGGTTCTATTTTACCATGAACCAAACTATTCAGGCATTGCTACAAGGCTTTTAGTAATTAACCACTATACTAAAGAAATGACAAACCATGGGCTGGCTGCCACTGGAGTACATTAAAGCTCTTTATATGTTTATTATCTGAAGTAACTATAGTAACAAGGTGAAGCATGGTATATACGCATAGTCAAGCATGTTGCTGAGAGAGTCAAGAGAACAGGAAAAGAAGAAATTATAGTCACCTGGGAAAGTCCAACTATGTTGTAACCATTACTGAGTTCTTTCATTTTCTTCACCTGAAGCGAACATTTACAATTACTAGTAAGCCAAAGATATTGAAACAGATAGGGAAGAGAGAGATGGAACAGAAAATTATATATCTTCCTTCACAGGGATATCTCCACCTTATCGCAAACAACTTGAGTCTGAGAAACATATAACAAAAAGATGATCTCAATAAGTAGATTGTAAAAACACGACACTTGATGGTGAAAATCATCTCAAGGGACAGCCTACCCAAATCTACCTGTTCTAGTAGGGGCATGAACCAGGAATCCCATGCTCCATCTCCAATTTCACTAGAGCATCGCATGAACAACATGGAATCATAAAGATTTTAAAAGATAAAGGGGTGCACAAAATGAAGGCAAGCAAAACATTAACTTTTGAATCATTATACATAGGGTCAGTTGAGAAACCCAGCTTAAGAAATACTATACTGAGCGCATGAGACGCATTCAAAAGGTTTAGTAGTCGTATATATTTTATTTGAAATAAATAAAGGTCAAAGTCCTTTCCACAGCATAACATGTCTGACCAGGTGAGTATTGACATCATTAAATGCCAATACAGAAAATCAAGCCAAAAAAAAAATGAGGCATACATGCAGAATCCTTGAGACTTGGACATGTCGCTGAGTTCCTGGGTGAACTTTGTCATTCCTTTATTTGAACATTGATCTCCAATACCTGTCATGCAAATTCAGATATTCAGAAACTGGAAGGTGCCTGATACGTACAACTCCCTTGAAGACTTGTTCTACAAAGCATCAGATGAAAGCTACGAAAAAGTTCAAATATACAGCAGTTTACGGGTATTTAGAAATGCCAGCATTCTGCAACTCCTTTACGTCCACTTTTCCAGCTTTTTTGTTTTGCTATATCCTTGAAATGTGTTGGTTGTTACCAGTATTTGATAGCTTTAGTCTAGATAGTCATAAGTTATTTGACTTATTGTACGATTTTCGTACGTTTTATGTAATTGCCATAATTCAAGTTTGTTGTTAAAAAATAAAAAAAAAATAATAATAATAATAATAATAATAATAATAATAATAATAATCCATGTCCCCTTAACTGAGTTGGGTATCTAAGTCCCCTCCACACAGGCACACACAAACACACATGATCCTTAATGGTTATTCTACTTACCAGCGAATGAAGTACATCCCTCACATAATTAGCCATGCTCACTATGAAGGCTGAAGGCCCTTGTAATTGAGGAAGGAGGTTTTAAAATCCTAGGGTAGAAGATCATAGTGTGTTGTAAATTGTAAGCACATGTGTTCGGGTGGATAGCAATTTAAAGAAAAGGATCATAAGGAGTAGTTAATCGTGTTTCCAGATGACAGTGTAACATGAAGCGAGGCCCCACGCACAGCAAAATCAGTTAATCTCTTATGTGGCGGTCCAAATATGAAGATGAAAAAAAAGCGAGTGCAAACCCTAGTTTTGTGATTACAAACATACATACATACGTACGTATATGTATATGTATATATATATAGAGAGAGAGAGAGAGATATGTATGTATTACCATGAAGTACGATGAAAGGAAGAGAGAAAGATGAAGTTGAGAGGCAAGCGCAGAGGATGATGATGAAGATCGGCGGTGGTGATGAAGCCATAGACGTTCACTTCTACTTCTTCAATCCCAAACCCCCCCTGACTTTGGGATTCTGTTTTGCGTCTATTTAGTTAGCATATCCAACTTGTATGCGGGTGTTAGGGATTATTAATTGAAAACTCCTTGACTTAACACTCTCAAACATGAATGACCTATACCATTTAACCCTTCCCTCCTCTTCTCTTCTCTTCTTTTTTTTTTTTTTTTTACCGTATTCAGCGGCGTGTTTTAGATTCCAGTAAAACTTATTTTTAACTTCTCAAAAGGAGTTTTAAAGGAGTTAAAATTTTTAACTTTTAAAAAGTCTATTTCTCCTTCTCACAATTTCATCTACATCCAAATATAATTTTATCTCTTTTTAACTTTTCTTCTTCTTAAAAGTCAGAAGGAGCTTTGAAGAAGCAATCCCAAACACCCACTTATTATTTTAATTTAATATCTTTCACTCTTGTAAAACTCTTAAAATACATTTGATTGTTTTAGTTTTTCATCTTTCTTAACTTTTAATTAACTTATATAAAATTACTAAAACCAATCTAACTCCTAAGTCATCTTGTCTCTTGAATACATTACTTATTCCATCTCTGATTAGCGACTTTTGCTTTTTGTTTTTCCTATCATTGAGTGGTTGGAGACCATGGATTACAAAACCTTTGTCATTGTTGCTGTCTTCTCCACTCTTCGTCATCGTCACATGTCACATGCCTCCCTCGTCATCTTCTTTTCTGGTATACATTCTTGTTATTCACATAATCATGCTATAAGGTTCATATTGCAAATCTTCATATTCAAGTCCTAATCAATTGTGTCACCACAAGTACAATTTGTGCGCTCAACACATGTACTCTTTACCCGCTTATGTTATTGTTATAAAATTAATACCTTTCTTACAACAAATATTATATAAAAGAAATTTTAGAGATGACATATATAAAAAAAGGTTTGTTCTAACATAAAATGTTTCAGTTTAAAAAAAACAAAGGTTAAAAACTGACATTGTTGTTTTATTACTTGAAATTTTTACTTATCAGTAATTTTAATCATATTTTATTTTAGAATGTTATTTTATAATTTATAAATTTTTGTTACAAAATATTTAATATTTTATTTATTCAATTAATATAAAGACAATAAATACAGTTTTCATGGTGGTTGTTTGGCATTTTTTAAATGATTAAGTGGTAAACCAGTAAGAGATCTGAACCATTAGTGCTGAACCATTAAGAGTCCGTATATCACTTAACTATTCAAAGATAAATGGCTGACCAATTTAGATAAAAGGTATTAACCATTCAATATTAGACCTTTTAACCATTCAGACCTTTTAACCATCTAGCATTACTATAATACTTAACTAGACAAATGCAAATGTCTAATCACTTAAATGCTAAACCGTTCAGACGAGCAATATAATATAATATTTGATAAATTGGAAGTTAGGATGAAGGGTAAAAGGCGCATTCGTCTGATCTGATCCCTCATGAAAGCTCAGACGGGGGGAGGAAGACTCGGAGGCCGCCAAGCAAAATTGAAAGTTTGGTTGCTGTAATCTGTAAAGTATGGAAAGCGAAAGCGGTGGTATAACTGTATCCAAAGGGATGGGGATCCAGAATCCGTTTGCTTTGAAAGTGGGTCAAGTATTTACCGGATTTGGCGTCGGCTGTGGTCTTGGTATCGGTGTTGGCAGGCCGTTAAATCTAGGTAACACCCATTCTTCTTTCATTCTATTCTATGCTATTCTATTCTATTCTATTATTATATCATATTACATGTTCACCATGAAATTCCGGGGATTTTCTATACCTAATCACGGGAAAACCCATGATGCCTGTATGTTGTTTCTAAACCTAAAAAACTATCTTATATATGCATTCTTAATACATTCTTTATATGCAATCTTATTCAGTGTTGTTACATGCTAATATATTATTATTATTATTATTATTATTATTATTATTATTATTATTATTATTATTATTATTATTATTCAGTCTTGTAAAAACAGCAAATTTATTTGGAAGCATCAATTTTTACAGTTTAAAAGAAAATGCAATGTAAAATTTGATACAAATATGGGGCCAAGCGATATGATTTTGATCAGCTAAATGTTGAAACTTATTTGTAGGATCGCTGTTGATTGTCTGTCAATTGTCTTATGAGATAATCTGCAGAGGATTAATAACAACACTGCTTAAAATGCTGCTACTATAAAGAAATGATTTTTATAATGTAAAACAAGAGGAAAGACTTTACAGAAGTATTATTATTTCTGGGACAGAAGTTCATACTTTGTCTTTGCTAATTTCGGGTAGGTTTGTGCCACACAAGGCGAGTATGTTGTTGTCATCTTGAAAATAAACTTGAATTATTATCTGGTTGGAGAAATGCTTAGTGCCAAAAACCATTTATGTTATTTATCTAGTTAGAGGAACGCTCTTGTTTCTGTCAGGTGTTGTCTTGGTAGTGTCCCTGGTTTTGACCTTTATATAATCTCTGTTTCATTAATTTTGCCACAATAACTAAAGGTGACAATACATCAATGTAGCAAGACAAATAACAAAATAGAGTAAGCAAAATAGAGAACATAACACATTTTGAACCCAATTCCAACTCAATGTGTAACTTTTGGCAATTCAGTTCAACAACAACAAGTTAAGTTTGAATCAAACATAAGTACTGTTGGATTTGCCGCGTTAAAACTTTGCCTTTCATAATACTTGCATTATCTCCAGTATCAACCTTCTGAACTACTTCAATCTTTTTTCTTACTTTTATCTCTGATAATGAAGATGGACATTGATTGTTTAGCCATCTTATGTCACATTTGATTTTTTGGTAGGTATGTGGCACCTTGGTTCTCACAATGAATAATATTATATTCATTAACCATACCTAACTCAGTCAGCAAACCTTTCAGCCATATAACTTATTTACAAGCTTCAGTGGAGGCTATATATCTTAGATCCAGTAGTTGATGAGGCTACTACATGCTGTAGACTTTTAGAGATGCTTTCCAGCTTACAGTACAACCAAACACCTTGAACACTGACCCACATTTAGATTTGTCCTTATCAAGGCCTGTAGCAAAGTTAGCATCTAAAAATCTGTGTATACCATGCTCTTCAAGTCTCCCCTTCCATATCTCAAATCCATTAATGATTCTTTCCTGTAATTTAGAGATCGCTACCTAAGAACAATGCATCATCACTTCTCCAAAGTCTATATCCCTTGACACCGTCATGGTAATTAAGATAAATGCATTTTTTTGCCCTAGATTTCACTTTTGCTTGATTTATATGTGCACGTACGATGCATCTAAACACCTTTACTTGTTTCTGTTCTCCCTGGCCTTGAGTTATATGCGCATACGTGCTACATTCAAACATCTTTAAGGTTTATAATCTAAAGGCTGGCCATACCAAGCATCCATAGGAGCCATACCAAGCATCCATTGGACTTTTCATGTCATGTGCAGTTGAGGATGTATTAATAAGGTGTGTTGATTGTTCCATTTGTTCTTTTACTGACAATTTCCCACAACAAGACGTCTAGCTGTACCATGCGACTTGCAAAATTATTCAACTATTGATCACAATGCTCCAGAACAATGCATGCCCTTTTCAACAAGTCTTTATTAGAACTTTTTAAATGCATTGTTATTATGTTTAATGATAAACGAGCACTCCTGTTAAAAAATCTACAACTGATAAGTGTCGAGTCTAGGTATATATTTCGAACCATCTTCCATCAAGATTACCAAGAAATATCTCTTTAGTCTAGGTATATATTTCACATCCTGTAGGTAATATTCAGGACCATCTTCCATCAGAAGAGTAACCTTGCCGATCCCCCTTAAAATTGACAAGGTTAGTAGAGTAGTAGTTAGTTGACTCCATGAGAATTTGTGCACTTTCATAACCTTGACTGTTACCTCACTCAGAAGCAGAGTATGCCACTGATTATCCCTTCTTTGCTTGTCCTAACTTTCCATTGATTCTAAACTTTAACTTCTTATCCCCAGACCTAAACAAGGATCTTATAGTTTAATACTACTTGTTGGAATTTAGTTCAAAGCAACAACAACTCAGCTATGAATCAAACATAAGTGTTCAAGAGTTAACCACAAAACTGATCTCTGCTATTCATCACAATCAGTTGCAAGGAAATGTATATCTTTTGAAGAATGATAACCTGATAGTCTTATACTTTTAAGTTTGAACCACTTTATATGTGAATGTTGTGTTATAATTTGTTTGACTAACTCAACCTTCTCACAAGATGTGAAGGATCTAAACTTCAACCCCACACCATGAGAAAAATAAATTTGAACCAATTTTAATGGTTTCTCTTTCTTTTTATCTTTTATCTTGTTTCCAGCATATGCGCTCACTGTCCACCAAACTTTATATTTACAAACATGTATATACATCCTAAAGTATATACGAAGTTGTCTTTATTCTACTGTATTACCGGTTTTGTTTTGTTTTAATCAGGTGCTATACCAGTATTAAATCAAGTTATGGTTGCTGCAAGAGGAGCATCAGATGTTTTCTCGGGAGTAGGGAGACATGTTAACCACTCTGTAAGCTAACCTGCTTCTTTATTTAGTTCAATATGGAACATTATGATCACTCATTTATAAACTCTCAGCTGAAAATGGTTGGAGCCAAAAACATTGAAGCAGGCATTGGATGTGGAGTTGGTTTCGGCCATGGTTTTGGAGTTGGTATGCATGTTAAATATTTAAAAATACATTAGAAGTTATTGTTGGTGTTCTCTTACTATTCTGCAATTGAGGGTTGATAAGTTGTAGTTTATTATTATTTTGCTTTTATTTTTATTTTGTTATTTTCCGTGTGACAAAGAAATAAAGAAAGAATAATATTCTCATGACAGGTATTGCTATAAAGCCTGGGGTCATGCATCAAATACAAACTAGTCTTTTAGTATGTGACTTCTTTTGATTATCTAGTCTTATGTTTTCTTCCTGTTAAAAAGTTTTGCATCTTATACGACTTTAAATGTTCCAGCAAACCATCACAAAGTTGATGACGAGATTTGGAGTGACACCCACTTTGTCAAGTGTTGCTGGAGGCATGTTGCCTCAATCATTACCAAGTGTTAATAGTACCATAAATCCACTGGAAAATGTGATGAAATTAACAACGGGATCAACATCTAAAGATGGAGACTTAAGCTCAAGTGAGAAATTTCCATCATCGAGTTCATCTTATGCAAGTCGTACAGAGAAGGTTATCAACAATTTCTTGCAAAGTCCCCTTATAGAAGGTGAAACAAAGAATCAGGTATGCAACATTGCTTGAAACCTCAAGTTTATGTTATCTAAGATTATATCACAGAGAGAAATGGTTTTAGAAAGTTAATACTACTTAAAATGTTTATATTATTGTACCTCATTAGTGAACAATGAGGATCATTTACGATATTTTGTTAGGGTTTGATGTTGTTTGCTTAAAGTATGCACAAGAGCCAATTTATAAAGTCTTGTGTTTTGTAGGTTGAACCCTTGCAGTCTGAGAAGGATGTGATTCAATTGGTATGTTGTGTCTTAACTCCTTTGCATTTGGCATTACAACCCCATTCCTGTATCATGTTCTTTCTTTATACTATTGCATTTAACATTACAACCAAAAGTTATTCATTTTTAACTTAATTTGTTTGAAACTTTCAACTTCAAAGTTGGATGAATTATTTAAAATTCGAAAACACTTGACGTGGTTATCAAGTCGAAAAGTTGCAAGTATGACCACAAAATCTCAAACTATTGTAGGTCCTAAAACAACAACTTGCCCTTGAGAAGCTTAAAGAGGAAAATGAGATGCTTCAGAAAATATTAGTTGAAGATTTGAAAGTTTCACGAGACAAGTTTAAAGTCAACGGGTACTCCGGTTTTGGCCCAGGGTATACAAGTTGTAGTGATTGTTTCGAGTGTCGAAGGAGACAAAGAAGAGATAGGAGAAGGTAACAAGTAAAACAAGTATAATCATCAATGTTTAAGTTTAACCAACCTTAACCTCAACTTGCTTGACCGTGGTGCAATAATTGTCATATCTTGTATAAAAATTGCATCACATAGAACAATGGCATATTTTGGCTTAGACCAAAAGATGAGCTGTATGGCTGGTCCCCTAGGGTATGAATGTAATGCATTTAATGTTGGCGGTTTGTGTTTTGTGATGGGTCCTAATATAGAAACACCCACTCAGATAAATTGACACCCCCCCTATACGTCGCGTACGGGTCCATACGCGGCGTATAGGGTCGAATACACTGAAAACGAGGAAAATACAGGGGGCTGTCAGAGAGCTATACGACACATATAGGGCTATACGACGCGTATAACAAATTTCGACACTGATTACGAGGAAAAATTTAGGGGGCTTTCAGAGGGTTATACGCCCTGTATAGGGCTATACGACCCCCTATACGACACGTATGGGGTTATACGACCCGTATAAAAAGGGTACGGTGTTGATTTAAAATATTAGGGTGTTCAAATGACCATAGGTTGTCAGACATGAAACAAACACAAAATACATGCTCCATTCTTTTTGGCTCCATCTTTTAAGGGACCATCTACTGCTGCTTTGCTGTCTTCTTGTTAAACGAGGGCCACATGAGTTTTACTATCATTAGCCCTATCATTAATCTTGGATAAAATCAGTTTCTTGATTCGTTACCAGTGCAAGTCATTAGATCAGACTGCTTATGTTTTTGAATACATTAAACCTTTAAGTGAGTTCGGTTTCTTTTGACCATAATGAAATTACTACATGCGATTGAAATTGTTTATTAGAAGATTAGTTTGCATGTCGGTTTTCATTCTGTGTTCCTATAAAAAAAATTTGGTTCATTTTTAAGGGTGGAGGGGGCATCAATATCACAGTGCAACATTCATTACACCACAAATCCACCAATTAAATATTGTCTTGTCACACTCACCACACACGACTTTGGTCGCGGCGGTGTTGCCGTAAACGCCACCGTGAATTTTTTAGCCGTTGATTGAGTCAAGTGTGGAAGAGAAGGCACGTCTTGGGGATGCCGTGAAACGGCAAAATGGTGCGGTGTGGGAGACCGGCGACGGTGTTGCCGCACGGCACCCCGCCTCGCTGTGGGCTCAACACATGGTGCCAGCCAACCCACCCCACCCTAAGAGATTGAGCGACAACTCTCGAAACATTGTACTCTAGAAACTTTTGCATGGCCGTTTTTTCTGAAAGAATGGTTTGATTATTAGTTATTTCGTCTAAAGAATCTATTAAAATAAAAAAGTATATATTTAGTTTGGAAAACAAAAGGTCAGTTTTATTTTAAAACATTTGGCCACTTTGATTGTTTAGATGTTCATTTTGATGATTTTTCATTTTTTCTTTCTGTTTATTTCTTCAAATAGTGTTCTTGTGTCTAGTACTTTGAAAAGCTAAACACAAACTATACTAAAATCAACTTTTATGTAAAGATACATTTAAAAGTCTGATCGAGCTAAAATAATAAGATTAATTACAATAAACAATTTATTACAATAATTTACAAGATATATAAAAATTGTCACTAGAACTTTATAAACAATTATCGATTATAAATGCAGATGCTTCTAGCTCCTTGACATTTTGGGACATGAATGCTTCTAATATCACTTTATGTGAGGTAAAACTTTACAATATATATTCTTTTTATGCACATTATATATGAATTTGATGGTTGAAAAAGAAGGGAATAAATGCTTTAAAATGACTTTATGTGGCAAGCCACAATGTGTTATTAAGATGGGAATTTTCTTTTAATTTAGATTAGAATATTTCACTAATTATCTCTATCTTATTTATGTATAAATTGTAAAATGTTGCCACATGAAAAGAAAAGATTTTAGCACTGACGATGTGATGTGACGTAGGAAACACAACATGTGGACATCGCTATCTTGCTATTGATATTTTGGCTCAAGCTTCATCCTCGACCACCTATTCCGATCCTCACCAAATCCCTCCCTCTCCAAGAACACCTTCGATCCCCCTATTAATTAATGAATAGCCTACCGGAGTCATTAAACTTGCATTACGAACTAGCATTAGCTTCTAATTAAACTCGACGATCCATCATCCATGGGTTGGCATGGCATGGGTGTAATATATTGTTTTGTTTCCGTCTAATTATTTGTACGTTTTTCAACCATTAGAAGTTAAAAAGGGAAAAGCTAGAGAAATCCATGATGATGTACGCTTAGCATATATTACGGTACTAATATAATCCAACCATTCAATCTACAAAAATCCGTACAACACGATAGGAGTGAATAAAAAATAGCTTTGTTTATACCATGATGATGATGTGAGACAAATATTAGGGATTTGATCATTTATTTAACAGAGTCAATCCACTAAGATATTGAGTGGTTAGATGAGAATTAAAGATAGTAAGTCTTTCCTCCTGAAAGTCCTTTTTAAATTAACACTATATATATATAATATATATGGTTATATATATTCCTGCTTCGTTCTAATCTGTCAATACAAACTAACAAACTGAAGATCCAAGTTTGAAAAGCTAGATTTCTTTATTACAAAAATGCACATATAAAAAATCGGACAATTCATCACATGATGAATCTCTTCATATGACATGAATTAATGTAGACAGAAAATAGAATAGAAAACATGACACAGAAAGAAGATTAAATGATACATAATGAAATAAACAAACATTAGGAATAAAGAACAAATGCTAATTTCCTAGTTTAGATGAGGAGGAGCAGGAGTCCACATATAAATGCCAACATGGTCCTGCTAGAATACTGCATCATGATCATAGCGCTGCTATCCGGAGCCTCGCTGTTGCTTCCAGGTGACATGGAAGGTCCCATAGGCGCTGGAGGTGGTCCCATAGGCATCATCGCTGGAGGTGGTCCCATAGGCATCATCATTGGTGGTGGTGTCATCATGGTCATGGGAGGAGGTGCCATCATGGTCATGGGTGGAGGTGCCATCATGGTCATGGGTGGAGGTGTCATCATGGTCATGGGCGGAGGTGTCATCATGGTCATGGGCGGAGGTGTCATCATGGTCATGGGCGGAGGTGTCATCATGGTCATGGGCGGAGGTGTCATCATGGTCGTTGGCGGGGGTGTCATGGGCATCATGGGTGGTGGTGTCATGGTCGTTGGTGGTTGCATGGGTGACATTGATGGAGCTTGGGCGGTGGAGAAGGCAGCCAAGTAAGTGAAGGATAAGAGGAGGATCATGTGACGTGAGAGAGCCATATGGATGGAACTGATCGACAGAGGAAAATGGGTTGAAGCCACATATATATAGACCTAGCCAGCTAGCTACGTACTATGTGTATATAAATACAGATTGGCGGAGCTTGAACATTCCCGATGGGGACGAAGACGAAATTAATTTTTTTAGGGGGGCGAACTCGAGTTTTATATAAAAATTTACACTACCGGACCTAAAATTTACACTACCGGACTAAAGTTTAACACTACCGACGAAAAAAAGAGGCCCCCCGGGTCCCAACTATGCTTCGCCAATGCAAATACATGCCTACATACATATATCTATACGTATGTATGTAGAATAAAATACATCTCGTCGTCTTATTAAAGTTGCATGAATCAATGCTTTTAGATGTGAGGATGCCAATGCACGAAGTCGTGGGGTGAATGACCACTTTCATGTTTTCGAATACGAACCACAACCCTCTCCCAAACCATATATTTTCTTTTTCTTTTATTTTATTTTTAGTATTAATTGGCTGATCTCAAAAGATGCCGTGAGAATTCTCTTTACCAAATCTGATTTTTACAAAGCTTAACCGCTAAATTGTATATGGTCAAACAAACAAACAAATATACCCAGTGTCTCCCGCTGAAGAGCAGGGTCTGGGAGGGGTATATGGTGGCAAGTCTTTCCTCTATCTAGAAAGATAGAGAGACCGCTTCCGAAGAGACCCCCGACTCGTTAACACATGCAATAACAATAACAATCATCATACAACGCTAAATTGTATATGGTCGTTATATAAAAATAAACAGAAAATGTAAAATCATTTTTTTTTCTGTATCTTTAGCGAGTAAAGACATGTGAATCACCTACTTTTATTAGTTATATTTACCATCTTTCTGCCATGATTTTATTCTATAAATTGTTAATATACTTTCTTATACTCTTTTAAAAAGATCCATATTATTAATACTGTCATTCTAAAATAGAATGTAAGCGTGGATGTGTAAGGAATAGTCCTCGTAAGTGGATTGATTAAGTGCATGTTTGGCAAATCAACTTTTTAACCAACTTTTAACTTGTTAATTTTTCAAAAGTTAATAAATCAATAAGTATGTTCGGGTAAAAGGTTGAAAAGTTGGTTTTAAAGGGTTGAAAAGTTGGTTTTAAAGGGTTGAAAAGTTGGTTTTGAGAAGTTAAATGAAGTTACTTATAAAAATTACTTTTCAAAAGTAATTTTTTAAAAAAATAAGCAATATTAACAGCCCTTACTTTCTTATCTTTCTATCTTATAAACGTTTGTATTTTGTTTTTGAGTATAAACTATTTAGCGTCTTTCAACTGTGCTGCATGAAGGTAATCTGTTACTTGATTTTACCATACCTTCTGACTCGTTTTAGAGAAAGGCTAACATGAAGTTACAAGGATTACTAGCTTCTATGCATCAAAACAGCATAGATTAGACATATTGAATGCTACTAGCATTTAATGATCATACGTGACCAGATTCTCAAATCAAAACATGTAGAAGTATAACAGAAGTTTTTTTGATGATGCACAACAGATACAAAGGCTCCTTAATTATTCTCTTAACTAGAAACACGATTTTGATGGCATTCAAACTTTTGTTAATAATAGGCAACATATGGAAAAAAATGTACAGATTTTTTGTATAAATTTTTCAGAACCGGTACGCCACAAAATTAGCAAATCTTAAGTAATTGTGGAAAAAGTTGGTACAAGTTCTACAAAATTTACCAAAAACTAGTAAAAAATAAGCAAAAACAATAATACCATGAGTAAGCTTTTTATGTAGAAAGACTTGCAAGTAATAAGACAACAAAAAACCAGTGATCCATAATGATGAGCAGCACAAAACGGTTGGTCCTCAACTCAAAAAACCAAGAAGACCCATGCCACCCCAAAGGATGGACCCGTGACATCAAGCTAACCTCAACACGCTGTACCATCAGACAAGTCTAGTCAAGCAATCAAGCCAAGCTTAATCTCAACTGACTTGTATTCGATCCTATCAGCATCAACTTGCATTTGACCCAATTAAACAATAGAATTACTAAGCAATCATAACAAGTATGTGCATCACCTTAATAGGTGATGAAATTTAAAGATAAATGTATAGATTGTTTAAAAATCAGAGAACATGATACTTAATTATTTTCCTCATTGATTCAAAGGAGGAGAAGGCTTACAATTTATAGGAGAACATTGATTACAATAAAGTAAAGAAAACCATAAAACAAGGCTCGGAGGAAGATGATAATGATGATCCATAAAACATGGAGAAATAATGGACCATAAAGCATGGATATAATTCCACCGAAGGTAATGGGTCCCACCTTAGTATTTCTCGTTTGATTGAGTCATATTGACGATCAATAGCATTGAGAAATTGAAACAATTTTTTCTCTGATTGGATTTTGTTGTAAGTGGCGATATCCACGGCACATGTCATTGGATTCGGATCTCTGCGATCAATCTCTCCCCAGATTCCTTGAAGCATGATCCAAAAATCTTCTAGAGGTACGCCATTTTGTTTGACTTCATTTGCCTTGACATGAAGGTCAAACGTTTGCAATTTGTCCTTGCCACTACTATAGGTAACCACCAGAGCATCCCACAATGATTTCGTTGTAGGGAACTCGGTGAGATTGCTTGCCAGGGCTGGTTCAATATTCTGAATGAGCCATGAGAACACAATTAAATCGTTTTGTTCCCACTGTTCATATTTGTCGTCTGTTTTCGCCGGTGGATTTGTTGTTAAATGGTTTAACAGATTTTTCGACTTTCCCCCGATTGCAACTCGAATCATTCGAGCCCATAGGGCGTAGTTTTGGCTATTTAGTTTGAGATTTATGGAGAGATTATCGGATTGTTTTGTGTTTTGATTTTGGGTAGGAGGTATGTTTCTGAGGAGATTGGCGAGTTGGGTGGCTAGATCATTGTTGGTCACGGCCAGGTCACTGTCTGAACCAGGCATGGTGACTTGTAGATGATGAGCTTTGTGATCCTAGAATCGATCACACTGCTCTGATACCATGTTTAAAAATCAGAGAACATGATACTTAATTATTTTCCTCATTGATTCAAAGGAGGAGAAGGCTTATAATTTATAGGAGAACATTGATTACAAAAAAGTAAAGAAAACCATAAAACAAGGCTCGGAGGAAAATAATTAAGTATCATGTTCTCTGATTTTTAAACATGGTATGAGAGCAAGGTTCGAAGGAAGATGATAATAATGATCCATAAAACATGGAGAAATAATGGACCATAAAGCATGGATATAATTGAGCACTAAGGAAAATAATTGAGCACTAAGAAACCTACTTTTCCTTTTAACATAGATTCAAAGAGTAGCGTTAAAGACAAGTTAGTTTGTAAAGCCTCTGTTGTTTCTTCTTCCTCTAGCCTTCTCAAACTTGCTTCCCTTGGATGTTACATAGGGTTTAGTGTGACTGTGTGGGACACCTGGAGCTTTTCCAAAGTGCTTCACGCGAATTCTTTGGACCTCTTAGCAGAACCTGCAGCAACCAAGGGTTAATATATGAGTAGAAAAACAAACATGATGAAACACACCATCAAAAGAAAAAGCAAAAGCAAAAGAAAAAGAAAAACATGTAGTTGGGGAATGCTAGCAGTTGAAACATACGGTGTTGTACGTGTCCAAGTGGGGCTCTAAGAGCAAGCTGGTCAAAGGTCAAACATTCTCCACCAGCCTTCTCAATCCTTGCGCTAGCAGTCTCAGTGAACCTAAGAGCAGTGAGCTTGATGCAGGGGATCTAGTCATGAACCCTGACATCATCTGTAACTGTACCCGCCCACAGGCCACAACCACACCAATCTTGTCTTCCTGTTGTTATCATTTATCAACCAAACTATAACATGAAATACCTTGCCAGACATGTAACGTATCAAACGGGACAGGGAAATCGGGGGCTTGTTCATTTTGCTCATGAGGAGCCTCTTGAGAATGACACCATTGAAATTGCTTCGCCTTCTCCTAACTAAGAAGCGATAAAGCTGAACAAAAGAAACACTGAGAGTCAGTGAGTATTAAGAAAAGAAAAATGTGATGGATGCGTGTTCGTTCCTACCTTGACGAGGAGCTTGAGGTAGGTAGATATCATGGGACCTAGCTAGGGGCGGTCCTCTTGCTCTTTCCACCTACAATAAGATCTATACCCTGGATCACCAACCACAAAATCAATATTCAATCAGCACCCACACTCAATTGTAGGGAGCTTAGCCCTTGGGGTTAACCATACCATACCATACCATACCATGCCAGCTTAACGGTGTAACCGTGAAACTAATCTTGTTTTGGGTGGACATCATCATGATTCATGGAGCTCACTCGCGACAACGACGACCTAGATTTTTTGGTGGAACTGATATTGGCAGGATTCGACATAGATAGTTTTAACTTTTAAGGAGTCGTCGAATTGCACAAGCACTGGGTCCTTGTTTTTCTGAAAAAGAGCTTCTGAAGCTTTTTTGTCTGCGCCAAAAAGAGACGAGCAGATGTTTCTGGTCTGCAGACTGTTTGTTTTTCTGAAGATGTTTCACTAAAAAGGTCTGCGTGACCTCTTCTCCAAAAAGAGGTGGACTAAAGTCTTCAGAGGTCTTCTCACCTCTTCTTCACATATCAACCCTCAACCCCCAACTCGTTTCATACAACTTCACATCGCCACACCCACACCCCACAATCGGCCTCCCCCCGTCGCCTCCCCCCGTCGCCACTCCCCACCGTCGCCACTCCACCGTCGCCAATCCCCCGTCGCCACTACCCCCTCGCCACGATTAGGTTTGAACTTCTTCTCCAATCGGTCTGCGTCGCGCCCTCGCCACACCCACACCCCACAATCGGTCTGCGTGACCTCTTCTCCACGATTAGGTTTCAAATCGGTCTCAAATCTCCACGATTTCTGTTGACGTTTGAACTTGTTTGTTTCAAATCTGCTCGACTGTTTGATTTCTGTTGATGTTTGAACTTGTTTGAACTTGTTTCTGTTGTTGATGATGATGATGATGATTGGGTGCCTCTTAGGTCCACTCGTGCTTCCGATCAGTGAACAGCTTCTGTTCTTCTGCACTTTGATAGTGAAGAAGTTCTTCAAGAATGACATAAAGCCTTACATACCTGACTTTAAACTAGCATTTGATCACTTCTGCATACACGCGGGTGGCAGAGCTGTGATCGATGAGCTTGAGAAAAATCTGCAGTTGTTGCCGACACATGTTGAGGCGTCACGAATGACGCTTCATAGATTTGGGAACACGTCGTCGAGTTCGATTTGGTATGAGTTGGCATATATTGAAGGGAAAGGGAGGGTGAGAAAGGGTCATAGGGTTTGGTAGATTGCATTTGGGAGTGGGTTTAAGTGCAATAGTGCTGTTTGGAAAGCTTTAAGGAATGTGAAACCCTCTGAACATAGTCCTTGGGCTGATTGTATCAGTAAGTATCCTGTTGAATTGGTTATGTAGACTTGTTGGGTGGTTTGTTTCTCTGTTCATTGTGTACTGGATTTGATCATTGAAGTTGAATATGTTTTCGCCTTTTCGGCTTCTGTTTGTTTTGATAAAATTGATTATGTAGTAGAATGTGTTCACATTGCCAGCTTAGTGCTAGGATTCTATGAACTTCTGCCTCTTGATTGTATAGCTGATCATAATGGTTTATTGAGTTGATATAATTATCTGTTTATGCCTTTGCACCTTTTTACACATTTGACTTGAGTTTACTGCAGTATCATGCATCTTCTGCGGCCTGCAAACATGGAAAAGCTTGCAAATTCAATCATGGAAGAGGGAAGAGTGTTAAAACACCAGTGTTAGAGTACAACTTTCTGGGCCTGCCAATCCGACCGGTATTAAACAATTTGCAATTGTAATTATATTTAAGATGCCATTGTTTGTTCTCTGATTAAGCTTTTCGAATATGTGCAAGATGGATTAATGTAGTTATACAATTCCGATAGGTTCTGGCAGCAAGAAGTCCCAATATTAAGCTTCGGAAAGCATTAAATAGGGACAACTCGAGGTATGGACTTGAAGACAATATCTGCTTATTTAACAGAAATAGCTGTGAATTGGATACTAACAGCTTATATTCTTTTGTAATATGCACGTTGATGCTGAGGAAAATGATGTTGAAGAACATGGTACCGCATCCGATCGAGAATATATGACTCAATTAAGAGATGAAATTGCTGAGCAGTTAATGCAGAATGTCGAATAAACGATTTATAAATGTAATCGTATGATTTTATGAATATTATTGTAGTGTTGTATGACTTTTATTTATATTTTAATGTATTTCTATGACTTTTATTTATATATTAATGTATTAGTTGTTTTTAAAGTTTAAAAAATAAATTTAGTTTAATTACAGAATATTTCAGCATTCTGCAGATGTTAAACAAAACAAACAGTCTTTTTCTCGCAGACTGCAGACATTTGGTCCACCTCTTCTGCTGCAGATGTCTGCAGATGTGGTCTGCAGACTGCAGACGTTTTACCTCTTCAGAAACAAACAACACCTAAGTAACGAGTTTCACATTTTCATCAAGCAAAATGTCTTACAGTATTTTTTGATATTTTTCAAAATAAATATAATATTTTGATTAATTATATGTATATATATATATAGGGTTAGGATCATTACAGAACCACTTTTTATTTTCAGAACAACAGAACCTTTGATATACATAAATGTATATTAAGTCTGGTAATACTTGACCTGTTTTACATATGTGTATATCAGACATGAGCAATAAACTATAAAAAACAACTAAATATCACCAGGTTTAACTTACATCTATGTAAACCAATGGTTTATAATTTATATTTATGTAAGTCAATGGTTCTTTTGGTTCTGAAAATAAAAAATGGTTCTGTAATGATCTTGATCCTGTATATATATATATATATGTATCTATATATAGGGGATGGTTCTAATGAAAACCACCTTATAATTAAAAACCATGAAAACCAAAATCTAACCATTGATCATATTTAATCAAGGGCTAATATCACTAGTGACATGATTGTAATTCTTGTGAAGTTTTTAAGACAAGTTTTAATACAAAAGGGCATTTTAGGAAAAACAAAAAATAAATCTATTTAACTTTCCATAATTTTCGTTTCTCTTTCCTCTCTCTTAATTACTTTTTACTTTCCTAATTTTTACTCTCTCTCTTCTCTCCTAATCCTCTTTTTTCCTAACTAGAATTAAAAGACCTGTTGAGTAAGTTTACTTTCCTAATTTTTACTTCTCTCTCTTCTCTCCTAATACAACGATGGTACATATGTATACCAAATAATGTGAACGGTTGAGTGATGTATGATGAATATTTTTTTACAGTAATAGAAGTTTATTAAGAGTCTAAAGACTTAGTTAAGTTGAAAAATTTGGATAATACAACGATGGTACATATGTGTACATAGGATAATTGTTCAAAAATTTGGATAATACAACGATGGTACATATGATAATTGTTCAAAATAGTTTGGATAATACAATGATGGTACATATGATAATTGTTCAAAATAGTTTGGATAATACAACGATGGTACATATGTGTACAAAATAATGCGAACGGTTGAATGATGTATGATGAATATTTTTTACAGTAATAGAAGTTTATTAAGAGTCCAAAGACTTAATTAAGTTGAAAAATTGCTGAGAAATTTTAAAGCTTAAATGTATATGTGTACCAAATAAAACATGTTTGTAAACACATTAATTTAGTAAGTAGACAAATAAAACATGTTTGTAAACCCCAGTGGTACATATATGTACAACTTGGTAAGCAATACCGTTAAAGTAACATTCTGGTTATTATTTTATATTAGTTTTGACAAGGACATACATGAAGGTTCATGATTTATATGAAAAATATACAAACCATCAACATACTAATGTGATTATACAAATGTGTTACATATAGGCACAATCTTTGCACAGTCAACTGGTACATATATGTATTAAAACATTGTACATATATGTATTAAACCAGTTTTACTTGTAAAAAAGATAATACTAAAAGAGTTTTTTGACTTTATAAAAAGTGTCTATATATGTACTACTTGTAGTCTTACACATATTCTAAAACAATGGTACATATATGTACCACTTGTAGTATACACATTCCTGTAATTTTTATGAAACACATTAATTTAGTAAGCAGACAAATTAAACATATTTGGAACCCCCAGTGGTGCATATTTGTACTACTTGGTAAGCAATACCATTAAACTAATAGTCTGGTTATTATCTTATATCAGTATTGACAAGGACATATATGAAGGTTCCTGATTTATATGAAAAAAATACAAACCATTATCGTACTAATGTGATTATACAAATGTGTTACATATATGCACAATCTTTACACAGTCAACTGGTACATATATGTATTAAAACATTGTACATATATGTAACTTTGATATCCAACACATGTGAATGACATGCAAGAACATGAGACTGAATGGTCCGACGAATGAAGGATAACCTGCACGTGTAAAAAAATATAAATGATGAATAATTAATCAAAAGCAACGAACATACATATAATGAAACTTATAACATACATATAATGAACAGTGATGACATCCTGATGGTGCCTATGTTTTGATTATGGTTTTAGCATACATGCACCAATGTTTGTAGTAACTCCACACCATCATTTGTGCAAGATTACAAGTGGTGCATATAATGCATCATTTCGATTTTCAAGTGGATGGTTTTGGTTGCAATCAAATATCAATGGCGTTATCTGTCTCATCATACAACATATTATTGTTAAAACACACTTAATTGATACATATATGTACCTTACTAACGTAAATTTATATAAAATATATATATACATATCAAGTATCAAGTATAACAAAATAAATTAAACAAATTGTTTAATTTAAATTGTACTAGTTCAAAACAATAATATACAAAAAAACCGTCTTCAACTTCATCTCCTAAGTAATGGTACATATATGTACAAAGGGTAAAACAACAGGCTACATATACCTTCATTTGCAACTTCAAACATCATCAATTATACTATCCTGAAATCGATCGGAAGAAACTATCATATCATCATATGTCGAATTTAGAGATTAATTCGGATAATTCGATCGAAAGAATGAATAAGCCTTCAATTCGCTATACGATTTAGAGAATCTTCAACAGAATATCCTGAAATCAATCGGAAGAAACTTCAACAGAATTGAATAAGCCTTCAATTAGCAATTCGCAATATCATCATTTGCAACTTGGTTGCGAGGAATATCAACAGCAATTGCCATCTAAAAAATTATATATATATGACTACGATCAAATTAGTGCAGACATCTAGAAAAACAAATTTTAGTTTCACCAAATGTGGTGAATGTGGACCTGGTATCGCCGGAAAGTTGTCATGTTACCGTCGTGGATTTGGAGGCTTCACCGTCTGAGTATCTGGAGAGAACAAGTGTTTCCGATCAAATTAGTGTTGATTCCAGTAACCGGAGTTTTTTTGGGGGAAAAAGAAGAGCGGTGGCGGTGGCGGTGGTTCTGGACAGGATTTGTGGTGGAAACAAGACAAGATTGGCTCACTACCACAGATCCATTCTCGTCGGAACAATACATCAGTGTCTCCTCCGATGATTCCAACGATGATTCCAACGATGTGCTTCAAGATAACCTTTTTTATATGTTATCAAAAAATTATATATATATGACTACGATCAAATTAGTGCAGACATCTAGAAAAACAAATTTTAGTTTCACCAAATGTATGTGAAATTGAAGAAATTAAAGGTTGAAGATGATAATGAAGAAATCAATTTTGATGCAGAATTAAGAAACAAAAAAAATCAGTTAGAGAAAAAACGTAAAACATTGAATTGATTGAGTGTTTCTAAAATAAGATTTAGCCAAAATTACAAAAAAACCCCTTTTGATTAAATTAATGGAAAAAAAGTTAAAATTTTCTCATTGGTTGGATATGGTTTTCACGGTTTTTATTTATAAACTTGGTTTTCATTTGATCCCTCCTCTATATATATGTGTATATATATATGTATATATATATGTGTATATATATATATGTATATATATATATGTATATATATAGAGGAGGGATCAAATGGAAACCAACATTATATTTGAAAACCGTGAAAACTACCATCCACCAATCACATTTTTTCTTAAATAATCCAGATTTATTAATTCTAAAGGGCAATTTAGTAATTTTGACATTATAATATTTATTAGATACTTAATTTATCAAACTAATTCCCTGATTTTTCTCTTAACCAAATCCGGTTACACATTCGTTCTTCTCTTCCAAATATTCATCAATTATACTTTTGATTCGTATTAGAAATCAGTGTTAAATGTTAGGTTTCAATTTTGCCAATTCGTTATTCTATTCTATTTCGCTGTGTAATTGAATCGCAATATTCAATTTTTCCAATTCAATTTGTTTGTCGGACGTGATGAATCCATTATCGAAGAATTCAGTTGTCGATTGTTCAATTCATTGTAACGATGCAGTTGATTTGACTGGACGATCGGGTATTGAAGATGCTGCTTGTGCGATTCAAGAGGTGTCAGGTGATGCGTTGTTTATTTGTAATGATCGACATCAGGAGATTATGCCTGGTAACGTACAAGACGATGACGAAGGTATGTATTCTGTTTTTTTTATATTCTTTACATATATGTATCTACGAACCAAAACGAAAGGCATTTAGAATATTAATTTGTGTTTTGCTGTTTCGTACATATATGTACCTACGAGCTTAATTGGTATATATTTGTTCTAATGGTTTAATTGGTGGCAAAATTTTTAATTTATTAATGTATTATGGTCTTTTTGAATGAGAATGGACTGGACGTTGTATTTAATTGTATATATATTGTTATGAAGTGTTAAAATTGTAATAGAACAAATGGTTTATTGTGTTGTTCTTACATATATGTACCTACGAGATTAATTGGTTTATATTTGTTTTTAATGGTTCAGTTGTTGGCAAAGGTTTTAATTTATTAATGTTTTGTGTTCTTTTTGTATTTTTGATACTTGACCCTTGAGGTGTATATATATGTTGTTCATTTTGACTTTTTTTGGTTTTGGATTGTACATATATGTATCAAACAAGTATGTTTTAACAATAATGGTTTGTATGATGATGCAGATAACGACACGTATGTTGATTGCAACCAAAACCATTCAATTGATAATCAGAATGATGCTTTATTTCTTACTGGTGTTGAAAATGAAGGTAAGTTATCGACATCATTTTAAAAAAAATTTCTTTTTTTTCATCTTTTTTTTAATATCTTTTATTTATGGTTTTTGCAGATTCAATGCGAAGCAGTATATACCAATCCCCGAATGGTTCTAGGTATTGGACTCCTATTGTTCCCGTAGATCATAAGCCAGTCGTTGGATCTAGGTTTCAAAACTGGCATGACGCATTAAGGATGTATGAGGCATACGCTGAGAAGGCTGGGTTCAGTACTCGTCTAAGTATAGTAAAAAAGAAAAAAGGTGTGGTTACTCATAGATACATTTTGTGCAACAAGGCTGGAATACCTAATGGCAAAGTCAACGACAGTTTGGATGTTAACTCAAAATCTCGTGTCCGTCGAAGAAACTTTAAGGTTTGTGATTGTCGCGCTCGTATAAAGTTTAAGTCTATTGAAGGAACTGAAGGATTTGAAGTTTACGGTTTTATCGAGGCACACAACCATGGGTTGGTGAATTCGGATAATTTAGACCTGACGAGAAAGAAGCGTAGGCTGGAATTTGTTGACAAGGAGTACATTGCTAAGTGTCGTTTGGCAAGTGTTGGTCCTTCGAAAGCACATAGGCTGCAAGTTGCATTAAAGGGGGGTCATCATATGGTTCGAGGGACTAAAACTGACTATAAAAACTTTAGTAGGGATATAACCAACTTCATTGGTGATAGTGATTGTCAATTTTTTATAGATAGGATGGAACATCGGGTGTTATGTGAAAACAATTTCACCTTCAAGTTTGTAGCAGTTGGCGACGAGATTAGGAATCTGTTTTGGGTAGATGAGGTGTCTAAGGTCAATTATCAAGCATTTGGTGATGTGCTAGCATTTGACGCAACATACCAGACTAACAAGTATGTTAGTTATTATAGATTTTTTATATTTTTTCATAATTGAATAATATATGTATTATGCAGGTATAATATGACTTTCGTGCCATTTACTGGCGTTGATCATCATAAAAGTTGTGTCACTTTTGGTGCGGCATTGTTGTACGATGAGACCATTGAATCATACACTTGGTTGCTCAATTGTTTTATGGAAGCTCATAACCACAAGCAGCCATTATTAGTTCTAACGGATCAAGATGCAGCTATGAAGCAGGCAGTGTTAAAGGTGTTGGATAAATCAATTCATAGGCTTTGTATGTGGCATATCACCAATAAACTCCCGTCTAAGGTTTGCTAATATTTATCATGCTTTAAGTCCATATGTTTTCAATGTATTTTCAAATTAGGTACATATACGTATCAAACATATTTGAAGAGACACAATCTCCTGTTAATTTTTTTTTTTTTGGATCTTTTTTCAAATTTGTGTTCGAAACAACATCTAACTATTTTTTAATTTTGAAGGTGTCTGGACATTTATTGAACAACACTAATATTCGTGCATCCATTCACAAGCTCGTATGGAATGTCTATTTATCTCCATCTGACTTTGAGTGTAGATGGAAGTTATTAATGGAGAAGTTTGATCTACAAGATCACAAATGGCTATCCGATATGTTTTCTATAAGAGAGCAGTGGGTGCCCGGATATTTTAAGGATATCCCAATGTGTTGTTTGATGAAAACTACATCAAGATGCGAAAGCTCGAACTCATATTTCAAAGTTAATTCTAGTCCATACAACAATCTTGTACAGTTCCTACTTTGTTTCGACAATGCTATAGATGGTCAAAGATATAATCAGCGTGTTCTAGAATTCAACACCACTACCACAGTTCCTACTTTCCTAACTAGTTTACTAATTGAACGTCATGCTTCTGAGATATACACACGTAACATATTTTTGGAGGTGCAAAAGGAGATACAAAAGTGCAATACGCTATGTTACATAGTCAACCGTGAGGTAACGGACGGAAAATATAACTATATCATTGCACAT
The DNA here is from genome assembly GCA_024085815.1 of Flaveria linearis. NCBI lineage: Eukaryota > Viridiplantae > Streptophyta > Magnoliopsida > Asterales > Asteraceae > Flaveria > Flaveria linearis. The sequence continues at coordinate 459,188 of CM044014.1, read as the reverse complement.
CAAGATAATAGGGCGGATGTCATAAATGAATTTAAGGTATATTCTTGTTTATTTTTTGCTTTTTTTATGAAACATTATACTCATGTTATTTTCTTTACTTACGTATATCAACCCTTACAATTACATTCCTGTCCTATATTCTTATTTTACAATATATATAAGTAGTAGGTAATTGTTAAAATGGTAATACTAAAAGTGTTTTTTCACCTTTAATTAAGTGTTCATATATGTACCAGTTACAGTCTTACCCAAATGATGATGTGGAGTTACTTTAAAACAATGGTACATATATGTAAATATACTTGAATATACTTTCATTATCAAAGTTTTACTCATATGATGTTGTGGGGTTTCTTAAAACAATGGTACATATATGTACCAAATTCATATTAATCTAAATCAAACTATTTCCATACACAGATAATTGTTTTATTGAATCATCTTTTTATTAATTACTCATCTATATTTTTTACAAGTCCAGGTTATTCTTCATTCCTCGAACAATTAGTCTCATGTTCTTGCATGTCATTCACACGTGTTGGATATATATGTAGACATGTGTTCTGCGTACTAAGGCATCATAAGATTGAAAAAATTCCACAACAATATATACATGGACGATGGAGAAAAGATGCGCTACCAAAAAAGGTTTTTAGTATGGAATACAGATACTGTGCTAATCGGTCTGAACATTCTTTAATTAGATATCGTATAATGGATAATATGCAGCAATGCGTTGATAGGATAAGGTTGGATACAGAGAGGCTAAAATTGCTGGAACTGCACGTTCAAGAGATTAAGACAAAAATCTTTAATGAATTTCCACATGATCCATCATACAACCAAAAAGGTGTTGTTTTTGAAGAGGTTTTACATCAACCTCATCCTAATAAAGTACACTACAAACCACCGAATGGAATAAGGAACAAAGGTTGTGGGAGGAATAGGCGACTGATTGGTCCTGGTGAGAAGGCAAAGTCCAAAACGAAGAAGCCTAAGAGGTTATGTAAATTTTGTGGAAAATATGTTCGTGGTCATGACTCTCGCAATTGCCCTGAAAAATTGAAATTACTTAATAAGGAGATGTGCAAAGAACGTAATGAAGAAGACGAGTTATCAGATCAATCATCTGATTACATTTCAACTGAAGACGAAAGTGACGACGGAGAAGATCAAGAACAATCCAATGAGGACGATCAGGAGTAGATGTTTAAGTTTTTTTGTTTTTAATAATATCAGTACGTTATAAATTTTCACTTTGACTTTAGAAATTTTTATTAATTACATTTTTTGTTAACTTGTTAATGCACTCATACACATGGGTACATGTTGACATTCAAAATGTGCATATACGTACCATTTGTTCATATTGGAATGGGCTATATGTATATGTATTTTTTGTTAGCATAAAATTATGTATACTTGTCCGTATATAGGTCAATGGTACCAACAATTGTATGAGCATATATGTAACAATTGTATTTAAAATTCATACCTAAAACATTATTCATATCTTAAATTTCAGAATACATTTTTACATGACTTTTCCAAACAGTACATATATGTATTAACTTTTATGATATTTCCATAAGTAAAGATATGAATTTAAACATGAAGATGAAATTGTTATGAATGTGGTACATATATGTAACAATGTACATATATGTACATATATGAATGTGGTACATATATGTAACAATGTACATATATGTTATGAAGTAGAAACTCCACAACATCCCATGAGGATCCAATGATAATGAAAATATATGCAAGTATATGTACATATATGTACCATTGTTTACAGTAACTCGGCATCATCATTCAGCGTAAGATTACAACTTGTACAAAATGATTAAACATATCATTCCAAAGCTTTCATAATTACCACAACAAAATTCATAACCATATGTCATATCATTCTAAATAACTTATAATAATCTATAAATTTCCATATCCGTTTGTTGACCCAATAAAAAAAAACTAAAAACCATCAAATTACTTCAAAAATTGAACGCCATGATTTTAAATTTATGCTCTTGATTCTTGATCCAATGATTCAGCTTCCTGCATCACCTTAGCCTTGTAGATATTAAAATCGGAAGTTAGAATTTTGAACGCGTATTTCTTCCTCAAATTTCTGATTTTTGTCTTCATTTTGTTTTCGTCTGAAGGAAAACCACAATCCCAGTTTTTTACGTGACTTCCCATGAATGTCTCCATGTGTCGCATTAGAAATATGCCACAATCCACCGCGTTCTTCCTTGTACTCCAGCTGATTTTTAACTTCACAGGTATTGCGGCTTCAATCTCTTTCCATTTTGGATGATCCAATGATCTCAAATACGCCACCAGAATATGTTTCTGCAATTTATAATTTAAACAATACGTCACAATTACATTTATGGACATTTTCAAATTTAATTATGAAAATATAATATATGATAATAAAAAACAACATACCACTTTAAAGGGTGTTCCTTTTTTGCCAAACTCATCATCATCCTCAAAACTAATAATACTTTGATTGTTAGCCATATTGTCAATCACTGTGATGCCCGGGTACTTTAATTCTAAGCATATCAAATAAAAATGGTTTTTCTCTAAGATTGGGAAAAATAAAAGGTCACAGTTCTTTAGATCGCCAACACCCACGCCTCCTTCCAGAAAATTCTCAAAGTTTGTCCTAAAATGAATTAATCGTTCTTCATCACTTTCTACGTTGCTTTCAATTATCCACCCAAGCTGTCAAGTTAAACAACTATACGTTAGAAAGGTTATTACATGATATATTTCATGCATTTGAATGTAGCATACTTACAAAAGGGTTTATCCCACTAAAAATACGATATGGTGAGCTTGGGCTTCTATCTTTTTCAGTGTGGTTTAAAACTTTAGCCCAGGAATCGATCACATCATTAAATATTTGTTGCCCCGGTGTCAAGCTGATAAGATGGTATAAAGTTGTACCAGGCCAATTCTTCGTTCCAAATATTGGTACACTGCATAAATAAGTCCAAGTGTATGTATAATAAAGGTACATCATTTACAAGGCAAAACAGTTAAATTTTTATAATACAAGTGGTACATATATGTACCACTGTTTTATAACTGGGGGTTGCAATTCTTCGTTCCAAATGTTGATTTTTTTCATATAAATCAACAAACTTCATGTAACTCCTTTACAATACTAATTTAAGATAATAACTGGGGGTTGCAATCATGTTTAAATTGTCTGCTTACTAATTTAATATGTTAAAAAAAACAGAAATTTTTATAATACAAGTGGTACATATATGTACCACTGTTTTATACTATGTTGAAGAATAATAGTGGTACATATAAAGTCACATTAGTACTTTGATGGTTTTTAATACATATATGTACCAAGTGGTACATATATGTACCACTGTTTTATATTATGTACCACTAGTTTAATACATATATGTAACAAGTGGTACATATATGTACCACTGTTTTATACTATGTACCACTAGTTTAAATCATGAACCTTCATGCCTGTCCTTGTCAAAACACATTATTGGTATTTACCTAAAAGTTCTTGCCGCATCTTTAAGATCCATCTCATTCCTGTTATAACAATTTTAATAAATCACCAACACATAATCGGATGATAAATACGGAAAATACTAAATTCGGCTATAGAAACTTACTGTTTACTCAACTCCCAATCGTTTAAAGATTTTTTAAGCTCCTCTAATTTCCTGCATATACATATATGTAAATGATTAGGCACAGAATCACATGATTGAAAAACGTTAAATTTATATCTTACCCCTCATCAATTGATCCTGCCATCAAATACTTCCATATCTTCAATTCTTCTTTGGTAACCCCCTTATTCAAATCTACCTGCCTGTCTATGTATGGTGAGACGTTCTTTGACGATGGTTGTTTTACTCGTTTACCCTTTCCCCTTGTGCTAGTTCCTGTGACTTTGCTCCTTGCGTCCTTACCTCCTATCACATTTTCACATGAAGGTCCTTTAAACCTTTCGTCTATTTCATTAAAATCTTGTGTTAGTCCAAGACTGTAGCTTGGACAGTTGTTTAAATCATGACTTATCGTCTTACCCGATCCCTTTCTAGCTGATTCTAACTCCACAATATCAGATACCTCCACGGCAAGCTGTGTCCATGCCTCTGCTTGATGTATTGGTATGTCCATATTTTTAGATATATTTTGCTCTTTTGATGTTTTCATTTGTTCTTCTGATAACTCATCCTCGCTCCCTTTTCCATCTTTTGATGTTTTCATTTGTTCTTCTGATAACTCATCCTCGCTCCCTTTTCCATCATCTACTAATTCCACTGCACACCCATACAGCTCTCTATACCTCTCTTGATAAGCGATCACATTATTATCATCAGGAAACATCTTCATTGCTGCCCTGACGGCCTGCTCATATTTCAATTTGACCTTAATGTTTAGAGAGTGTATTTTGTCAAGAATATCTAGATTTCCCTGCAATAATGAATAATTTTAATGGAGTTAACAATTACCCTTTAATTTCAGTCATTATAATTACCATTAAAATATATACCTTTAATGTTGAATTATCCAAATCATCCAACGTTTCTGCATCATCGACGTCATGTTTCTCACAACTATTCGATTCGCTTTCTTTCAACAATTCTTCCGTTTCAGCATCATCTTCTTCCATATACTGCTCAGTTATTTCACCTAAACCAAAACCTCCAGAAACTAAAAGTTCTTGTTCTTCTCTTTTCTTTAGCTTGTCCATTGTCCAAAAAGCAAGTGGGGACATTTTCCTATCGTGCTCCATTGCCGGGCATGTTACACAATCCACGTACAAAAGCTATGATGAAATTCAAACAAATTAGTGACTGAAAATTTGCATATATTTAACATATAAATGAGGTATTAGTTTAAGATTCAATTTTTCTATCCTACCATAATGGATATTAAACACATGACAATTGTACATATATGTATCAGTATGTCCACCATATCTTGTAAGTTATACACTGATTTAGATTCAAATGTGATATCATACCATAATGGATTCTAAAACTAATAATCACTATTTCTAAATTAATTATGACAAAGTACATATATGGACCAGTATATCCACACTAACTTTGATAGTCACATACAGTATTTACACAATCCACGTATGGACCCGTATGACAAAAGTACACAATCCACGTACAAAAGCTATGATGAAATTCAAACAAAGTAGTGAGTGAAATTTTTCATATAACTAACATATAAAGAGATATCAGTTTAACATTCAAATTTTCTTTCCTACCATAATGGATTATGAAACACATTAAAATAGTACATATATGTATCACTATGTCCACCATATCTTGTAAGTTATATCCAGTTACTGTTCATATATGTATCAGATTTAGATTCGAATGTTATATCATACCACAATTGATTTTTAAGCTCATAATCACTATATCAAATTAATTATGACAAAAAGTACATATATGGACCAGTATATCCCCATAACTTTGATATTCACATCCAAAATAACAGTACATATATGTTTCTATGATATGATTCAACTGGTTTTAATGCAAAATCCATCAGTTGTATTACGTTATCATATTAATTATAAGTTTAATACAAAAGGTTATGTTTACTTTACCGTAAGTATTGTCAGTGGACCAACAAAGTGGCTTAGTAGGTTGCACCGTACCCAATTCTCCTTGCATTTTTTAATAGCATCTTCTATTAATCCACACCAATCAAACTCCTTTATGTCTGTCTCAACCGTCATTGATTTTACAATTTGACAAAAGCACTTGCCATTCTTTCGACTAAACACCATTGTGTAGTAGAACAAGACTAAAAAATCCATCTTAAAGTAAAAATAGTCTTTGTATTCCCCTTCAACTATTTTATCAACTATATCTGATGGTCCAACATTAACCCCCTCATAACGAGCCCTCCATTTAGTGTAGTCCGCACTAACCTTGCTATCCTTGCTCATCAACTCTATGCCCCCATTCGGAACCCCAAGCAGTTTATAAATTGCTCCTCTATCAACATTCACTCTTCCTCTACTTGTTTTAATAATCAGTTGGTTAGGCTCCAACATGTCAACAACATAATGACCGAGCTTTGACGGTATACCATCCACATTGAATCTCAACAACCTACCAAAACCCATGCTCACTACCACGTCTCTTTGCTGTTTGTTTAATTTTGAAACTGCTGTGAAGAACTGCTTGGGTGAAGAACGCGTACGTATACCAAACCATTTTCTTTGTACTGTAACCCTCTTTTTCATCTCTTTTTTAATTTGCTTTCCAATACTTCCTTCACATTACAAAAAAATGACTTCACAAACTACGTTGATGAAACATAATATATTATTTAAAAGAAAACACAACTTAGTACGTAGTTATCAATATTACCTCCGCTTATCTTAGTTTTTTTCCTTGGGTTATGTTCTTCCATTTCATCATCTTGACATGTAGAATGTTTTTCAGTAACATCAACCGTCGCAGTTCTTTTTCCTGTTTCGATGATATAAATATATTATAAGTTACTGTCAATGTTTGAAATGATATCATTATTACACACATATTCAACGTTAAGATCACACTTACTTAGTACTCTTTTCTTTTTTGATACCATCTTCTTTCTTCCTTCTTTATTATTTCCTTTAGCTTTTTTATTGCCTGCATATTTTCTCAATTCCTCTTTAAATGATTCTAACTCCACAATATCAGATACCTCCACAAGTAGTACATATATTTGACTTACCCTCCAATGATGCTTCACGTTCAAACACCATTTCTCTTAACTCATTCTCATTATTATCTTCATCCACATTATCAGCAACCAAATGCCCATCCTGATGAACTTCTCCTACAATTAAATGTTTACACTTTTCAATATACGTGTCAATTATTTGGTACACATATGTACCACCAGTAAATATATTTTTTAACTTTATTTGCACCTCATGATAGAATGGTTATTATTTACTTGACTATCAACCTAGATATTGTATAGTAGGTAGGTGTTGTAATTATAATCAGACACATATGTACCACTACCATTTTTTCAGCATTACATATATGTACCAATCATGGTTCATGGCAGGCTTATCATGTTTTAAGGCATAAATGATATATTATTATAATTCTATACATATTACTAAACAAAACACATATTGGAAAGAGGTTCATAATTCACAAGTAAATCATGTACCCGCGTTCAATTGATCAACTCCTTTATCCCTTTCTTTGTATCCTTCATTTTGGGTTCCACCTTCTATGTCAGTGGTCATATGTTCTTCCTTGTCTGTTTTTTATATACGGGGAAGATATTAACAATTACAAGTCATATTAGTTCAACGGATCATCATTAGTATAAGGAAATAATTTAAAATATAAAAAACACAGATCATAATTAGTATAAGGATAAAGTAAAAACCTTGATCAACAGTGCGCCTTTCGTTAATTTTTCTAAATTGTTCCTTCACTTCATTTATTATTTTCCTCTTCTCAATTAATCTCTTCTTGCGTTTACTAACTGAAAAATACAATTAAATACTAAATTATATATATGTTCATTACATTTATTATACTGGTAACAGTTTATATACATACATGTATTTGTTTTATTTAAACAATATATACATAACATAACAGGATCACTATTGTTCATATATGCAGTTGATACATATATGTACCAGAAACTTTATATATGTGAACAAGTAGCCAAAAACATATGCACCCAAACACATATATGTACCTGTTTTATTAAAACAACATATATAGAACATAACAGGATTCACTTTTGGTCCAAATGTTTTACCTTCGATTTGAGGCGATGGGTCTTCAATATCGTCTACCTCAATCGGATCATCGGAAGTGTTTGTGAACTTACTAAAACTTGTCCGTTTTGCGATCCTTTCACTTTTCATTTTAACTGCATACCAAATTATAGTGTTTAAACGGATTCAAAATACAACATAATTAACATAATTCTATGCACACATTTACACAAAAAAAGTCCTTGTGAATATGTATGTCTTTAAGGTTCATATATGTACCATTACAAATAAGCTTCCATATACTCAGAGTAATATTTAAAATTATAAGATTTCTCAGTATTATCTTCAAGTAAATTAAGTCTTTAAACTCCTAATAATCTTATTTGAAATGTTAAAAATGTTCATTCAACACAACTGTAATCGAATTAAATTTTCGGTACATATATGTACCATCGGTTACCTCTTCATTATTTTCTGTACATAACACAGCAAACAACCCAAAAAAACCTATTTTATCTCTTCGATTTCTACTAGTTTTAACATTCATCACCCACAATTCCATCTATAATCATCAACTCACAAACCCTAACTTATTGGGTTACAAAAAACTGTACCGATACATCGGTACACATATGAACAATACACAAAAAATTACTTCAATATGTACCGATTTCAACAAATCACTCTCATTACAAAGAAAATTCATCAAAATCAACAATATTCACAAATGTATATCGTTTTCGGCATTTATAGGAATCAATTTTGGAAAAAATTATAACTTTTGCACAATTACGAACCTTGAAGTTACTTTGTTCGTGCGACTGATCTTGGTCTTCAATCTTCTTCTTCAACAATGTGATGAATTCTCAGTGTCGAATCATTGTATATCACTAAAAGATTGTTGTATATTTGATTTGATTCGGTTATTTTGGGGAATTCGATAGCAGTGACAATAAGAGAGTTTTTTTAGGAATGAAATGAGGGATCGGTTACTAGAAATTGTATACCCAAAATGCCCTTATTAATATTAAATATATTTCTTACTTATTCACTTAACAAAAATAAACATGTTAATTAATGACCATTGATCTAAATGATCAATGGTTATTAATTAGTTTTCATAGTTTTCATCCTAAGAGTGGTTTCTATTAGATCCTCCCCCTATATATATATGTATATATATATATGTATATATATATATATGTATATATATAGGATCAGGATCATTACAGAACCATTTTTTATTTTCAGAACCAAAAGAACCATTGATTTACATAAATGTAAATTATAAACCATTGATTTACATAAATGTAAGTTAAAACCGGTGATTTTTAGTTGTTTTTTATAGTTTATTGTTCATGTCTGATATACACATATGTAAAACAGGTCAAGTATTATCAGACTTAATATACATTTATGTAAATCAATGGTTCTGTAGTTCTGAAAATAAAAAGTGGTTCTGTAATGATCCTAACCCTATATATATATATGTATATATATATATATGTATATATATATATATGTATATATATATATGTATATATATATGTATATATATATATACCAAAAACTACTTAGACCGGTAAGAATATAACTCAAACTATTCAAAATAGATTTTCTTAAAAGGATGAAGAAATGCAATGGTGGAGTGAGGGATGCAATGGTGGAGTGAGGGATGGTGGTGGTGTGGTGAACATGGTCGTCTGTGGTTATGATTTGGGTGGTGGTTGTGGTGGCTGGTGGGTGGTGTTTATGGTGAGTGGTGGTTGTTTTTGTGAAAAATGTGATTAGATGATGATGATATGAAGATGGTAAGATGATGAGGTTGATGTGAATGATGATAATTTGACCATTTTATTCAAGAGAAACATAACTTTTAAAAAATTACAAGATTAGTCCTTTTATATAAAAAGACCAAAACATCCTTGTTTTTAACAAAAAAATATTTACCGGGTGTTGGTTGGTTGGCGTTAAACTGAAATATAATGAAAACCACAGGGAGTAAAATCGCAATTTTAGCGTAACTAAGGGATTCCATTTAGGGCGAATAAACAAAAGTGAAGTTTACTTTAATGTCAAATAATCAACTGAATGTACCCCACTTGAGTTAGTAGCACCCTGATAAGAGCCAGGGACTATTTAAAGATCACTCATATTCAAACCTGGTTACAATTAGTTTTGAGCTCCCAAAATAGGTATTGTTCAAAAACAAAAACAAAATCAAGATCAGTAGAATGTAATGTGATCATACATTTAAACCCTCTCCAACTCAGCATTATGTTTCTCTAATTGGTCTTTTAACTCTTTTCTCCACCCCTGGATCAATCTTTCCTGCTTCTTGATAAGATCAGTCTTTGTCTTCAGTTCTTCCTCCATCATTGCAATATCCTGCAACAATTTTTGGGAATTACAAGACTAATGACATAGAATAGCAACTTACTTGGTGTTTGGGTTAGCAGTTAGCTAAAAGAAAAAGCTTGTCTAAGACAAATAAGCTCTTCTGCCACTAGTTATTTAGATTATCAAACCGCTTTTATTGCATTTTGATACTCTTTCAAAACGGATTGATCTGGTAAACTAATAGACATGCAACCACTATAGGCTGCTAAAAACTGATGTGGCAAGCCACCGCATCAGTGGCGAATACAAGAATATTCGCTAGGGGGACAAAATCTGGGTTGCTCAAAATGGGTCAGGTCAAACTAATGATCGATACGACTATGTAATTACCTGACTTGTGTATTCTTATTATCTTATATTCTTATTTAGTTGTTTAGTCTTTTTTAAGTTGGGACTTTCTCTATTTCTACGCAACTGAAATATGTTAATAATAGCATGTGTTAAAATACTATTGTAATTGCTTTATTTTGTTTAACTGTTCTGAGATAACTGTTAAAGTTTATTTTTTATTAATATATCGAGTTATATTAGGAATTAGAGTTGGAGAAGCATGCAAGTTATTATAGAATAAATAGAGGGTTAAGGGTCATTGTACAGTGTGGCTTTGTTTTTAGTAAATTTTGTATCTATCGTACAATATTTCCAACAATGTAAAGATCATCATCCAGTGAGATTACCTTTTGCAAGATTTCTTCTTTGGTTGGCTGATCCTCACGCTGCAAACTAATAAAGTAAAGTTGAAGTTTTTTAGCAGCCTCCATGAAATCTCTAGCATGCCTCTCCACATCAACTGAGGATAAAAAGTAGAATAAAATATAGCAAAATTATCATTTTTAACATGCTAGGAACCTACAAAAGTCCAGCACTGTTGATTATTTTGTTATGCAAAAAAGAATCAGTCATAAGTAATACCAAAAACACATCAATATGCTGCAATAGCCTGGACCAAATTAAATATCACATAAATGGAACTGAGCCTAAAAACTTGACATGTAACGTTGCCAGACGACAAGCTCAATTGAAATAAAAAGAGAACCCCTTTCCGGTATATGAGGGCCTAAAAGCTTCACATAAATGGAAAAGGAAACCTTAGTAGTATATTAATATTACATGAAGCAAAGGACAAAAAATTGGGCTGCTTAGTAGTACATTAGTATCATTTTTTGTATTTTCAAAATCTACGTGTATTTTAATCAGATGTGGAGAACTTGACATTATGTCAAAGAAATGGTATGATGAACCCTATTTTTCGTATATGTTCCATTATGATGCAGAATATATAAGTATATAAGAAACTAGCATCATATCTGCTATCTAAGTCTGTCATTAAAAAAATGTTGTTGCCATCGAATAGCTTAATGGCAATGTTGTTCGTTTTGGTAATTATGCTCAATATTGAGCATAATTAAAGTGGTCAGATGGCTTATCACACCATCTTTGTTACGGGCTATGCTGGTTACTTGTCCTCTTGATTATACCTAGCTAGCCCATTGAAAATAAAAAAATCAAATACCTACCAGGCCGATAAATTAATGAACATAATCACCAAAAGATACATCCTTAAAAGAAAGACAAGAGCTCACTGACTCTGATGCGAAGGATGGGGAGATCGGTCAATAGCTTGAAGCTCTCTTGCAGGAAGACATGGGAGTAAAGCAGCCTCCAATGCCATAACATATCCAATCATATCATCCTTAGCTGATGGTTGAGGAGAGTGCATTTGAGAATCAAGCGGATGTTGTTGATCACCCAATTGTCTCTCAGCCATATTTACGGCCTACTCTCTAATACAACAGCACAGGCCATACAATATTGTAAGAGCATGGTCATAAACTAGATCCTAAGGTGAAAATCAGTAGTACTGCCCCCTTAACATGCAAATCAACAATTTAACAGAGTATAGGAATACATGAAATGAAGCCCGAAGCTTCATATGTGGATACAATTACAAGTGGTTACACTAGGGCAGAACACCACAAACTGCGACTTGTAAGCATGAGCGTCCCTAATTCCGCACTGATATCTTAAACCCTAATTTTCACATGCGGAACCAATTGTTACTTTTGTTAGAAGATGAGGAAAATAGAGAAATTACTTGAAAGAGAAGAGCTATGAGGATGAATGTGTATGTGATTAATAATAAATAATAAGGGCGCCGGTGGACGTCGCCGCCGTCTCCGTCTCCTTCTCCTTTTCGTCAAGTCGGTGGGAATGAGGGAACTTCTTCACAATTTTCATCTTTTCACAATCAACAGTTTTTTAATCTATCAATTTTTAAGAAAGCTGTTTCTTACGCTTTGTTCCCGAGTTTCATTTAAAGAGAGAAAAAAAACGAAATGGAAGAAAAAAATAGTTATTTTTAGAGTTTTTTTTAATAGAAGGAAATGAAAGAATTATTACAATTCATGTTCCTGAGTTTACTTAAGAAGGGAAAATAAAGAAAATGGAAGGAAATAAAAAGAAAAATAGGGCTAAAAACAATCATTTCAAAATAGAAGGAAATGGAGAGAAAGGAAAAGAAAGAAAAGAAGAGAAGAGAAGAAAAAAGAAAAGAAGAGAAAGGAAAAAGAAAATAAAATGTTTCCTTTCTTTTCTTTCGTTAAGTAAGCTCGGGAACACAACGTTAAACTATCAATGTTTAACATTTTGAAAAAATTCTCCTTTGTTTTTAAAAAACTTTAAATTTCATAAATTTTATTTTTTTAAAAATTATGATTTTTGGTTAAAAAATACTTTTTTTAATTATTAATAAATATGTTTATAATTTAAAATGATATAAATAATATATTACCATTTAATATTATCATTAAATGATTAATTTACTATGATAATGACATGTGTCAAAATTAGTATGAGATGATATGTGCCAAAAACTATTTTAATTTATTAGAAAAAACTAAATTAGATACCCATATGTCACACGAATTAAAATAATAAATATGAAATTGTCAACATGAGGTTGTGAGTTAGTAAAACATACCTAAATTGAATTGTGGTATACATTGGGGAGATGTTGTTTTATATTGAGTAATCATTAGTTGTAATTGTGTTTAACTTCGTGAATATTAATATTTTAAATATGTTAGCTTAAAAAACACGATGTTTAAAGTATTTTTGATTTTGATAATGATTAGCTAGAAATATATTTAATTTTAATAAAATTAACTCTTATTAAACATTTATTTATTTTTAGAAAAAAGTTAATTGACTAGCATAATAGTAATAGGCATCTATTAATATTTATAAATTATAAAATAACTTTTGAGATAGAATATGATTGGAGTATATATAATTAACTATTTTAGGTAATAACAATAACAACATTTTTTAAACTTTTATTTTTAAAAACTTTTATTTTTATTTTTTCCTAAAACACTCTATGTTATTTAAAAAATAATGTTTTAAACAATGTCATTTTTAAAAGTCATTCGTATCAAAAACTTTATATTTCATAAATTTCTGTTTTTTAAGTCATATTTTTAATAGAAAGAAGCATGTTTTTAACTTATCAAAAATTTGTTTATAATTTGAAAAAAAATATAAGTAGTCATTAGTATTTAATGCATCATTAAATGGTTAACTGATATTCTAGTAACAACACGTGTGTAAATCACGATAATTTCCGCCAAATCTCTAACAAGAAGAATTATAGTAGTAAGAGAGAATGAGTCTCACAAATGTGAAGAGTACACATAGCATCTCGTGCTAAGGTGGTTTTTATTTTAACGAGAGTATAAACTTTTACTATTGACCCTACTTGATTGGGCATCAAGAAAATTAATTTTTTCAAGTAGTTTGACACTTGTTTTACTTTTGATTGTTAAACTTCTATTCAAGCTATTATTGTAATTGATCATGGTGTAATTTGAACAAATGCGTAGGGGTCGTATGTAACACCCCCGCTATAGAAGAAAAACCGAAGTGTAAAGAAACTGAATATCAAGAACAACCTTCTTACAAGATAAAACTAAAAGCTCCAATATAATGAATATACTCTTAAATGTTTCAAATGATTGGGTTCTAGCGCTTGTTGTAGTCTGATACATAAAGATGGTAGTGTGCTACATAAAGATGTCAATTGCTAAATAAAGGGAATCTTATGAATCTCTTCCAAATGTGTATCAAACTATCCTTAGTTTTCAAATCCTGAAAAACATGCTTAAAAATGTCAACATAAAGTTGGTGAGTTCATAGGTTTAATTGTATTGAGAAAACGTGTGAAAAGGATGGGTCAACCAATAACGTTGGAGAATTCACAAGTGTAGTGGTAACCAAAATCCGAGTAAGGTAACACTAACCAGTATAATGGTATCAGTAATCAGTGTAATGGACCATAAAACTTTCCATGATTTGATTGTTGTACATACAATGTCATGATATTATATAAGCATCACAACCGAAACAAGACTGTAACTGTAATAGATTGTCCCTACCCATTCCTACCGTAAGCATAGGGGTGAGTTGGCTAATAATGCACCCGTTTAGACCTCCACGTAAAGTTAGAAAAAATAACCCGGGTAGGATAGTCAAACCCAATAGTATTATCCATGATTATCTCGCTTTGGGAAATATACTAACGGTTCGATAACAGGGTACTTCATACGGTAAGTAACAACTTATATAACATGTGAAATCATTGACAAGTAAACACGTCCATGAAAATAGTAATTTGCATGTAATCTCCCTAAAAAGGAAAATAAGTAAAAATGAAGTCGTGAAACTCACTAATAGTGTCAAGTAATGAAGTCTATGTTTTACTGAATCGTAGTAACCGACCACATATGTCCTAGTAATAAGGACCATGATGAGGTGTATGTATTTATTCTAAACAACCGTTATTTTCTTGACTTTATTATGTTCAATAAAATATTTATATTGGTGTATTCATCTTTAGAAAAACAACTAATAATGTTATCATGTATTGCCTCGATTAAAATGTGTGTTTATTTGATTTTCATCTGTAATTTACTTGTCAAATTCTCGTTTAGTTTTCAAGTCTGTAAAGTAACATAAGCATGCCTTCCCCCCAAATAAATAATAAAATAAAAGGGGATGTGAGGACTCACCTGGATTCTTTTACAAGTATTTGTATATCAATGTTGGAACCTCCTAACTATGTGTAGGACTTCTCTGGTGTAATCCTAATCGTACACCTTAACTTTAGTCCTTAATAATACAATAACGCTATCACATCGTGGTTGAGCTCTTTGTATTAGCTTAAGTGAGATGATTGTCTAACATTATACTTAGGATGTATGTTGTTGAATGACATTATATTATTTGGATAACTATCCGGGGCCCTCTTGATAATTTTGTTTAACATATATATGGCTATTACATAGTTGTAATACACATATTTAACTATAAAATAATTAGGATTGCTCGATCACCTTAGTTATATGTGTTTTTGAACCTATTAGTCGCCTTAAAGGTCAAGATCATACGTGTATACGTTTTCCTCTTGTTTTGTAACAACCCGTCTATGTTACTATTGTCGGTTTATAAGCATTATTACTTGTACAATGTCCGATCTATCCTTGTATGGTACTTCTATGAAGAGGATACCCGTGCGAGTTCGAGCATGGTGAATTCACCAGGTTTCCAAGATTGAAAGGTCCGACGTGTTCTCCTTCCATCAACCGATTAGACCGCATTATAGCCATGAGTGACACAATACTTGTTAATTTTTTAGTACCATGCTCTCGGAGATTACTTTAACCCATGTAAAGTCTTCTTCAACTTAAATGAGGCTTGTGGTTCTAGTTTGGCATCGTGAACAAGGGCACACGTCATTTGGTTGATTTCATTCAATAGATTCACTCCCCTTACTCTTCTTCCCAGCTGATTTTGCTATTAAGTCCATTTAATTTTCTATTAATACATAAATATCTAGGCATAATGAATTCAGTAGTTCCTCATTTAATAAAATTCTTTCAATTAATTAGAGTTGGCAATTCTCGACATGTTTATAACATGATTAATAAAAATATTCTTTTATTTTTATATTATTAATAATAATTAAAATTAGGATGCTAGACTCCATAATTTCACATTCTTGGTTCATAAGAACATATAAAAAATTATATAGGTGTAATACATAGGTAGTTAAACAAGTTTTTACATATTTGATACGTGAGTTATACACGTCATCTCTAAGATGTTAAACCGATAAACCCTGTTTTGCCAGGCCTACAATTAATACATGTTTAATAAAGTGAGATTATATAAATCGTTACATTAACTATT